>OY856411.1:233034438-233634438 GCA_963693085.1 Alisma plantago-aquatica | reverse complement strand
TCGATACCATCGACTAGGGTCGATGGTATCGACTCTCTGTAGCTTCGGTTGTTGTCGTTTAGCGACGTTGTAGCCTCCATGCGTCGATGGCATCGACTTGGGTCGATGGTATCGACGGATTCCTCGCCAGCAACCTGAAGGGATCTCGATGCCATCGACTTGAGTGTCGATGGTATCGACTCTGTGCTGCTCCTCTCGGCTGGCAACCTATGGCTTGGTCGATGGTGTCGACTTCCGTCGATGGTATCGACGGAAGCAGATACTTATTTTTTCCTGAAATTCTAAAACAAGACAAAATAAATCCACACAAATTATGATAATATGATAAATAATGCTCAACATGATGAAACTAAAGGGATTTCACATAGAATGATGGCAAAGACCGAAATGAGTGAATTATGCAATATTATCCATAAAAATGACTAATTAGAGCATAAAACACATATGAAAAAGGTCTATAAATGCGACTCAAAATCATCGCATCAATATTTCATTGAGTTACATCATTCTTTAGACATCTACAATATTTGTGTCATCATCTCATGTTTGAGAAAAACATAATAGATGGAATTACCTTTAGCATTATCAAATCAGGTATCTAATGCCCCATTAAAATCATCATATGATTGGCTCTTTTGGCATACATACCAACAAACTCCTACTTGCAATTAGATCGAATCACCCATCCAATCTCATTCCAAGTGATCTTAACGTGTCCATCATGTTTGTACTCCATAAGTGTTTTTTTAATGGGTTATCAAAATTTGCTTCTAGTCGGTATTTTACAAGTTTTCACATCTCCTCATTGTATGACTTCTCATATGAGATAGAAGTGGCATACTATGCTATCTAAAATTCCTTGCCTATTTAATATCTTCATTGTTGTCACAGTATTTCTACTATGTCATTAATGGTTGGAACCTTCCAAAAGTTCATCTACATGAACTTCTTAATTCATACAGTATCCTTTGGTGTGTTCACAACACCAAGCTACTCAGCTTCTATCGTAGAATTAAACAATTGTCTCTTGCTCAAAACTTTTCCAGCTTACACTTCTATTTTAAGGTCAAACAAAAATTTATTTGTGATCTAGTTTGTCATTTGGGAATCTTGCATCAGTGTAACCATTTACACCCAACTCTTCCCTAATACCATAACTTAAGGAACTAATCCTTTTAGTATTTTGCTTGTACTTAAGGATGTCCTTCATGGAAATCTAGTGATATTCACTGGATCTAACTAATATCCTCTTATCATGTACAATACATATGAGACAACATGATGAGTACATGACATTACATACATGATGGATTCAACTACAAATGCATATGACATCTTACTCATCATTTCTCATTCTTCACAAGAATTGGAAAACTAGGATCTTGAGAGACTAATCCCATGGAACATGGACAAATGTTCTCTCATTAAATCTTGCACGTTGAACCCCTTCATCATCTTGTCAATGTATGTGACCTTTCTTAGGTCAGCAAGCTTTCCATATCTATCTCTATAGATATCAATTCCTATCACATAGGATGCTTTTCCTAGACCTTTTAGAGAGAAGATACTTCCTAGCTAAGATTTAATGTTTGTAGTATAAGGATGGTATTCCCATCATTATGTGGAATATAAATATGCTCCCACTAAATCTTTTGTAATTACAAATTTCATCTTCATTTTGAATTAAGTCAAACTCTTTGACTATCTTGTAAAATCGAAGATTCTATATCTAAGATGCTTGATTCAATCGACTGATTGACCTTTGTAATTTATACACTTTATTTGCAATAATTAGATTTATAAAACCTTTAAAATGTGTCACACACAAATCCTCATAATTATTCCCATTAAGTAATGTGGTTTTAACATCCATATGACAAATCTAATAGTCTTACTAAGGTGCAGTGGCAAGCATTATCCTGTTGGAATTGATCATGGTAATTGGTGAATAGATTTCATCATGTTCAATACCTTGAACTTGTTTGAAACCCATTGCAACCAATCTGCCTCTATAGGTTTGTACATTACCATCTATGTCAGTCTTCTTCCTGAAAACCCAATTTCACCATATGGTTTTTACCCCTTCAGGTGGTTCCACCAAGGTCATACCTTGTTGGTGTAATTGGAGTCCATCTTGGATCTCATGGCCTCAAGTCATGCCTCAGATTTTGGTCCCTCAATAGCTTCTAGTTAGGTTATTGGCTCATTGTCTATGACCAACACATTGGTTTCTTGAGTTATAAGATATCATAATGTTTCAAACTCAAGGTGTGTTCTATTGGATCTATGATGTTGTGTTACATAAGGAACTTGAGATTCTAAAAAAATTATGATTCTCCTTATTCTTACTATACCTCTTTAGGTTCAATGTTTTTTTGTTGGTCTCAAACTTTTTGAGTTCTACTCTTCTCCCAATGATTCCTTTGGAACTAAATTCCTTCTAGGAATATAACCATCCTGGCAACAAACGATTTTGGTGTCGGATTGGATTATAAAAGTAGTAATAAAAAATTAACATTTATGTGATTTATGGATAAAGCTTTTCAAGAAGTTATTTTCTAATATAATTTTTCAATCCTAATCTTTATAGAGACATATGGAGACACTTCCCATGCCATATCTCATATGGTTTCTTTGGAACCATTTTAGACGGTACATTTTTTAGCATAAATCATATGCCAAAAATAAATTGTAAGATTAGCTAGATTTATTAATAATAACACCATGAAAATAGGTGTGATTCCTTCTTTCTAATACACTATCATGATACAATATCATTGTGTTTTAGGTGGAGTTCATCAAATATACTATCATAGTCTCCTAGAAGGTCCTCAAACTCTTAGTTAAAATATTTTGACATTGATCATATCAAAGTGTTTAAATACTTATATCAAGTGGTTATGTATTTCATTCATGATCTCCTTAAATAATTCAAGAGATTTAGACTTGTATTTCATTAAATACAATCTACCATATCTACTGAGAACATCAACAAATATTATGAGGTACTATTAACCACCTCTATCATTTATTCTAAAAGGTCTACCTACATCAGTATGTATAAGCCCTAATGGAATACTCACTCTCACTAAAAAATGGTCTTTCTTCATGGGACAATCCTGTGACAAACTCCTTTCTGTAGGACCTCACAAATAGGAACAGTTGTGGACTTGTCCCTCACAAATGGTCTGTGAAGAGAACCCCTGTGACAAATCTAGAGGCCCTTAAAAATACAATTTCCATGGACTAGGTGACCCTCACACATGTTATATTGAGGGACTATTTAGCATTCACGAATACATTTTTTAGGGCTTGTTTTGTTCTCATTAATAAATTTTTGAGGGACTTGATCATCCTGAAAAATATATTTTTGAGGGCCTAATGCCTTTATTAATGTTTTTTAGGGGCTATACGGTCCTCATGAATACAATTTTAATGGATGTTTGTTCTTCACAAATTTTGGAGGGACTAAAATCTTCATCAATATATTTATGAGAAACTAATATATATTATATATTTAATTAATTAATTTAATTTAGTTATTTTTATGTATTTTTAAATCTATAACATATCAATTTTTGGATAAAATAAATAAATCCCAAGAAATATTTGTGTAACATGCACATGACATCATAACAACATTCACACACAAAAATTTCACACAAGAATGTCGAATCACCAAAATCTATATTTATAATTGATCCAATATATTATCAATACATTGTGTGGTATATGAAATATGATACTGATAACAATCAACACATCATGTCTCAAACTCCTAAGATCTATATTGTCTTCAGATTCCTTTAAGAATGTCATCCCTCATACAATAAGCTCCATTATATCAATAGAACTTGAAAGCCTTATAAATACATTAATCATAGTAAAAACAAAGTACCCTTTAATTCGGTTCTAGTGTAATCCAAGGTGCATTGAGGGTCTAAATCCATCTTTAAAACCAAATCTACTCTTCCAATACAAATAGAAAAAAAGACAAGCTAATCATTCATCTGTATCTTAATGATGATGAAGATAACCAAATAGAAATTTTGGATAGATTTATAAAATGATTTGTCTTCATAATATGATTATCCAACCATGTTCTCCAATGCACATTCAAGTCTTATGTGTGTACATTTATAAGGGAATAGAGGTATGCATATGTATGGTATAAAAAACACAATCTAATAAAAGATGGTTTAGGAAAGAGTATTGCTCGGAGAATACTGAATACCTCATTTGAATTGTGAACTCTAGGTGTGAAAAGCACTGAGAATAATGTGCTTTGTGTGTTCTATATTTGAGGGTGACTTTGTGGATTTTTATCAAAAGGAGGGCACCAATTTTCAATAGTAGCCTTCAAGAAAGTACAATTATGTCAATGTTTGTATATAATTATCAACATCCATTTACTCTATAGTTATTATGTGGTGCTTGTGGCTAAAATCTTGGTGGGTGTCCATTTCTAGCACTTTTCATGAGAAACATACCTCCAAAAGGCCCACTTTAGACACCTTGCAATTGAAACATAGTTCTAGTAGGTCTAGCTTGACTACCGTGCGTGTAATACATGTAAGAAAACCTCTTCCTCTATTTTAACGTATCTATTTAAGAATACATTGTAAGGACATATTAATTTTCCTTGTCTAGTTGGATTTTGGTGGATTAGAGAAAATTCAATGAAATTCTATAACCCTGCCTTGAATACATCACTTCACACTCTATTCACAATATACATCTAACTTTGATCTACTAGAAAATCCATCTACAAGACAATAAAATATAATAGGGTTACCAAACACAGCCTAAAAATGTCAAACATGGATGGGGTGAATATTCTAAGTTCATATGATTAAAGGGATAACAAAAAGGCATAAATGAGAAAAACAATACGGTCTTACTAACAAACTTCTTTTATCTTTTCATAGAAAGCTTTAGGTAGTCAAACTTCTACCGGTGGTACTCAATGATGCTAAAAAAAAATTAACTTTAACAAATTTAATTAATCCCTAGAGTGAAGACTCTTTGACATCATTGTAGGTAACAATGACTCACTAAAGTGAGGTCGAGTACTTCATACAAGATATCATAGAGAAAGATTAAATAGAGAAGTTAGAAACACCCCCATGCTATTAACATATCATAATAGTCTTTAAATGAGGTTTTGAACTCACCTTTATGGTTTGGAGTCTAATTCTACATTGCCAATAGTCATTGCTTCTTGATCAATGGTTTGTCACAATGTTGAATATAGCTAGTGCTACAATTGAGGAACTGATTAGGAGTGCACATCACAACACCAAAGAAAATGAATAGACGAATGACGGATAGTGAGGGAGATGATCTGGTGGCACCAATGATAATCATTGTGGAAAATTGAGATGGAGATTGAGCCGAGATCATTGTCGGCAATTGAGATGGATCCAATGGTAGAGCCATAATTTTGATATGGCTAAGGCACTGAGAGTAACATATTATGGTTATTGCCATAATTTATATGGATATAAATAAAAATGATATAAAATGTTATATATATGTATAGATATAAGAGATCCTTAAGGTTGAAAATTTATATAACACATCACACATGTCCTTCGTGAGACTTGATAATATGTACTTAATGTGAAAATTTGGGAGATATTTCTTACAATTAAGAATACAATGTATCCATTTTCTATTTCATTTGAAGTCAGAGAAACATTTCGTTCGATGTTGATGATAAGATTAGGGTTTGCATTTAAGTTGAGCACTACCCAAAGGTTGAAATTTGTGCCCATTGGACTTATCACGAACCCAAATGCCTATTTTACAAAATATGTTTAGTTAAATCTACTATATAAAACCCAGGTCATTACACAATTAAAAAAACTATACCACTCATTCTATTCTAGAAATGAGGTTTTCCATAACTTAGTGACTTATCAGACTCAAAAACTACTAGGTTGTAAGCACACTACTTGCATTGTAATACATATCAGTAGTGAACACATTACCAATTTGCAAGATATAGTCAACTCTCCATGTCATTTGTGGTTAAATTGCTAATATTTATTAGCTTTTGTAAAATATTATGTGTTTAAAGAAAGCAGGATCAAAGTAAACAATCTACTCATTATAATTGAGTTCCTATTTTCAGCAATGACAATCAATAAAATAGTTAACATTTCTGGAACTGATGGAAAATAAGCAAAGATGTAAGCGCATATGGATTCAAATTGGACTAGAGGAATAAACCATGAATACATAACAAGAATATAATGAGATCATCAATCCCTTTCTATGGATTTTAAGAGATATGAGTATCAAACATTGGAGCATGATGTGAATTCAAGATCAATGAATACCACATTTTTACTTCATAAAATATTACAAAAAACTTACTTGGATACTTCTACCCTAATACCCTATGCTTATAGTTTGCAAAACAAGGCACAATGAGATATGAAGGGTGGATGCTAGACTCCAAATACCTTGCTAGAAGTAGTGAACTGGCACTTTATTGATAGATTATCTAAACTCTTCAAGAAGTTGTTGGATGGGGCTACAGCCAAGATGATATAGGGCTGATAAGAAACCTAAGAATCAAATGTCACGTAGAAGCACTGTGGAAAATTGAGCTGGACTTGTTGTGGACAATTGAGCTGGACTTGAGGACACACATAGAGAGTCACACGTAGAAGAACATTTCTAGTCAGTGTGTATTGGAATTCATGGAGACCCTTCACATTATGGAGATGCACGCTCACTACATATAGGATTTGCCAACAAAAGATGATTGGGTAGGGTTTATGTTGGAGATAGTCAGGAAGATATTCATATAAGAATTGGTGTATTGCATGGATTTTGGAGGGAAATAAAGGAGGCTAACCCCCCAATCTTATTGTGAGGGATTATTATAATTTACAATATATTTATGAAGGATAGATGGTCATAAAAGACTTGGTATGTTTTTATAGACACTTTTTAGGGATAAAGATTTGTTGGTTAGGATGGAGTCCTCAATGATAGATGTTTATTTTAAAGGCATCTCATCCTTCACAATTTTCCTCCATTAAAGGCCTTATTTTTGTAGTGGATCTCCTGTAACATCTAGTGAAAGGTGATTTTGTCATATTTCCCAATAAATAAGACTTGCACGTTTCCATTGTTTAATAACTAAATAGCGTAGACAACCATCTATATCGATTCTACAAATGCATTTCTCATTTATGTGATCTAGATGACAAAACTATGGGTATTCATTGTTTGAGTTATCCAGCCATTCAGTATATGTGTTATACATATTTTTCTCTACAGCTATCAAGTATAGATTTTGAGACATAGGGCACTGTCATATAAGATCTTTTTTTAAACAAAACATCAATTATTCATAATATCCTTATCCATACAAGATACATGATGTTTTCATTAATGGCAGGCACATAATAGCAATTCACTAATTCTATTACATGCCCATAAATGACCTATTCCAACTGTAGTGACAACAACTCTTTCTCTACATAGTTTTAGCTTACTTCTTCTTGGGTCCTAAAGTAGAGATCTCTATCTCTTTCTTCTTCCTTTGATACTTTAAGTGAAAAGGACTAATTCCTTTTCTACTTTCGTATCTCCTTATCTTGAGTGTAGAAGATTTGGTCTTCATCTTAGCCTCAGAACATTTCTTGTCCTTGCTTTTATCCTTGGACTCCCCTTTGCTAATACCATCACAGGTTTTTCCTTCTTCATGCATGCTTCGACATTCATCAACATGTGAAGCAATTCAGAAAATAGTTTGGCTAAGTAACTCGAGTAATAGAACTCAACAAACAAGTTGTATCTTTCATAAAATGATTGTAAAATCATATCTATGGCCAACTCTTGACCTAAAGGAAATCCCAATATCTCTATATGTTCCACATGCCCAATCATATTGAGCACATGGGACTCTATTGGATCTCCCTCTATAAACTTGCACTCAAACAACACTTTCAAGACATTATACCTTTCTTGTTTTACATGATTCTTAAGATGTGGTACCATCTTGAGAATGTCCATGTTTTCATGTTGTTCATGCAACTCATAGTTCATACATCTCAGCATAAGATCTTTGATGTATGTGACATCATTGGCATGCTTCAAGTAAGCATCTATTTATCCCTTAGGTGTGATGGGAGAGGGTTCATCGGGATCTGGTATCTCTAGTTAACAAATCTTGCACTCTTGAGTGAGAATGGTTCTCAATGTCCTGAACCAGTCATGGATGTTATTCCCATTTAACTTGTCCTTCTCAAGGATCGATTGTAAAGGAAACATGTATGTGGTTGCCACTAGATTCTACAAAGAACATTTTGTAATTTGTCAAAACAATTTTGATTTGATTGGATAATATTGACGACATTAGTTATGTATTTAACTAATTATTGCTCCAACTATTTTGTTCAAATTCATAGACCTCTCTACCAATTGAGAAAATTGCATTGAAAAATCTTCTAGTGGGTCAATATCCATATCCCATCAAATCATGAGTCAACTTCGGTTGATCACCCACAACTTGACTAGTTAGGTAGACATTTTTTTCTAATTGCATCTCAAGAAACTCTTGGATAGATAGTGTGCATATCTCCTTGTCACAATCCATCTCTATGCTTCTAGGTAGTTAATCTCATTAAGGCCACCTAGTTAAGCTGGACCCAAAACCAAAAATTATAGAATATGCACCCTACTTCGGTAGATTCTACATATCTATCATCACACTTTTATGAGAATGATGGTACACCACAATTTGGCATAATCTATACTTGGCTGATCAAGCTTTTCATGTGTATCACTTATAGAAAGCATCATAGGCTTTATATTTATTGAGGAATTTTATATAAATACATATACATATCCAATCACCACATACATATAGTACATATCATGTATACATTATATCTTCAAACAAAAACTTACAATAAAAAATATAAGAGAGATGGTTATGGCCATACTGATCCTATTCTTTAGAGCCACAAAGAATTGCTACCACCTAAGGTCCACATCACATGTAACAACATGTACATGTTAGCTTTTGTTGGCCCGGTCAATCGCCTCAACCCTTTAGTCAACCACTTGGACTTCACATTGATCAGTTGGTTCCTCTGTCATTGGCCTCCTTGGTCCTCCAGTTGATCATCTCGACTCTCAGTCAGTCAACTCATCAAGTGTAGAACATATTCTCATGATGAAACATAAATTACAACTAACATATTTCATATTACAATGTTAAAGAGAAAACCTCGAGTTACATTTGAGAGGAATATAGGAATAGGAGCATTAATTTACATTTGGAAAGGATAAGAGAGGCTCAGTATTCAAACTGAGTAACAATAGGAAATAAATTAAACAACCATGAACACACAATCACAGGGGTCTTGTCCATAACCACGCATACAACCACCATGAAAATACTTTTAGGGCAACGTGTATTGATTGCATATATATATACATATATATACATATATATACATATACATATATATCTTTATGCCATCGTATCTAGTATTTAATTGGATATGCACATTAATCATTTTAAATATTTACATCATATGCAAAACAAAATAATCCGATCATATCGATTTAAATCCAGATACGTCGTAAATTATCGTGAATCTGGCTACAGTTGGGAAATCAAGGAAACAAATAAGGAAATGAAAACAAAAGTTTAATGCCTGAATCCTTAACCAGAACATCACAACAACAACAATGTATCTTTAGAAAAAAAGGTAGCAAGAGATATACCTGATCCTAGAGCAAGTCCAACGACAACTCTTGCATAGTGATCTGCACTATTCACAAGACGCACATGATCAACTGAAGATGACAGCCTCCTAGTCCAACACCATGAACAATGGTGGTTGTTTTCCTCCTAAAATGGTGACAATGACCTCTACGCCTCGATGTAGTTCATGTGAACCATCTAAAACTCCACATTGCACTACTAGAGTCAATGAGAAGGAGTTGTTCCTTCAAACATCAATGTGCTAATGTACACTTTCTCTCCCTTCTTGTCTCTCTATTGATTTGTCTCCCTTTTATGGATAAGACTTGCTCATGATCTCACCTTACCACTGATGCAGCCCTATTCTAGGGCTTCATCTTGTGTTATTTTTCTCTTCAATCACATATATACTTGTTAGATTGCATGTCATTCCCCCTAATATGCTTATTTGTATAAAATGCACTTATGGACATTATTTGCATGTTTTTCAGGCATTTGGACCATGATTGATGGAAGAGAGAGAGAAGGGGTGATCCTAGGGTTCATCTGTACTTGGAGAGGCCCAAAGTGAAGTCTGACGCTCCCTCGACCTACCCCTAGTGGCCAAAGATCATGTGAAGCAAAGATGTCCAAGAAAATCCAAAGATACAAGTCAAAGTGCTGCCCCAGGACTCAGCACGGTCATGGTACAACAAAACGGTCGTGCTAGGTCACTTAGAAATTAACAGGCTCAACATTCAAGTGAAGCAGAGAGCACCACGGCCGTGCAATGGTCAGACACCATGACCGTTCTCCACAAAACGGTCGTGGTGCAGCAGAGCAAAACGGCCGTGCAGCAGTACCACGACCACATCAACCAGGACCACCATGGCCGTTCCATTCACCACGGCCGTGGCACACCACAGCCACCACGGTCGTGGTACCCCACCACGGCCGTGGCCGTTTTGACCACCAACCTGACATTTAGCAATTTAATTCCCACGACCGTGCCCCCTACACCACGGCCGTGGCCTACCCTACCCACCACGGCCGTGGTACCCCACCACAGCCGTGCTACTCACAGAATCCAGCCATTTTTCCACTGCTTTCCCCATTTTGCCCCGAACTTAACCTAGTGCTTCCCCCACACCTATATATACCTAGGTGGTGGCTGGGGCACAAGGCTGGCTACCTTCTACTCCCATTTTCGCCCCCTTGTCACCTCCACTCCATTCCACTTCACCTCCACCTCAAATCCACTCCATTTCACCATTTCCACCACATAACCCCCCATATCTAAGCCTTCCATCCACTTCCCACCATCACCCCACTGCATTTCATCCTTAGAGGAGGGAGGAGGACATCCTGCAGCTGCTGGAGAGGAGGATCGCTTCATCTACACCGAGCTCCATGGCTTCTTCTACCTCTTTCTGCTTTCTTTTTGTATTTTCCATTTCTATGAGTAGCTAGGCCCCTATGGGTGGGCTGTTTGGGGGAAAATATGTTACTTTGATACCATGTTGGGGGAAAATGACATGTAAACTTTGTAATTTCATTTGTTAATGATTATATTCTATTTGCATCTCTTTCTCCATGGATTGCTTGTTGGTTTGTGTGTGAAATCACCTAGGAATTTAGGCAAATTGCTTATATGTGTGAATTTTGGGATTTGCCCCTAGGTCTAATTCTTGGATCCCTAGGTTGCCTCCCATCTTCCTACATCTTAATCAATCTCCCTAAACCTAAGTGAGAGATCTAAGTAGCTAAATTAGATAATTCTAGTGCAATTAGCATGGTGCCTTCTCAAGGCTAGAATGTGGGGGAATTGGGGTCCAAAACCCTAATCTCACCTCCCCATTACTACCCTCAGCCCCTAATTGCCCTAGGAATGCCTAATCTAGAAACCTAGACTCGATTAGACTCTAATTGAATTGAACCTAATCCCTAACCCAATTGAGCCTCGTAAGGGTAGTAGGGGGTGTTAGGGACTAGTTCCCCTATACACAACCTAGCATATCCACGGCCAGTTAGTAGCTTAGGTTAATTCATTAGACTCTAACTTGTTGTTTGGTTTGGATAATCTAAATGGAATCATAATGTTCACATGTCACCCCCCAACTTAAGTGATAAGTTCATACCCCTAAACAGCCCACACATCTCTTTACTGCTTAAAACCCTAGTTTTGTGCTTGCTTAGCTTAGTTAGTTCTTTTCTTGCTTAGTTAGCTTCTTGCCTTGCTCTTGCCTTGTTTATGCTAGTTTAGTTCTTTAATTGCTCTTTTGCTTCTCTCTTGCTTGCCTTAGTGTAACTTGCCTTTTCATACCTAGCTTAGTCTTTCCTTTCTTTCTTAATCTTAATCTAATCTAGGGTTAACATAGATTTCATTCTCACCTTTAATTGCTTGCTTGTTCATCCTTAGTTAACAATCAAAATCACCTTCAAACCCTTAACCCTAGTCTCCGCGGTAGGAACCTAGCCAAACTAACCTAGCTCTAGTGCCCCCTCTTTTCCCTGTGGATCGACCCTTTACTTGCCACCTTCCTATACTACGACACGACCCCGTGCGCTTGCGGGTGTAGTGTTTTAGTAGACGTAGGTAGCTAGTTTAGTCTTATAAATTTTGAAAGCAAACCCCCATCCACTGTGCATTCCGACCTCGTGGGGCGCATCTATTCAATCGAGTAGTGTGTTAGCACCACTAGCGGAAACGCACCAAGCTTTCTGGCGATGTTTCCGGGGATAGAGGCGCTCGGCCTTGCTAGTTAGTTTTGCTTTGACTTTTCGTACTGCCCTCATCAATGCTATTCTTTATTTATTTTTCTTTGCATTTCTTTGTGTATATCGGTTTTCTAACTTGCTTTCTTTTGTTTGGTTGTGCCTTGTGCATGCGACAAGCCACTCGGAGAAGACAAGATGGAAGGCCAAAATACACAAACCCATCCATTTCCTCCACCACCCTACCTCCAAGGCTATCCTAAGCCTTACACACCTCCACCACCTCCATTGTCGCAACCTTCCCACCACTTCACTTTCCAACCTCAATTCCCTCCTCCACTACCTTACCTCCAAGGATATCCTAAGCCTTACACACTACCACCATCTCCATCACCACAACCCTCTCACCAATTCACCTTCCAACCTCAATGCCCTCCTCCACCTAAAGTCCAACGTCCATCAACACTGATGCCACCACCACAACTATCACATGCTCCCCCTACTTCCCATGAGTAAATGGATATGATTGAGACCCCTCTCTTTGGTGCCTATGAAGACCCGTTCCTCAAGAGAGAGAAAACCTATGGCATGAGATTTCTGAGGGTCTTAAGGCTTATTAAGATCTATGATGATGATCCCCAAGGAGAGAGAATTGCTGAAAAAGACTTACGAAGCTCGCATGACCCTTGGGAGGAAGATCAATCAAGGAAAGCATTTGAGAGGATTGCTTATGATGGGAGTGAAAACATTTTGTTTTTAGACCATGGTTGATGGTGAAAGAACAACAAGCCTGGCTGAAGGCATGAAACTTAGCGCTTGTGGGAGGCAACCCACATAGGTTTGGGAAATTTTGACCCAACCTTCACTTTTTCATACAATTGCTTTGTTTTTACACTTTCCAAGAAAACACACACACACTTGTGTTTAATAATTTTTGTCTAGTTTTAAGATGTGCAGGTGGTAACAGGGTGAAATGAAGGAAATTTCAGTACAATTGAGAGAAGGATTCAAAGAAAAATCACTTTGGGTTAAGTTTTTGAGTGTTTGATGTTCCTCATTTTGAGAGTCGCAGCTACAGGGACCACCATGGTCGTGGCACATCAATATGACTGTGGTCATTTGCATGAAAAACACACCAAGTCCCTGGATTCAAAAGCAAAATTGAGAAAAGTTGCCAAAGGACTGCACCACGGCCGTGCCAGGCAGCACGGCCGTGCAACCTGAAGCCACCACGGCCGTGCTATGCAGCACGGCCGTGCAGCAGATCAATTTTAGCCACTCAAGGCAGATTAGTGGGGCAGCTACTATGCATATCCTCCACCACAGGGAGGAACACCTCCAAAGCCTTGAGAGAGCCATGATCGTCTACCCTATCATCCTAAACTCTAGGATCATGCTGAGGACAACATGATTCAAAAGTTTGGGGTGGTAGGGTAGGTATGCCCTAGTTTCACTTTGCATTTCACCTGCCACATCCACTTTTGTTTTCTTGCTTTTGCTATCTACCTTAGTCATTTTTACTGCTTTGCATACCTGCATGCCATGTCGTTTACTTTCCTGCCATTTTTGTGTGATTTTCAAAAATTTTGCTCTTTTTGCCATGCATTGCATATCATGTAGATTTTTGGTAATTTTTGCATGTTTTCGCTAGGATTTGCTTGTTTGCTGTTTTAAGTTCAATAATATAAGTTTAGATGTGATTGGAGGCAACTTGACACCATTTTGGCCAATTTTGCCCAAATTTGGAACTTCTTGTCTAAAAATTGTGTTTTGACCCAATCTCTACTGGTTTGAACTAAAATGTTGACCTTTGAAAAATGCAAGTGAATCACCATTGTTTGTTGCTAAGTGGTATCAATGTTTGACTTTTTACATGTGCATCACCTCTCTTAGGATTGTGATTGAATTGGTTGAATTGTGAAATTGAGCAAGCTTTGAACGCTTAGTGTTTGTGGAATTACTCGTTTGATATATCAATTCCATTTTGTTCATTCATGTGGTGTGATATCTGGGATGAAGTGTTGGATTAACTCTCATGCAGGATGTCTTATGTGGAAAATCATACCAATGACCCCTCTTTGACCCAACTATTCTTCCACCATCTTCATACCCCTCCGCCTCATAAAAAGATGCCCTAGTGCACATAATCAGCCTTGGCCACCTCCAAAAGTTTGGGGTGGCCATATCTTTATCTCCCCGCTTCACTCTATCCACCATATGCCCTATCTACACCAAGGGCAAGAAAAAGAAAAGAAAAAAAAAAGCAAAAACAAAATAAAAGGATGCTCCTGTTTAAGAGCATTCAAATAAAGAAAAGATGAGTGTGTAAAAACACTCCAAAAAGCTTACCGCAACCCTTTCTTCCACTTTCATGCCCATTGAGCTAGGAAACATCAAACATAGCTCATTTTACCCTTTTCCGCAGCCACGTGGGTCATTTGGTGTGATTTGAGATATAAGATTGAATGCATGAATGTGAAATAACACTCCTAGTCATTCTTGATTAACGCCACCATGAAACGGTTTACCCGGAACTTAATGGAAGAAATATGGATAACTTGTGTATTCTATGCGCTATATTTGAAGTTCATATGCTTTGTGCTCTTTTCATGATTGGACTGTGAAAGAAGGAGAGGAGAGAGGTGAGATGCATGTACTTAGTCATCATTGATCCCATTCAGCAACACTCGTCTTTTATATTGCATTTGTCATTTCTTTTTGTGAAAGTTTGTAGAGAGATTGAGTTGGAGCATACTTGAGGACAAGTATGTTTCAAGTTTGGGGTGGTGATGCAGCCCTATTTTAAGGCTTCATCTTGTGTTATTTTTCTCTTCAATCACATCTATACCTGTTAGATTGCATGTCATTCCCCCTAATATGCTTATTTGTATAAAATGCACTTATGGACATTATTTGCATGTTTTTCAGGCATTTGGACCACGATTGATGGAAGAGAGAGAGAAGGGGTGATCCTAGGGTTCCTCTATACTTGGAGAGGCCCAAAGTGAAGTCTGACGCTCCCTCGACCTACCCCTAGTGGCCAAAGATCATGTGAAGCAAAGATGTCCAAGAAAATCCAAAGATACAAGTCAAAGTGCTGCCCCAGGACTAAGCACGGCTGTGGTACAACAAAACGGTCATGCTAGGTCACTTAGAAATTAACAGGCTCAACATCCAAGTGAAAAAGAGAGCACCACGGCCGTGCAGAGCACCATGGCCGTGCAATGGTCAGACACCACGGTCGTGCTCCACAAAACGACCATGGTGCAGCAGAGCAAAATGGCTGTGCAGCAGTACCACGACCACATCAACTAGGACCACCACGGTCGTTCCATTCACCACGGCCGTGGCCATTTTGACCACCAACCTGACATTTAGCAATTTAATTCCCACGATCGTGCCCCCTACACCACGACCGTGGCCTACCCTACCCACCACGGCCGTGGTACCCCACCACGGCCGTGCTACTCACAGAATCCAGCCATTTTTCCACTGCTTTCCCCATTTTGCCCCTAACTTAACCTAGTGCTTCCCCCACACCTATATATACCTAGGTGGCGGCTGGGGCATGAGGCTGGATACCTTCTACTCCCATTTTCACCCCCTTGTCACCTCCACTCCATTCCACTTCACCTCCACCTCAAATCCACTCCATTTCACCATTTCCACCACATAACCCCCCATATCTAAGCCTTCCATCCACTTCCCACCATCATCCCACTGCATTTCATCCTTGGAGGAGGGAGGAGGACGTCCTGTAGCTACTGGAGAGGAGGATTGCTTCATCTACACCGAGCTCCATGGCTTCTTCTACCTCTTTCTCCTTTCTTTTTGTATTTTCCATTTCTATGAGTAGCTAGGCCCCTGTGGGTGGGCTGTTTGGGGGAAAATATGTTACTTTGATACCATGTTGGGGGAAAATGACATGTAAACTTTGTAATTTCATTTGTTAATGATTAGATTCTATTTGCATCTCTTTCTCCATGGATTGCTTGTTGGTTTGTGTGTGAAATCACCTAGGAATATAGGCAAATTGCTTATATGTGTGAATTTTGGGATTTGCCCCTAGGTCCAATTCTTGGATCCCTAGGTTGCCTCCCATCTTCCTACATCTTAATCAATCTCCCTAAACCTAAGTGAGAGATCTAAGTAGCTATATTAGATAATTCTAGTGCAATTAGCATGGTGCCTTCTCAAGGCTAGAATGTGGGGGAATTGGGGTCCAAAACCCTAATCTCACCTCCCCATTACTACCCTCGGCCCCTAATTACCCTACGAATGCCTAATCTAGAAACCTAGACTCGATTAGACTCTAATTGAATTGAACCTAATCCCTAACCCAATTGAGCCTCGTAAGGGTAGTAGGGGGTGTTAGGGACTAGTTCCCCTATACACAACCTAGCATATCCATGGCGAGTTAGTAGCTTAGGTTAATTCATTAGACTCTAACTTGTTGTTTGGTTTGGATAATCTAAATGGAATCATAATGTTCACATGTCACCCCCCAACTTAAGTGATAAGTTCATACCCCTAAACAGCCCACACATCTCTTTACTGCTTAAAACCCTAGTTTTGTGCTTGCTTAGCTTAGTTAGTTCTTTTCTTGCTTAGTTAGCTTCTCGCCTTGCTCTTGCCTTGTTTATGCTAGTTTAGTTCTTTAATTGCTCTTTTGCTTCTCTCTTGCTTGCCTTAGTGTAACTTGCCTTTTCATACCAAGCTTAGTCTTTCCTTGCTTGCTTAGTCTTAATCTAATCTAGGGTTAACATAGATTTCATTCTCGCCTTTAATTGCTTGCTTGTTCATCCTTAGTTAACAATCAAAGTCACCTTCAAACCCTTAACCCTAGTCTCCGCGGTAGGAACCTAGCCAAACTAACCTAGCTCTAGCGCCCCCTCTTTTCCCTGTGGATCGACCCTTTACTTGCCACCTTCCTATACTACGACACGACCTCGTGCGCTTGTGGGTGTAGTGTTTTAGTAGACGTAGGTAGCTAGTTTAGGCTTATAAATTTTGAAAGCAAACCCCCATCCACCATGCATTCTGACCTCGTGGGGCGCATCTATTCATTCGAGTAGTGTGATAGCACCACTAGCGGAAACGCACCAACTAAAACTATGGAGGACAACAATTGTTAGAGCTTATTGTTGTGTCTTCTGAAAGCCTTGTTATCTCTCCCTTTTACATGTGAGACTTTCTTGGGGTCTCACATTATCACAACTATGAGAGAATAACAATTGTTAGAAATTATTATTGTGTCTTATGAAAGCCTTGACTACCTCTCTATTTATAGGAGGGCTAGGTTTAGGGTTTTCTTATCATCTAGGAGTCTATGAGACATGGTTTCATGAATTTTCTAGAATCTATGAATGACGAACTAGTCAGTTCACTTCCCAACCGGTCAGTTCATATATGAAATTGTCAGCACTTAAACTAATCAGTTCACATGTGAATCGGTCAATTCAATACTTGAATCGATCAATTCATTATATTTCTTATTTGCAAACATATTGGCTTTCAATGTGATAGTAAATGCATAACATGATGTCAACATAAATCCTTGATCCAATCACATTAATCATCCAACCAGTTGGTTCACAAACTGAATCGGTCATTCACATATTTGAAGTGGTCAGTTCATTACTGAATTGATCGATTCAATCCTAGTTCATGAAATTTTCAGCCAATATAGTTCAAATTGACTTGACACTTGAATTGATCGGTCTAACACTTGAACCGATTGGTTCACAATCCTATCAACCAATTTTCATCCATTTTTGTTAAAATGAAATATCAAAACACTTTAGTAATCAAGTTAAACCTTATTCATGATTAAACTCCTATTCCAGGTGAATCCTATGTGTGTGACCCGATAGGTCCCAAGTTACATTGGCAGTGAATGTCTATAACTAATTTATGACATCACAAGCAATGAGCAGTATACAGCAACACATCATTTCTACCCAAGTAATTAGAAAGTTGGAGAACAACTTCAACCTGCAATCTGTAATCAGTGCTAGAGTGTTTGTATAGTTCCTTTGTCTCTAATATCCATATTGAACTCAAGGCATGGAATCATCATCCTCTCAGTGTTCAACCCATGTTCTTTGAACTAGAGCAGTCTGCATGAGATGCATGTGTGCTCACATATCACATATTGAGTCACATGAGTATGGACATACATTTCTTGATCTTGTTTATCAAGTGGGCAAGATATCAATCTCTTGTAGGAGGAACAAACCCCGTCTACAATAATCACACTTAATACCCATGTGTCACAATGCACCTGAGCATCACCTTTATGGCAACCCTTATTCAAGTTCACATTGGATGATGTCAAAATACATTAAAAGATATGTGATGAGTGCAGTTACTTCAATTCTAAGAACCAAAATCACCACTATAACTGTTAGAGTTGATTCTGACTACCATTCCATGGTCTTCATGTGTCACTATGAAGGTGGGTCTGTCTGGTACACTATTGGCTAACTTGTACCTATGCATTGATTTAATATCACATATCATGACTACTAAGACTTTGTCATCAGTCAACACACACTCTAGTCTTACGTATTACTATTGTCTATTTATCTTCCACAATAATATCCAACTAGGGACATAACAAGAATGTATGTACTCTTATCATACATATGATCTCCTTGCTCAGGTCCTCAACATGAAGACATATGTCATCAAGTAACATCATTCTTTAGACATATACCATGTTTGTGTCATCATCTCATGATTGAGACAAACATAATAGATGGAATTACCTTGATCATTTATAAATCAGGTATCTAATGCCCCATTACAATCATCATATGATTGGCTCTCTGGGCTACATACCAACACCAACACCACAATATATGTCGTGATGCTTTCTTATGGCCTACCCATGAAACTCACTGCCATGACCATAAATAGTTCTTATCATCCAACCACCATGGTCATAGCACATCCTTGATGAGTCCAGTAGAGTTCCTCTTCACATCCCCCAATCATTCTAGATCCACTTTTATCTGAAGATTGAAGCTTTAATAGAAAGATAGAAACCATGGCAGCAGCTGGAAGAAGCCCTACATGTTTTGACTACAAAACCCACTTGGATTTGTATATTATGTCAAGACAATATGGGTATTTTAGAGGTTTCAGTACAATTTTATCATGTAATTTGTGGATGCCTAATGTGTGTTTTTGGCCTAGATACCCTATCACACTGACAAACCTATCTTCTAATGCAAGGGTATATTAGTCCTTTCAGCTACCCTAAATTTTTAAGTTCCTTTAAATGATCCTTATATCTTCTCCTCGATCCAGGATTGGATAGGAATTAGAAAATCCACAAAAAATTCTCCTAATGTTAGAAAATTATGTGCAAATACTCGTCAGAAAAGTGTTGAGACAAGGAAGACCATTGACTAAGAATCATATCCAATATCCCAAACTACTTCCCCATGATTTATTTAGAAACCCTAAACCTATGGTAATCAAGTGTAATTAATTCATGGTAATGTTACATACATGACTTTATGGATGATTAGGACTCATGTTTCTGATAAGTTATCTCCTCAAGATTGGATGAGTTGATCATGCACACTAAATAAAATTATAGGGTCGAGTTCAACTTATTTTTTATGCATTCATAATTACTGAATTTAATTGCATTTATGCTATTACTCAGATTTATGATCATGAAAATCATGTGCATGCTATAAATTGATGTTTTCTAATGATTTGGTCATTATTCTTTCAATTAGAACGCTATGAATCATTGTCATGTTGATTAATCAAGAACTCATGATAACTATCTTCAAGTGTAAGAAATCATGCTATGTTAATGCAGTCCTCACAATCATGTTATTTGAGCCTTAACTGACCTTGTGTGAGCCTAAATTGACCTTATGAGCTATGTGTGAGCATTATATGAGCTTAACCAGACTTATGTGAGCATTAACTGGCCTTATGAGCACTTTGGGAGAAATCAAGAGACTAACTATATCAATTCAAGATAATATACACATTTTCATTTCATGAAATCTTCTTAAGTTTCCAAATAATTGTGTCAATCATGTTAAGGAATTATCTTTCAAGTTATTCTCATGTCAATCCAAGTATAAGTTACCTTCCATGTATAATTTCTCAGTGCCACTCAATGTTCTATGTTGCTTTTCATGGGTGGGGACAAGATACTTGTAGGGGAGGAGAAGGAGAAGAAGTAAAGCCATAGATGCCAGCTTGAGGATAGTTACCAAATCCTACTTGGTGGGGTGACATACTAGATAGTAATATTTTCCTTTAGTTATGGTATGTTGGAGTTTCATTTGTCAAACTCTTTTAAGTTGGACTTAGAGTCCCTCCTTATGGCATGTAATAAAGTACCATGTGGTTTATGTTATTCTATGGATTTTTCTTGGTTGATGATACCATTTCACAGTTTGTAATGATCTCCAATAAATGAAATGTTTCTCCTAAGGTTGTGTTAGTATTATAAAGGAGGTCATGACACAAGATATCTTTTCTTTTGTTGTGTTTTTTGTTTTCTTCTAATTTTTCTTAGTTATTTTATCTATAAGAGCTTGATCGAATTAGGAAGTCGACCTCCATTTTTGGTCTATATAACCTATCAACCTTGAAATTCAATCATTTTAGAATAATGATAGGTCTATTATCAATGTCAATGAACTTCTAACCTAAATTGTAATTTGCATTGCATAATAAATTGGCATATCAACCTCTTTTTCATTTTGGTTTATGGGTGCTATTGACCTGCTCAATTGACATTGAACTTAACATATTGAGCTATGGTGATTTTTCCCTTATTAACCTTAGTCTATTGACATGATAGAGAAATACAACATATGTCTGGCGCTCTACCTTCTTATCTACTAACCACCCTTCAGGTGAATAAGGAGGTTGAAGGTAGTGATTTCTTTTCAGTTGGAAAGTTTTATCATGAAATACTACCACTTTTTCCTTCACTCTATAAACCTCCATTTCTAGTGCAAACAATTGACCTCATAGCTCGATAGCTACTGAGCTTAATCAACTCTCTGATTGACCTCATTCCCTAAACCTGAAGGTACATTTTAACATGATATCCATTAACCTCTTCTAGTTCGATCATGTTGTTTAAACTACAAGTTCATCGTCACACTATCGACCTCTTTAGAATGATACCCCCATTTTCCCTCCTTTTTGTATCAACCTTATAGCTTGATAGCCTCCACTTAATCAACCTATCCACTATCGAACATGACCTATCAACATTAGAGCTCGATAAACATTTTAGAAACATATCAACCTCTAGTTCAATCATATTCTTATCGATATATGCCAAGTCTGATCAATCACTTTGATAATAAGAGGATATAAATAGCTTAATTATATTTTTGATGGACCTTATGTTCATTAAATCAAATTCAAAACCCTAATTACCACTTTTACAACCTTTTTCAGACTTCACAAATGCTCACCTAGAGGAAGAGGCAATTGTTATTGGTTCCACTACTATTATTGCTACCACGATTGAACTAGATACTGAGAACACCATTGAAGCAGTTAAGTGAACTCACACCGAGTCCTTAACTTATGAACAAAGCAAATGACGAAAATAGCAAATATGGTCATCAATGAAACAAAAGAGGAAAGGGAGAAATACCCCATCTAAGAGCTTCAACAAGGCATACTCCTCCCTCATGTTAATAAACACAAAGAAGGTTATGACGCAATGGTAGTAAAGCCTTTGTCACCACACATTTTTCAAACAAGCAGACACTCCATGAACAAGGTGTATGGAAATACGTGTATGACCTGATGGCTGGTTCTAATTTAGTGGCTCTCTACTTCACCACACCATTATTCTATACCTAGATAACATGAGAGTTCATGTCCTCCGTAAACAAACTCATTGTGTAACCACCTGATAGACAAACATGTGGTGGGTGTCGGCATATTCAAGTGTTCCTTTTCAACAACGAAGAGGTTCTTACAGAGAAGAGGTTGAACACAATTTTTTGCGTTAACTATGTAGAAGCCTAATCAGAAAATTTAGACCAGTTTCACAAGGAGGATACTTACTTCAAGATTGAAAAAATTTGGGAAAAGCTCATTGACAAACTAATATACAAGTCCTACATTGCTAAGGCTACTTATGTTCATTATGTCTAGTTCATATCATAAAAAAATCATTGACAACATACTCTTCACCATATCTAAGATAGGAAGCATCTATCATGAAGAGTTTTATATTATATCTTGCATTATGAATGGGACACCTTTCAACATTGGCAGGTTGTTGATTGATAGGTGGATATCCTTTACTGCTCTACACTGAAAAGATTATTGTGTGGGTGGCCTTATTAGCCTTAGATATTGGGCATTAGGCACCCCAATGAACTCAAAGGCTTTATGGATACTATAGGTGATCAACTCATCTAAATGAAGGATATGCTTTACACCAATACACTTGTATGCCAAAGTGGAAAACTCTATTACTAGTTTATGAGGACTGACACTCTCATCCCACTACTAGTTTTCATCGACTGTGATGCCCAAAATCTCTTGTATATAGAGGATGAAATCCATCACTTGCTTATAGAACCAAGAGGATCTAGCTCATCCATAGGATGTATCCACCCTAAACCATCTCCAAGGAAACATCCAACTTTAATTATACCAAGAGTGACACTTTTTAACATCACAGATGACTCTAAAGAGAGTGCACAAGATGAAACTAAGGATCACATTGTCGACATTTCTTTACCTCCATCCTCTTGCAAGAAAGTTCATTGCTACCACACAGAAGAAGGTACTTGATGAGGAATCACAAGCTAAGACCACCATCCCAAAGATGACTCTCCCTCCATCACCTTCAATTGTTGCCACTACATCTATGCCAGTACAACCTACTTGCCCTCCTTCACCCCTCATCATCTAGCAAGTTCATGATGTCCCATCCAACATGTCGCGGTAACACCACTAGCATGAATCATGCCCTCATAGGTCACATAAAATCCATGCAATGTTCCATCCTCTCTTTCATCATCATCCCAACACTCCTCTAAGACTCACTATCCTGACACCCTCGATAGGGTTTTTGGATGCAAATTTGATATTCTAATAGAGGGAACAATGTGCAACACTTTTGATATTACTAACCTCAAAATAGATGTGCATTCCTTATATGAAAAGGTCGTTAAGCTCACCAACACCACATATGAACTACAAAACCTCTAGCCCCAGGTAGCTTCTTTGGAGCACAACTTTGATGCCTTGGCCA
Organism: Alisma plantago-aquatica; assembly: GCA_963693085.1. Lineage (NCBI taxonomy): Eukaryota > Viridiplantae > Streptophyta > Magnoliopsida > Alismatales > Alismataceae > Alisma > Alisma plantago-aquatica. The sequence continues at coordinate 233,610,733 of OY856411.1, read as the reverse complement.
CTCTTTCCCAGAAAATGTTGAAAATGTTGACACTAAAAAGGGATATTCATAATTCTTGGAAGGTCAAAGAGGACGATGTGACATCCCTGGATTTTTAAAACATAATCTAATGTGTGACGTCCAAATTGAAACCCTCACCTCAGTGAGAATCCCAATTTGAACATCCCACACAAGGCTAAGAAGAAGAAAATCAGAGGAAGTCAAAAGGAAACAATCAGTAGCACATGTACATGAACAATAATAAAACCATACACACATGTTCACCATTCAACATATAATTACAACATGAATTGTTACAACATTTGATATTACATATTCAACAGCAAACTTATAAATATACATGTACTACCTCTAAACTATAGGATCTTAAGACAACAAGTCCACCTTTACATCAGCTGCCCACACAACTATCAACTATCATGGATCTTCAAGAGCATAACCACAACCTAAAAAAAGGATTACATGCGGTACACGTCAGCACAATATTCAAGAATATTGTACTGAGTACGCATATTTGTCTTTTATATACCTCTCATCGTATCTTGGCAATAAGATAAAACTGATACCTGGCAATTTTAAAGAAATATAAGAAAAAGCATATACTTGCACAAAGATGTTCATTAACAAAAGAGAACACATATTTTAAGAACAATTTCCATTATATATCCATGCATTGACCGCCAAAGGTTTTGATGCATTCTCTTGACTCTCAAGGAGCTCAAGATTAAGGCCTTTATGATCGACTACCAAAGAGTTAGATCATATGTACAATGTGACTGACTACCAAAGAGCTAGGTCACTTCCAAGCACTGTACTACCAAAGAGTTTAGTACTTTTATATAATGGAACATATATATTATGTTTGATGTGTTCATAGCAATAAGTATAAAAATCATATGACATATCATACAAAACAATCATCTCATCAAATACCATACGCCAAGAATTCTACTACACATATAACACAAGCATATTGTATAATAAGCCAAGTAAGAGGTAATGGTGTACCTTCCAAAGAGATAGATCATTCTAAACCATATTCCTGATGTCCTCTATATCTTTGTTAAACCTGATCAAGACAAGATCATATACTATCATCAGGTTCTCATCTTCTTACATCTCATCTTAACCATATCTGTGTTCATTAGGGTTTATCTTATCTCATTAGGATATGTGCATCATTACTTGCATTCTTGTCTTATATTTATCGTACTGATGTCATTTTTCATATTATGGTTCATTATCTGAACATTAGCTTCCATGTCATTTTGTGCACACATTAATCCTAGGTTACATCATTAACCTAAATTAGGGTCTTAAACCATGTATTAGAGGTCAACTTTATATAACATGGACTTTGTTTATAAAACTGATCTCATATTTATATATTATCTTCCAGTTACTGATATGAGGGTCTTCTGTGAATTTCATCATTTATTGAACATGTATGTACTTATTGCATTTTATTTAGGGTTATTACCCCTAAATAGACATTCTAAGCTAATTACATGATTATGTGTCATAACATGATCATATCTGATGTCACATGGATTCTAAAACATATTTAAGAGTTACTGATGCATTCTCATAATTTTAGGTTTTCATATGATATTTATTATCCATTAAATAAGTATTAAACATCTTACATGATATCACTAAGATCAGTGTATAAAAATCCTGATATTATCATTGCACTATGTTCTACTCATTTTTCTGAGAATTCTGGTACCTTATTTGTATTTTTCTGACATCGGAGCTGTTTTCTAGGATTTATTGAAGAACTGCATATTTACTGACCTATTTGTCTTCCATGGTCAATCGGGCGTCGCCATGTAGCAGTGGGCTGGCACTGCCCCTTGTTGGTTCTGCCCCCTCGTTCTGGATCCTACCTAGGATCCATGGATCTAGTGATCTGATGACCTGACTGGGTCATCTTTCTCAGCATCACGCGAACCCAACCCCACCTGGGCTCGTGCGAGCGTCGCCACCACTGCGTTCTCAGGCCCTTCATCCTGGGTTTGTCTGAGACCTGAGGGGGGAACTCCATTCTGATGTGCAACCATGATTTCCATGATGATGGATTCCATGTGTCAGTATCATGGTGGGTCTGTCTGATACACTATTCTTTAACATGTATATGTGTGCATGGTTTGATATAGCCATATCATGACCAATGAGACTCAATCATCAACCAACTCACACTCTGATCTTATGTGTTATTGTTGTCTATCAACCTTCCACAATAACAACTGACTAGGGACATAATGATAATATGTGTATGTACTCTTAACAGCTGTATGATCGCATTTCTCAAGTCTAATACTTGAAGACATATGTCTTTGAGTAATATCATTCTCTAGACATTTATTATGTTATTTCATTATCTCATACATTTGCAAATATGGAACATAGAAACTTTGTGTGCCACCTGTACAAATCTAATAGTAACTTTCAACTTTAAATTATAGATATCATCCTAAAATTATATCTATTGTATCAACACATCTCTCAAAATTCATACTCATTGAATCTTATCAAACATAGAACATTATATATCTCTTATCATATGTAACTTTACAAGGTTTCATCTCTATGCTCCTTTAATGGTTGTTGTAATTAACAACTCAATCAACCATGTAGGCATCCCCTAATTTTCAAGAACTATGAGGAATATGTTTTTAGAGGATTCTCCAATCATCTCAATGGTGGATTGACCATCTGTTTGGTTGAAGAATCATACACTTGTATGTAACTGATAACAAATATAACTTCTTGATTGACCTTGTTAGGGATGGAGTAACGACATTGTCTTCATCTTATCGAGATTCACATAACATACTTAACAGAGGTATCATAACTCCAAGAGGATACTCTAGTCAACCCCCAACTCACTTTTGCTAGAATTTTCACACATAAGTACAGTTGCTTCAACATTCTTATGGTTTAGCAAAGATGTTAACCATGTTAATGACCATCTCTGAAATACATTCAGATTTCATCATTCAAAGCTTGCTACAACTTGTAAGACATGACCTAAACACTTTGGTTCTCCTATTCATAGATTCTATTGGTACATTGGTTAGTCTAAGGGACATAATCCTAAACTCATCATGGTCATGTAAATTGTGTCATCCACTCCAACTCTTATCCATTGATATTCTAATCCTAGGTTTATCTTAAAGGAACACAGTAACACATGTCTACTGATCAACAAACCACCTATCCTTGATAGTGGTCTTGCCTAGCTATCACAAGACCATACACAACATTATAGAATCACTTTTTTCCTTCCAAACAACATTTAGAGGGTCATCATCAAGTCTCTCTCTCTCTCTCTCTCTAAGGGAGAGGAATACTTGGGATGTTCATTTAATAAACATCTCCAACCTTCACATACTTTCCATAATGTTGATACATCTTGGATACTAGGATTCATTACCTTGCTATCCACCTCATGTGCTATAAGGAACTCACGTCCTTATCTCATTTACTTTTACCAACATAATCGAATCATAAGACATATAAGAGAAGTCTTCCTAATTATTGGAAGGATCAAAAGTATACTCATCACAAACTTTATGATCTTAGAACCATATTCTAAGAAACCTTATACTATAATAAGCCAACCAACTCCATGTTTACAATGAATCCACTCATATCAATTGGCAATGATCCACTTGAAATATGTTCTCTAGAAAGGAAAGACACAAAGGGAAACACACTTCCCACATCATAGCAGCATTGTTCAAGGGTCACTAGCAAAAAGGTAACCAATTATATTTTCATTATGCAGGTTACAACTTCTTATGTATCATTTTACCTTTTTCATTTCAGGTTCCTTGCCATTAGCAAAGGAATCATCATGATTAACATATCGCATTACTCCTTCCTTGATGATTATTTATCCGACTAGGGTATGTTCTCTTATTTTATTATGTTTTTCAACCACTTCTCAACAGGTGATGTAGGTATTTTGAGTCGTATTTATAGGCTGATTTCAAACTTGTTTTGTGTGTTTATTTGTCATTTTTGTGACTATAATGGCATGATTCATTTCCGTCAGCTTATAATAATTGTATGCATCAAATTTATCTTATTTTATCCTATTTTGAATGAATTACTAAATCCCATAGACTAACTTGTGCTTTTCTCTCTTTTTCAGGTACCTACTATTCCAGGAAGTGTCGATACCATCAACACCCCTTCGATACTATCGACATGGCAATAGCGACCAAGTTGGAGAGATCACACCTCATCGATACCATCGACACATCTGTCGATGGTATTGAGAAGTCAACAAGGGAACCCCATTTTGGAGCAAGAAGATGTCACTATTATCGACCATCCGTCGATGGTATCAACCAGACATAGGAAGTGTGAGTGCCCTAAGGTGTCGATACCATCGACACAACCGTTGATAGTATTGACACCGTTAGATCAAAGCTGGATTTAGAACTTCACAATCTAACAATTGGGATAGATCGGCTGTCGTAAGTCATACCTATACCTAAAGAAAGACGGCCCAGACCAAGGTATCATGTTCTATTCTGTCGTACAAGTCTCGAAGGGAGGAGAGCAAAGAATGGAACCGAGAGCTATGCCCCGGAGGATTCCAGAGCCACAGACGGACGATTCTACCACCGGAAGGTTGCAGAATAGGTGTCACGCACCGAGGATCATCTGGATCTTCTCTATTTTAGGGGTTACATCACATTCTCATTCGTTTCCCCATGTTTTCCTTTTTCTTCTCTATGTGTATCATTGAGATGAACATGCGGGGCTAATACCCATTGTCCTTAGGATCGGGAGTAGCCCTGGGAATCACTGTATGACAATTTTCCATTGATTATCATAATTCTTCTCATTTTTCCCAGATATGTTATCGTGTTTCTATCACAATTTGCTATGCTTGATTACCATAATGATTTCTAATACTGTTAATTGCTCTTGACAGAGAATTAGTGGTTGAAAAGGCACGATTAACACATTAGCCTATAAATTCCTTAGACAAGGTAATGTACGGTTAATGGTGGATACCCAAAGTATTAATTAATGCACTTAGATCTAGGGTATAAGTTACTACTGGCATGGAACTGACTTAGAGCTAAGTAGTGGATTACATCGCAGAATCGAGCAATTTTGACTACAGGCCTCTATCCAGGATAAGAGATGAGTTATGTTAGTTTTCTAGAATTGCATGCTGTGAGACCTCACGGTGAAACCATAATCCTAAGGATTCCCATTCCATTTGATTAAACTAAACATTTAATCATCACTCTATTTTTTTTCTCTTTATTTTATATTTTTTTTTACAAAAACGAACAATCAACTTTTCCAATCGGTCTAGCTGATCTTTTGTTTCCCAAAGTTCAACTCGAGCCTCACAAGGCCTATATTACTTCTATACGTGCACTTGTGTTTAACGTACGGCTCATGCGTGTCAAGTTTTTGGCATCATTATAGGGGAAACGGCGTAGTGCTGTAAGCGGCCACACTAGGCCACTTTTTACTACAATTTTAATTTATGAACTTAATTGCCTATCTTTCAGACTTCCATTCATTCTAGCAATGTACTTACTTGATTCTTCATATTTCAGGTACTAGTGCATGGCGAGGACGCGTAGTATGAACTACACAAAATCATCTGAGATTCTGCCATCGGTTGAAGAAGACGAGCTGATAAATACGCCTCCTGAGGACGTTGAACAAGAACTTGAGGCTTTCACAATGGCCTAGGAATAGACCATTTGGGAGAAGATTAAAGCTTCTTCTTTCTCGGCATAGAAGGGGCCAGTCAAGAAACAAGCTATCAACATACCCAGTTACATGATTGATCTAGGGCGTATTCAATTGGTCAAGTCGCAGGCATTCCATGGACTCAAAAATGAAGACCCAGTAGCCCACATCAGCACCTTTGTGGAGAACTATGATATGGTGAAGGTAGATAGGTTCCCACAGGAGGCCATTTATCTGAAATTATTCCCATCCTCTTTAGCAAGCAACGCAAGGGAGTGGCTATATAATCTAGATGATGAATATGTCAAATCATGGGATATGATGATTGAGGTGTTATTTGAAAGGTATTTTCCATCTGAAAAGACAAATGATCTCATGAGGAGGATCCACAACTTCAAACAATAGGCCGGAGAGACATACTCGGAGACATGGGAACGCTTCAATATCATGCTGCAAAAATGCCCGCATCATGGGTTGGATTTAGAAACCCAAGTGAAAATCTTTTATTTTGCTCTTAATGAACATGATAGGAGTAATCTAGACTTAGAAGGAACAAGTTTCTTTCTAAATAATAAAGGCTCCAAGTGTCGAGAAATTTTAAAGAATATGGCTAAGAAGCAATCTTGGGGTGAAAGAGACGCACCAGAAGAGGTCAAAGTTTAAGGGGATGCCAAGGCCAATTAAGAATTAAATGAGAAGATGGATTTTATAGAGAAGAGACTTCTAGCAAAAGATGATGATGGGTCTGATGATGTGGCACAAGTAGAGTTCATGCGCCAACAATAGGGCTACAGGAATAATGACTATGCATGGAGGAAAGACAAGAAATTCTCATGGAAGGATCCAAACAATTTTCTGTAGGATCTGAATTAGAAGACACAGCCTAGTGTGGAGGACAAAAGTAATGAGTTGCTCAACCAAGTAATAAAGCAAAACCAAGAGTTGATGAATACATTCAGCAAGCAAATTCAGTCATAGGGGGAATTTATGAACCAATTTGGTCAGACTCTACAGAGCCATGGGGCACAGATGAAGATGCTTGAGACGTCCATTGTGCAGGTGGCACCTAAAATTGCAAGCTTGAAGAAGCTAGAAAAGTAGGGTTTTCCAGGGAATATTGATGTTCTACAAGGGAGCCATCAAGCCCAGGCTATTTTTATGAGGAGTGGAAAGAAAATTTTAAACTCTAAAGCTGATGAACCAAACACATTATAGCCAGAAGCTACAGGTGAGGCCGCAGAGGAAACCGAAGTCACAGAAACTACTAAGGACAGTGCAGAGATTGCTGTGGAGGATCCCATTGCTGAGAAAGATGTAGGGAAGAGGACACCATATGTGCTGCCACATCAGAGAGCACAGATAGTCCTGGTTCCATATTCGAATAGCCTTAAAGAAAAGAAGGTGTTTCAACAATTCAAGAAGTTCTTGGATAGCTTTAGGAAATTATCTGTCAATATTCCACTACTTGATGCAATTGAGCAGATATCTTCTTATGGTAAGTTTCTGAAGGACATTATCACTAGGAAGAGGAAGATTCCAGAAACGGAAGTGGTGGTTCTTAAGGAACAGGTGAGCACATTCATTCTTGGGACATTTCCACCAAAGAGATAGGATACAGGGTGCTTCAACATTTCTTGCTACATCAAGAAGGTAAAGTTTGGAGAGGCCCTTTGTGACTTAGGAGCGAGCATCAACTTGATGCATCTCTCCACCTTCAAGAAGCTTGGTCTTAAAGAATCCCAGAGGAGCAACATGATGATTCAGCTTCTAGATAATTCAGTCGTAAGGCCTTATGGGATTTGCGAGGATGTTCTGGTCAAGCTGGATAGATTTGTTTTTTCGAAAGATTTTTTTGTGGTGGAGATGCAAGATGAGCAAGGGAATGAGCTGCTACTAGGTAGACCCTTCCAGGCTATAGCTGACATGATTCTAGAAATGAGTAGAGGTTGGTTTACCATTGGCATAGCTGATGACTGATGTGAAATAGTAATGTTGAATAGCCCAAAGTCGTCAAAGGAACAAGGGCAATGCAATAAAGTCAGACACTTTGATCGCAATGTTTCCATTTATCTAGGGAAACCCTTTCTCGACATGGCACATGTCATGACCAAGGTGGATAGGGGAACACTTGTCGTGGATATCATGGAGCAAACTAAGGTGGTCTCTCTTGCTAAAGCCATGGGATATCCAAATGATGAAGATGAAGAAGTTTTCTTATCTACTGAAGATGATGCTATGGAGATCTCAATGCTAGAATATTATCCTCAATTGCCTCTTGAAGCTTGCTTGTTCAATATTATGGATGACTAGATGAGGAGCACATCACTACAGGACTGCGTGAAGATGCTTCAAGTTTTTCCTTGTTACTATTCTAGGCACTTTGAAGATCTGGGACCACTGTCACCCCCACTGCATCCTTTGTTGGTGAGTCCATCAGATTTGGAGTTGAAGTCATTTCCCCCCATTTGAAGTATGCATTCTTAGTAGTGGAAGCAAAGCTACCAGTCATTATCTCAGCATATTTGAGTGCCGCTGAAGAAGAGCAAATGATGATTGTGTTGAAGAACCACTGTGGTGCTTTTGGGTGGTTAGTTTTTAACATCAAGGGGATCTCCCCTACTCTATGCCAACAAAAGATCCGACTTGTTGAAGGAGCTAAGCATGTGATTCAGCCCCAATGCCGCCTCAACCCTATCATGATGGAGGTTGTCAAGAAGGAGGTGATCAAGTTGCTTTTAGTGGGAATTATATATGCCATCTCAGACTCGATGTGGGTAAGCCCGAAACAGGTAGTTTTTAAAAAGGGTGGAATTACGGTAACTACAAGTTTTTTAAATGAGCCAGTCACCACCCAATTGGTTACCGGGTGGCGGGTTTGCATAGATTACCATAGATTGAACACTACAATGCTAAAGGATCATTTTCCTCTACCTTTTGTTGATTAGAGTTTAGAGTGACTGGTTGGTCGCTCTCATTTTTGTTTTCTAGATGGATATTCCGGCTACAACTAAATTTTGATTGAACCTTTCGATTGAACCTAAGGATCAAGAGAAATCTACTTTCACTTGTCCTTATTGTACCTTTGCTTATCGTGTATGCCTTTTGGATTGTGCAATGCACTGGCCACTTTTCAATGTTGTATGCTTGCCATTTTCTCTGACATGGTTGAATGTTGTTTAGAGGTGTTTATGGATGATTTCTCAGTCTACGCTGCATCATTTGATGAATGCCTTTATAATCTTGATAAAGTTTTGTAGAGATGTGAGGACACTCACTTGGTCCTCAATTGGGAGAAATGCCACATGATGGTTAGAGAGGGCATTGTGCTAGGACACAAGGTATCTAGCAAGGGCATGGAGGTGGATCAAGTAAAAATCGAGGTTATTTCCAAATTGCCTCCACCGAACTCAGTGAAGGGAGTTAGAAGTTTCCTTGGTCATGTGGGATTTTATCACTGATTTATTAATGATTTTTCAAAAATTGCTAAGCCACTGTCTAATTTTCTTGAGAAGGACGCGATTTTTTATTTTAATGAAAAATGTATGAACTCTTTTGAGATACTTAAGCAACACTTGATTTCTGCACCTATTGTGCAGACTCTGGATTGAAGTCAACCATTTGAGCTTATGTGTGATGCATCTAATTATGTCGTGGGGGCGGTTCTTGGGAAGCGTCTTGAGAACCAACCCACAGTCATTTATTATGCGTCAAAAACTTTAAATGATGTACAATTAAATTATACCACCACTGAAAAAGAATCACTTGCTGTGATTTTTGCTTTTGAGAAATTTAGGCAATACTTAGTGGGATCTAAAGTGGTGGTATGGACGGATCATGCCACAATAAAATATTTAATGGAAAAGAAGGACGTGAAACCTAGAGTCATTAGGTGGATACTTCTTTTACAAGAATTTGACATTGAGGTTAAAGATAAGGCGGGTATTGAAAATGTGGTTGCGGACCATTTGTCTCATATTGAGAGGGTAGATGAGAAAGATACCAATATACCCATTATTGAGACTTTTATGGACAAATATATTATTTCCATTAAATCCAAAGATTTGTGGTTTTTGCACATAATCAATTATCTTGCATGCAAGGAACTACCCGAGGATTGGAGTTATCAAGAGAAGAAGCGGTTTTTCCATTCATTGAGATTTTATTTTTGGGATGACCCTATTCTTTTGAGACAGTGCAGGGATGGGGTTTTACACAGGTGTGTGCCAGAGTTTGAATATGACAGTGTGCTCATCCATTGTCATACATTGCCCACCGACGGCCATCATGCTAGCTCGAGGACGGCTACAAAGGTATTGGAGAGCAGCCTATATTGGCCCACACTTTTTAGAGATACCTATGATTATGTGAGGAGATGTGATGCATGTTAGCAGGTAGGTAACATCTCAAAAAGATAGGAAATGCCCCTAAATGTGTTTCAAGAGGTTGAAGTCTTTGACTTATGGGGTATAGATTTTATGGGACCCATTGGGTCATCAAATTCTAATTTGTATATTTTACTTGTGGTTGACTATGTTTCAAAGTGGGTCAAAGCAATACCCACTAGGACTAATGATGTTGCGGTAGTGTGCAGGTTTGTGAAAGAGTACATCTTCTGTAGGTTTGGAGTGCCCCACATGATCATCAGTGATGGAGGCACACATTTCACAAACAAGAAGTTTGCTGCACTTTTAAGTAAGTATGGGGTAAAGCACAATGTGGGCACCCCATACCATCTGCAGACACATGGCCAACTAGAAATTTCCAATAGGGAGATAAAGAAGATTTTGGAGTGTACTGTCACCGCATCTAGGAAGAACTGGAGCATGCTCCTACTAGACGCACTTTGGGTGTATAGGACCGCCTTTAAAACTCCTATAGGCACTACACCTTTTAGGTTGGCTTATGGACGTGCATGCCACTTTCCGGTAGAGCTGGCGCACAAGGTGCATTGGGCGCTCAGGAAGTTGAATGTGAACATTGATGATGTAGGGAAAAGAAGGTTGCTCGAGCACAATGAGTTAGATGAGTTGAGAATGAACGCTTATATGAATTCCTGGATTTACAAGGAAAGGACAAAACAAATACATGATTGCCATATCCAAAGGAGGGTCTTCTCAAAAGGTGAGAGTGTCTTGCTATTCAATTCACAGTTAAAGCTACATCCCGGGAATTTGATGTCTCAGTGGAGTGGACCATTCATTGTTGAGGAAGTGCATCCACATGGAGCTATGATGGTAAGAGATGGTGAGAGGACGTTCTTGGTGAATGGCCAGCGTCTAAAGCACTACTATGGAGAGGATTTCACAAAGAAGGTGCATGAGGTCAAACTCATCGCACTTGATGAAGATTGAGCATAATTGTGGCTAGACTAAGACATTAAAGAAGGGTGCTTGTTTGGAGGCAACCCAACTTAGGTGTCACCATTCTTAATTTCTTTATTTTTCATTTTCATAGTTAGTTGTTGGGTAATTTCTACTTAGTTTGTAAAAATGATACCCTGATGCGTGCTTTAAGTGTGTAGGCCTGAAAAATTTTCGATACTATCGACACTATTGTCGATACTATCGAGTTGGGCTCAGTGAAATGGCTGCAAAATCTTCATTCTGTTGATACTATCGATGGAACCATCGATATTATCGACAAGGGAACAGAGGCCCGAAGTAAAATGTGGCTACTATCGACTCAATTGTCACGACTATCGAGATGTCTGGAGATTTTCAAAAAACTTCATCTTAGTAATGTTGATACTATCGATGACCTTGTCGATGGTATCGGCATACCAACAGCAGACAGCAGTGCCAACACCTCACGAAGATAAAAAAACATACGCAGGTGTCGATACCAATCGACAGCCATCGATAGTATCGACAAACCACGTCAACGATATGCACATCTTCATCGGTCTATAGTGACGATCTGTGGATGGCGTCGATACTATCGACAACCGTCGATACTATCGACGCATAATCAATCTGCAACTTCAGCAGTAGCAATCGACGGACATCGATACCAACGATCCTTAGATTTCACTGTTCTGTCGATACTATTGATGGCCTCGTCGATAGTATCAACGCACCGATAGCAGCGGCGGCTAACTCTTATAAAAAGAGATCTATTCTTTCAATCAAAACACACCTTCAAGTTTCATATCTCCCACTTCCAAACCCTAGCATCTCTGAGCACCCGGAAGCTACAGAGATCTTCACCAACGGTCATCTCCGACCATCTCCATCAACTTCGAGGCTCTCTGTCTTCTCTGCGCCTCACTGACCGTCTCCTATGAGCTCTTTTCTCCATCCCTTTTTATTTTTCACCCATTGCCTCTTTCAACAATGGTGAGATCCAGTGCTTCCTTGTCATGGGCTACGCCACCTGCCCTACCTTCCCCAGCTCAAGGACTAATTCCTTGCTCGAAGATACTCCACCCCTCACTGGAGATCAAGAAGTTCTATGACGAGCTATGGAAGCACACGATCGAGCCCACCTGGTATGATGACCGACAGTTAATTAAAGATTTGGGGTTCGAGGCGAACATGGCATATGTGCTTCAGGGTCAAATTAGAGAATCCCCAATGCTATGACACGACCACACCGAAGGTCATCCGTTCTTCAGTGGGTGGCCAACATACAAAGATATCATCATTGAGCTTATGGCGTCTTTGGATATCTGTGCCGTCCCCAACGAGCTTCACCCGGAACGGACTGAATGGAAAGAGGGGCGAGTTTCTTTCTACCTCTACAATAGAGATTGCACCATGTCCCTTCATGAGTTCAATGGGATTTATGGGTGGTCTGATGGGGATCTATGCCAGCCGCCACATAGACCAGAGTATGACGCCATGTATACGGCATTGGTCACTATACTTGAAGGTTATTCGATCAGCTGGCACCATGCCTCCATCGCTGACTTTGAGCATCCGTTTGTCTGGATCTTGCACTGTATTCTTTCTAACACATTCTTTGCAAGATCCCAACTATCACAAAGCAAGTTTCAAGAAACAAATCTCTTCTTCCTCTGCAATCTGCTAGAGAGGGAGTGTTTAAGTTTTGGAGCCTTCTTCCTCACACGAGTCATGACGGTGAAGAGGAGCATGTCTCGAAAGGCCCCAATCTATTTCAGATGCCTCATTAATCCTACCACCATTCACCTCAGCCTGGATCTTTCCGAGTTACCAAAGTTGGAATGTAAGAATTCGCTGAATCTGAGTCATTTTGTAAAAGATGGCCTCCTTAATGTCTGGCACGGCACCGCCTTCGCTACCTGCCACATACAAAAAGTCTTTTAGGAGAGGCAACTGCCTAACCTCCCCTTCGACCTCAAGCCTGGCCAATATTATAGGTGTCCAATCATTGACATTGATACTGACGAGGAAGAAGGAGGAGACGATGTAGAGGTAGACGTACAAGAAGGTGACGATGATGAAGAGGAGGAGGAAGTTGCCATTCCCCTCCGATGATGAGTTGCTCCACAGAAGCGAACCTGACATTTTGGAGCATTGTCTTCTTCTCAGCCATCTGCCCAGCCACCTTCTCAAGGTGGAGAGGATGTCTACTCCATGCAGGGCATGTACACCATGCTCCAAGATATTCAGTAGATGCAACTTCAGCATACTATGACTTTTGTAGGTATCCAGGATATTCAGAACAGGTTATACATCAACCAAAAAGCCATCTATGAAAATGAGCACCTCCTCTTTGTGAACCAAGAGAACATATACAACCGGTTCTAGAGGATGGAAATGCAGCAAAAACCGTTCTATGATCATCATTGGAGCCAGAACTATTTTGGAGGGTACCCGCAGCAACCGCCGATGCCTCCCACCGACCTGACATTCTAGGGGCAGTATCCTACTTGGGACCCCACCAAGTTCCCACCACCACCACCACTGTAAAGGGTATTGCTTTTCCACTTCTTAAGTCTAGATTTTGACTATGAGGCCATAGTCTAATTCAAGCTTAGGGGGGTGCTGGAACATCATTTATATAGCTTTTATTTAGTTTTTACTTCAGTATTTGTTTTTACTTTTGAAAATTTAGTTGTCTTTGTTTCTAGGATTTACTGTTTTCTAGGATCCACTATCTATCTAGTGTAATCAGTGGAGTTTAATGTAATTGCATGTCATCTCGATATTTTCATTTGGGGGTTTGTGAGAGAATGATTTTAATTGAAAATCTTTAAGAATTTATAAGCTGGTCTTGTGAGAACTTGAGGACATCACTTGTGAATCTAATTGGATAGGTCAACTTTAAAACATATGAACATGATTGTGCATCCTTATAGTTCATGTTAAGAGGTTTGATATGGATGTTGAACCTAAACTGACCAAACATTAACATGACTTTAATTTGAAGTGAGAGAGAGAAATCCCTTGATTAATGGGTACACAAGTTAGTAAGGAGGGACATATAATTCTCTTTGAAGGTTCTATCAATTAATCTTGTGATCTTTCCCCCGCATTTTCTTTCACACTCCACCATAAGAACTGGGAGCACATTACTGTCTTTCACTCTTTGATTGCATCCCATGTAGATAGGTCTTGCATTACAGTTATTTTCACATAGTTTTGCATGAGAATGAAAAAAAAACAAAAATATAGATTAGTTATACAAGCACATTATCCTTAGGTGCATGTCATAGTAGTGCATAACTATCATTATGTAGTTGCCTTCGCATCTTTTGAGCATATAGTACATCATGTGTCTTATGTTCTTATGAAAACATTAAAGGTGGTGAACTTGTTCCATACCCTCTGAATAGAATGCATCAAATGTACAAGTTATGTAAAAAGAAGGAAGCCTGACAAATAATCCATTGTCATTTATGAAATGAGGGCTTGAAAAAAAAGAAAAAAAAAATTGAGAAGTAGGAATAAGAGGGAGAAAGGAACATGTTCTCCCCCACATATTAAGAAGAATAAGCATGTTGTGTAGTTTTTTCTTAGATATTCCATCTCACTCTGAGATGGAATGATAGTGCATGCATCATTTCACCAAAAATGTTAGCATTAGTATCATTATCATTTGCATTTTGCATCATCATAGGTTATCACTTTTGTATTGCATGATTGACTGTAATGTGCTTCCATTTCTTCCACGGCCGCCTATTCCATCCACCCATTGCTCTAAGTGGTAGGCCACCCATGATTTTCTCCTCATTCATGTATATTAGGAGATCTGCTACCATTTAGATGGTAGTTAGGAAAATGAGCAACCTAGATAGGAGATTACAAGATGCACCAATCCTGAACTGGAGGATTTTGTTATATTAAATGTCTTATTTGATAGTGTTTGTTGATCTTGGGGTGGACATCTTTCATGAATGATTCTTGTCGCCTGAAGGGTAGTTATCGTTCCATGGTTGGAGAGGGTTTGTATGTGCTTTGCAAGTGAGAATCATACTAAGATATCATTTATGTGATTATGTTCTTTATTTGACTCTCTCAATTAGATTTTAAAGTTTTGTTGCTCAAGGACGAGCAAGATTCAAGCTTAGGGGAGTTTGATAAATGGATTTTGAGTCATATTTATAGGTTGATTTCATACTTGTTTTGTGTGTTTATTAGTCATTTTTGTGACTATAATGGCATGATTCATTTTTGTCAACTTATAATAATTGTATGCATCAAATATATCTTATTTATCCTATTTTGAATGAATTACTAAATCCCATAGACTAACTTGTGTTTTTCTCTCTTTTTTAGGTACCTACTATTCTAGGAAGTGTTGATACCATCAACACCCCGTCGATACTATCGACATGGCAACATCGACCAAGCTGGAGAGATCGCACCTCGTCGATACCATTGACATATCTGTTGATGATATCGAGAAGTCAACAGAGGAACCCCATTTTGGAGCAAGCAGATGTCGCTACCATCAACCATCCATCGATGGTATCGATTAGACACAGGAAGCGAGAGTTCCCTAAGGTGTTGATACCATTGACACAACCGTCGATAGTATTGACGCCGTCGGATCAGAGCTGGATTCAGAACCACATAATCTAACGGCTGGGATAGATCGGCGGTTGTAAGTCATACCTATTGTAACATCCCTGACCTAGGTTATAAACTAACCCTAGGTGTTTTGCCTAATTAAGTAATTAGATGATTGTGTTTATCTTTTGAAATGTAATTAAAGCTTCTGAGGAACTTATATTTCTATTTTCAGTCCTTTTTGCATAATGTTGAAACATTGTTTTGTTTATAATGGACTAAAGTGCAAATTACCCAAGTTGAGGGGTTTAATTGCAATTTGCACATGTTAAGATGTTCCTTTGATGTTGAGACATCATAAGAATGGATATTATACGGTGGTATGGATTCCACAAGCTTGAGCACCAAGATATAGCTTGTAGAGCAATCCTTGTGCTTTAAAACCTAGTTTTGGTGTAATGTGTAAATTACCCAAAACCTAGGGTCCAACATGTAAAATGTATCCTCTAGAGAATTTCTCATGTTTCATGGCATAAAATAAAGAAAAGAAAATTAGAAGGGTACCTCATATGAAGGATCATAGAAGGAAAGATAATCTTGGTATTGAATAATCAAGATTTAAGTAAATAGCTTTTTAATATATACAACTTATTAATATGTTGGGTTTCTTTTCCTTTAAACCTTGGATAATTGAGAAGTATTGCAAGGTTTAGAAGGTGGCCACGTATCCAAGAAAGTGGAGTAAGTTTTGGTGGATTTAGTTGGAAAATAAAAGAAAATAACTCTCTTTTATCTAATTACCTTAAAGACCCATAAATATATAAGCAACCTTTTTCCAACAACACAAGGGATCGTTTCCCTTAGTTCTTTTCTTCTCAAACATGCTTTGTCTGACCAAGGAAGAGCTCTGGAGTAGAGTAAGGATGACCAAGCTGGTTTGGTAAGTATGGATCATCATCTACCTCAAATTCATGGTGGAAACCATAAAACAAGGTTGGTTTATTGGTGTTTTTCACACAATTCTTTTTGTAGCCATCTTCTCCATCCAAAACTTGAAGAAAAAATCTTGGACAACTACTGGAGCTCAAACCTCCATTAAAGCCACGAAGCTTGGAGCTCTATATCAGACCTAAAGGCGGGTTTTATAACTCTAACCCTTATGCTTTGTTAATGCATCCTCTTTTCTTAGAATCGTTGCTTATACTTCTTCTTTAGACACCTTTGGGTGTTCTTGCTATCATTTCCATGAAGAACAGCCTTTTTTCTTGAGGTAGAAGATGATGACGTTAATTCCTATGTTTATCCAAAAAGTTACTTTAGCAAACGGTCTCCAACTCTTGCTCAAACGGTTACCCAAACCGTTTGGGAGCAAACGTTTCAAACTGTTTGAATGCAAATGGTTTCAACCAAACCGCATAGAAGAAAATGGTCCAAGACCGTTTGGATGCGTTGACTAGGAGTTGACCATTTGGAGGTATGTTGAGAATAATATAGATTAATTACCTACCAAAAATCATCCATTAATTCCAAGTGAATCATCAATTGAAGGCCCATCAATCATCTAAACCCTAATCGGGTCAATTGCTGATTTCAATAATAGTATCATGTTGAAGTTTGAGTTGAGTGGCCCAAACGGTTTCAAAACCATTTGGGGATCACCCAAATGGTCTCAAGACCATTTCGTGATCACCCAAGACCATTTGGAGGTCTAGGGTTAAGTAGGGTT
The DNA here is from genome assembly GCA_963693085.1 of Alisma plantago-aquatica. Lineage (NCBI taxonomy): Eukaryota > Viridiplantae > Streptophyta > Magnoliopsida > Alismatales > Alismataceae > Alisma > Alisma plantago-aquatica. Next base: position 233,593,336 of record OY856411.1, on the reverse strand, counting down.
GACCAATTGAAGGTTCAATGATATCAAGTTGATGAATAATTAATTGTTGATTTGGTGACCAAACCTAGTGTACAATCCTTAATTGATTGACTTGGTTTATGATAAAATAATGGGCAAACGGTCTCAATACCATTTGGAGGTCATCCAAATGATCCCCAAGACCGTTTGGGGTTAGGTCATGACCAAATTGAAGGATGGTTCAATGATTTCAAATCAATTAGACCCACATTGAAACATGTTGAAGGGTAATCGATTTCAAATCCTAATCCAATCGATCCAAGCCCTAATTGATGATCAATTGAGGGTCAATTGAGTGTCAAATCAGTTGAGGGTTGACCTAATTAACTCAATTGATAAGTGGCTAGCAAGTGCATGACTAATTGAGGGGTTCACCATTGGAAACCCTAACTCAATTGAAGTAGTTGAGACACTTTTTGGTCCTTGCGGTTTTGAGGTGGTTTGGACAAAACAGTCTCAAGACCATTTGGGACCAAACAATCCCAAACCGTTTGGTGCTCATGCAGTTTCAAGGTTGGTTATGTCCATGTGGATTCAAAGTCAAACTTGACCAAACGGTCTTCATGACCAAACGGTCTTCACCCCATTTTGGGAAAACGGTCTTGAGTGTGAACTTTACCAAATGGTTTCAAAAGTCAAAAAGACCGAACGGTCTTCAACACCAAATGGTTTCAAGGTTTGTCCAAGACCATTTGGACGATTAGTGTGCAAGACCGTTTGAGGTCTATGAAGGTCAAGATCGATTGATGCCTTAGTGGTTAAGATAGTTTAGTGGTTGATTAACCTAAACCTCATAGGTACCTAAAGTGATTAAGGGACCAAGTAATTAGATGACTAATGCATGTTACAATCAGTGGTGATCATTATAAAGGTACTCTTGATGGGATAGAGTGATTAGTACTCTTTGGATGAGTAAGACCTAATGATTACAATAGTAATGATATAACCCATGATGTCAATGTTGAATTGACTTAGCCTAATCAAGGGTGATGCAAATATCATCTGATAGAAAGAGAAGAGAGAGGACTTCTTATATGAATGATAATCAAGTAATAAACTTCCAATATGTATGAATACATCTAATTAGGGTGTGATCCTTCAGTGAGATCATGAAAACCCTAATTATGATGGTTAATGAATCTTAACCCTAATTTGAGGGCATTAATGGAAATAATCCTCATACATGATGATGATATGATCTTAATTCATTATAATATGAATAGTAAACCCTATCTAGGGTAATGTGATGTAATGTGAATAGTAAACCCTAATCTAGGATAATTTGCATATGTGAACAGTAAACCCTAATTTTGGGTTATGCTTTTAAGCATGAAACTCAATGTTTGAATTATGAAATGAGGAATCATTATGTTGTTCTAAGCCAAAGGGGTTGGATAACCCTAAATGAATTAAATAAGAAACCCTAACCCTAGAAACCAACCGTGGTGATGTAACATGGTCGTGGTATTCTTCTGTAGCATGACCGTGCAAGATAGCACGGTCGTGGTGTTCTATACTTGACTTGGAAATAATTTATATTGTGTTGATATAGATGAAATATGCATGTTATCAATTGTGTTAGTCATGTAGGTCTTTATAAAGAAGTGAGCATAGTCAGGTAAGGGTTATGATGCCATATTCATTGAAAGCATTTTATAAGCTTTGAAAGTAATGATATGCTATGTTTTCTAGAAAAAGGTAACATATGAGAATGATAGGCTGTATGAGCCATGAGAAATATCTGCATTGCTACAACCATGTTCATACTGATTAAATAATTTGATGGCAGTATGTATTTGGTAATAAATGTTTTGATGATTTAAGGGTTTGAACACCCATACTCCTTAATCATAATAATGAGATGATTAGGGATTAATATCCCAACGATAACTAGATGTGATATGAACTTGATACAATTAGTACTCTTTCTTTATAGCAATTTTCTTATTGGTTTATGTTTGAAAACATGCCTGATGCTAAAAGAATGTCGTAATATACTTAATTAATCAAGTATAATGATATCATGTAGAGCCCTGACCATAGATCCATCATTGTCAGAAATTAAATGATGGTGAAACAGGTTTTCCTAAGGGAACTCCTGGAGAGCATACTTTTGAGTATGTGGGGGTTATGGACGCAAATATCCTTACGTCCTAATGGAGGAATTGATGTAAACATCAAATCTCTCAATCCTTCATTATATTTTTATGCCGGGATAATGTATCACTAATCTCCCGATGATGTTGTTAATGCCGCATCGATGTGAGATAAATAAGAAATCCCTCGATGGCGAAGAGAGTACATCATGCCACTGTAACTCTAATAGCAAAGTTGCCAGAATACCCTGGAAAGCTATTAAAGCAGAGACACAAGATGTCCTACATGTTGTACCTCACACTGACTGAGGAAGATGAGGTCATAGAAATCTGGCTCTTTTGATGACCTATGTATGGTATCGATTGTGATTTAGTAATGGTCGGTTAAAGAATGGGTGGTATACCTCATCTCCTCAGGGCATAAATATGTTTGAAAAATGTAATCAGTTGTATAGCTTAATTGCTTAGGTTGAACTACGAGAAACAATGATTGCTTAAAGAATACTGCTCTACTTAGTTTATTCAATAAATTACCTACTGTTGAATAATCATAGTTCTTCTGCTCATTGTTATTTTAATAATTGCAATAACAATGCTTTTGGCGAATAGTTATAACTCTCGTTGGGACAATTATTCAGTTGTCTCACCCCCGTGGGATTCAACTTTTTAGTTAGATGTCGAGGATGAAGGAACCCTTCAGTGGATGAGCAGCAACAACAACATCTGGGACAGTAGTGATTCTCAAGTGGAGACACTATCTATCAAGCCTTGTAGATAGAATGTCCTATGTGTTGTCTCTGTATTCTCAGGTCCTAGGAGCCTTTAGATGTTTTAAATAGATCTGAGATTTTGGCATAATGCCTCGAGATTTTTGTATCTTGCCTTGTACAGTTAATAGGGCAGTTGATGTTGTGACTCTCGAGATGTAATATTACAGAGATGTAATATTACAGAGATGTAATGGTGAATCGATTGTAAATAACTTATCTTGTTCTTTTATGAAATAGTCCGACAGTTTATGGACCTTTGTGTAAAAGTTTAAAATTTTGTGATTTTCAATAATTCTGCTGCTAACGAAACGCTTCCATGTTAGTTTAAATTTGTTGATATTGTTTTTGCGAGATGGTCGTCTCACCTATACCTAAAGAAAGACAGCCCAGACCAGGGTATCACGCTATATTCCGCCGCACAAGTCCTGAAGGGAGGAGAGCAAAGAATGGAGCTGAGAGCTATGCCCCGGAGGATTCCAGAGCCGTAGACGGACAATTCTACCTCCAGAAGGTTGCAGAACACGCGTCACACACTGAGGATCATCTGGATCTTCTCCACTTCAGGGGTTACATCATATTCTCATTCGTTTCCCCATGTTTTCCTTTTTCTTCTCCATGTCTATCATTGAGATGAACATGCGGGGCTAGTCCCCATTGTCCTTAGGACTGGGAGTAGCTTGAGGAATCACTGTATGACAATTTTCCATTGATTATCATAATTCTTCTCATTTTCCCTAGATATGTTATCGTGTTTCTATCGCAATTTGCTATGCTTGATCACCATAGTGATTTCTAATACTGTTAATTGCTCTTGATGGAGAATTAGTGGTTGAACAGGCACAATTAACACATTATCCAATAAATTCCTTAGACAAGGTAATGTACGGTTAATGGTGGATACCCAAGGTATTAATTAATGCACTTAGATCTAGGGTATAAATTACTACTGGCGTGGAACTGACCTAGAGCTAGGTAGTGGATTGCATCGCGGAAGCGAGACTACAGGCCTCTATCCAGGATAAGAGACGAGTTATGTTAGTTGTGTAGAATTGCATTCAGTGAGACCTCGCGGTGAAACTGTAATCCTAAGGATTACCATTCCATTTGATTAAACTAAACATTTAATCATTGCTCTCTTTTGTTTTCTTTGTATTTTATTTTCTTTTACACAAACCAACAATCAACTTTTCCAATCGGTCTAGGTGATCGTGACCAATTAGTAGTAGTCTACTGAAATTTATGTTTCCCTGAGTTTGACTCGGGCCTCACAAGGACTATGTTACTTCGATACGTGCACTTGCGTTTAATGCACGGCTCATGCGTGTCAACAGGTAAATCATCATATTCTTCATTTTCTTCATTAAATAGGGATCATCTCCCTTAATTTCTTTAACATGCCATGATGATTTTACATTAACACTTTCTTATACACATGGGTTGGTATGAGATTAACTCAGGTTCCACCTTATTCCTTTGTCATTGTTCCCATTTATCTTCTCATTTTTACTTATTATAGAAGTTCTCTCCATCTTATGTGAATTTCATACCTTGAATCACTTTATAAGAATAGACTTATCTATCTTTTAATTTTATTATCTTCTTGAATTTCATCTTCAAGAACTCATCTTTAGCTTATTTGTATTCAGATTTAGATTTCATGGTGTTATATCTTTCTCTTATAGTTACCAACAATTCAAGTTTTGATAGATAATGATGTAATCCTCATCTTCTCTTGAGGTAATATTGCGTTATCTAAACCATGATTTCTGCTTCATTGTGCTCTTTAGATTGTTTCAAAATGACTGCTTGATCAGAGTAATAAAAAAGATAACAATCTAAAAGTTTGATACTTACTTTTTCTTCAATAATCGAATACCTGGCCAAGGCCCCCAAATATTGAGATTAGGCAGTATGCACCATATTTTTACGTCATATTCCTAATTTTGACATCATCCTAGTCCTAAGTTCTAGTGTCCCTGTAGACTCAGTGAACCTAAAGCTCTGATACCAACTTGTAAGAACCCATTACACTAAATGAGATTACTCAAAACATAAAATACAATTGATCACTAATAAATCACATACCCAAATATATGGGTAAATTAAAATCAATTTCAACATCATCACCCACTCAAAAACATTTTCATAAGAGCCCAACATCTCTCTTATATCCATACTATGTTAGGAATTTGATACAAATTGTTCTATCATCTTAGCCACAACATATACACACAGGAGAACAATATTCATATATTCCACACAAACAAGCATTAATATGCTAATAAAGGTCTGATTCATTTGAAACACCATATACAAATTTTTCTCGCCCGGACCTGAGAGTACAGGGACGACTCTAGGTCACACTAGACATCTAATCAACCCTCTCAAAGATTCATTACTATAACTCCGCTTTGCTACCACATGTTTTTTGTCATCACTTCCGATTACCTAAAAGGATGTTGTGAACCACAAGGGTGAGATCCATGTCCCAGCAAGAGATATAACCTCCAATAATGCTTGTTGATTACAACATTTTAAATAGTAGATAACTGACCAGTTGGAGTATTTAGTAATCAATTGAACAGATTGAATAGTTCAAGTATGCTAAACATATTAAGAAAATAATCTTAGAAACAAGTATGATTATAAATTTATATATAGGTAACAAATAAATCCATTTCTCTGGATATATATCTACACAAATTTCATCAAATTGCATCTAATAACAATCATCATCATTAATCTAACTATCATCATATTCCTTGCTAACAACACAAGCAATCTAATAGCATAAGCATCCCTGACATCATTTATATGTCTAGTAACATAACATGGCTATCAATATTGGCATCTCAAATAAAGGGAACAAATATATATCATAAGTAGAACTAACATCATAGCACAATTAACTACATAGGCATGATTAGCAATTTAAGCATTTCTAATTACATAGGCATGGCTAGAAATATTAAGCATAGCTAGAAACATCATCTTAATTATCTTTTCAATATATTTGACAACATAAGCATGTTTACAACATGAGTATAACTACAACATAAGCATATCTATTATCTCTTATTGTATGATACATGATCTCAGTGAAAAGAAAGCAAACAAGGGTTATCATCCAATTTGAAGCATTGTGTATAACCCTAAATAGATATGCTAGATAGTTGTCTTACATCATTTATTATGCCCTGGGGAGTTTGATTCGGACCACTCAAAGTTGAACTAACCACTGCTTGGTCGCAATCAGTTCCATATAGGATCTAGGAAGAGCCAGACTCCAAGATCTTCTCCATACTCGATCAATGTGAGTCTGCATCGTAGTGACATATAGTCAAACTATAAAATAGTGACATATAGTCATGTAACTAGTCCACCTTGGTATAGTTCACAGTGCTAGGATATAGGGTATTCAAACCCAATCACTGAGGTACCTTCGCAATTGTCCTCTAATCACGTCATGTTATAATCACTGAGACCAAACCACATTCGTTCTTAAAAAGCAGGCTAGGTATGACTGTTGCCATCCTCCCAAAACACTTGGTTTCAGGATGACAAGCACCCCACATACTCAATAGTATGTGATTTCATTTTCCATTACGAATACCCATTTCACCATCCAGCAAGTTCTGACATTGAATATGGTTCTATGGAACAGGGCACTACATTATTAGAGTTTCACTTGATTAGTTACCTCTGATTGAGTGAATTAAGATTGCATCTAACAAGTGGACATACAAACCCAAATTCACTTCTAGCAAGCACATAAGTATCACAACTTCAAAAGATATAAAATGTGTGAAACATAATTTCTCATCTCATCATCACATGGTACTATTCACTTGCCATTCATGAGACCACACTAGTCATGATACTATCAAAAGATATAAATTCTTTTCATAATATGATAGTGTATCAACCCTTGTCAACATAAGAGGATTACACCTCATTTAGGTCTCAACCATGCCCAAAGGTCATTAAGACCATCATACTATTCCCTTTAAGATCATCATTATCTTTTTGTGCCTTATAACAAGGCTCAACAACATCACTTACATATAATACACCGGATCACCACAATATTGCATTAAAGCACTGGGATATATTCATAAACAATCATAGTAGGGTTATATAAACATTAAGAACATTCCTTTATTACCTCAACATGCAAGGAATCTAGATATGATTAACCCTCATCATATTCATAATGTAGAGGTTTAGCATAAGAAAGTATCAACTATGTGACTATGATAACCACCAATTAATACATTAAGGTTATGATCATATAAGGACATTATTCAGCCATCATGCCATCATATCATAAGGTTAAACATCAATACTTATCTTTATCTATTTGCATTAGAGTTAGGTTCAACAAGATAAACTATATTAATGTTACTAATCAACACTCATACCTAAACCCTAACTCATAAAATCCTCATTGGATCATGGATGCATAAGGTGAAGCATCACCATCACATTCCATATTATTATTGAGTATGAACCCACACATAAATCAAGGTGTAACCATCAGGTTATAGCATACTAGGGTTTCAACAACAATAAGAGAGTACTCCATGATTGTATTAATCATTCAAGGACTATTCATACCCAATTACCATTATTTAGTTATATTAAAGCTAGGTATAACAAGCTATACCTCATTAGGGTTACCCATTAATTCATTATGGTGATTATCAATCATAATCATATGAGGGAAAGGGTAAAACTACAAGTTTAAGGTATTGAACCATCAAATTCTCATCATTAGAATCATAACATTACACTATACGCTTCACCCAATACCATGGGAATATTGAGGCATCAACTTCTAACCATTAAATGTTGAAAAGGTAAAGCCATTGGTTGTTTACATAAGTAAACATATTGAAAAAACCACCTATGAAGTCATTGAGTTGTGATCTACAATGAGTCGCCATATAACCCTAGACATCCCTTGATCAACAACATAAAAAAGTTCCATTAAGAGTAGGGTAAAACCCACAAGTGATTGTTTATTTAAAATAAGTCATCAGTAAATGAGCTTCTTAAGTTGATCTCAGAAAGGAAACCATTTAAATCACTTAATTAGGACAAAAATATTACATTTAGGCATAATTCCAATTTATTGGATGAAGAAACATTAGATCTTAACCATTAGGTCAAGTTCATATATTAAAACCATCAATTGGAGTATAGGTCCAACCATTGCATCAAATGACCCAAGAAACCATTGGTTTAAGGCTTAATTGGTGCTACACCTACATGCTTAACTCACCATAGGTTGTGGAGACCTAATCCACCATGATTAGTGACCATTAGGAAACCATAGGTTGTTAGATCAGCACTATATTCATTAATCACCATCGAATATCAAACTAATATCACCATTGATTGATAGCATCATTAGGGTACTTAATTGTTAATCACTAAGATTCTAATTAGGCTAACACCTGACCTAAGGGGTGAACGTCAGTTGATACCATTGGTCACCACCAACAGTTTTCATGAAGACAACACCATCGGTTGTTGCAATGGTACCACCATTGAGTCATGTGTTTATAGAAGAAATCAACTTTAAACCCTAAAATTGACCATTGGTTGATAGGTGTTTAGCACCATCGGTTATCAAACCAACCTGATCCAAGTCATATTATACCTTATGAATAGTGTACATGTAATCACAGGTTCATCTAAAACTGAAATAAGAATAGGGAACATTATAAAAAATCAAAATCCAAGTCAAGCATAGCTTCATAGTGCATGGATCATCATTTAAAAGCAAGAACATGAGCTAGCAAGCTTATGGTAAGCAATAAACATGGAGAAAGTTATAAAACTTACCTCTAATTAGAAGATAAACTCCCAAACATAAGAAAACACAAGAAGGTAGGGTAGAAAATTCAAGCATAAGATGTGAACTCATCCATCTAGCACCTTTCTTCATCAAATGAGCAAACCCTAAGCATAAGGAGCAAGAAAGGTAGGGTTTTAGAGCTTTAGAGCAATTTCTAACATGGAACAGCAAGGTTCCAACCTAGAGAAAGGTAGGAGGAAGGATAAGAAAGAAATAAATGGAGGAAAGAATGGGATTCTTACTCTTTTAGGTCAAGAACACTAGAAGGAAGCTTTTTAAACCCTAAAAGGAAGTCAATTGCAACCCTAGATGCTTTTTCCCCAAGAATATCCCCACTTTCTTCTTCGTTGGATAGAAACTTCATAACAACATAGAAGGAGAATGAGGTTTGGAGGAGGAGGGAAGTGGTGGAGAGCAAATAGTTTGTTTGGGTGCTTAGGGATAAATATATAAAACTTTAAGATAAAGAAAAAGAAAAATTTGAAGTTCTAGTATCTTTCCAAGTGTCCATGGCCTTAAACTATTAATAATATACAAGAACACACACAAGAAGCTGACCCACATATCATAGAGACCTTTTTATTCCTCTTTTCTCAAATTCCAAGTAAAACAAATAAATCATTAGTTGATAGCTCCTAAAGGTAGCTCATCCATAAAGGGGTAAACCCTAAAATACCCTTGGAGAAAACACCTTCAAACCAAGGTTTAACCAGGATCCCCATGGCTCAAAAAGATCAAGAATGATAAGATAACATCTTAAAAACATAATTCATGTGACAAATTGCAAAGAAAAGCGCTCAATTGGGTAAATACAAAAAAGGCCAAAATGTACATAAAATTGCATAACTTGCTCAAACATTGTCCAAATTTGACCAAATTTGAAACTTAAGCTTGTCTTATGATTTCAAAGCATATCACAAGGTTATATTAGGGTTATAATAATTCAATTATGATAATTAAGCTTGTTCAACACTTTAAGCAAGGTTAGGGGTCTCACAAGGAAGGTGCTCAATATCTTTTTTATTGCTTACATAATATGTTAAGAATACATGTAAATTAGAATAGAAGGTTTTGCATGGTTGAGTCTGGTATTATTGGTGAAATAAAATCCAAATTCCCTTATAATAATCACATATACCTTTATTTTAGTTGATCTATTACAGTTAAGGTCTATTGCTATGAATAGAGCCATTTGTTCCTTCATTGGAACACCAATTTGAACCCTTTTGATTTAACTAAACTAAGAAAAATCTTTTCATTTGTAATTTTTATTTCTCCATATTAATGTATATGACCTTCTATTATTGTTATATATTTCATATTGAGTTATAGATGTCTCTTGAATTTGGATACAAGTTGAAAGTATGATATCTTTGACCAGAGAATTCTGTTCACATTTTTGACCCATATTTAAGGGCAATCACACACACACAGACACAACACACACACACACACACACACACACACACACACACACACACATATATATATATATATATATATATATATATATTCAACTTTAAAACCGTGTAAAATATACAACAAAAATTATGGAATAAATATGTAATTGTATGTTTGTTATAGCTGGTACAAATGTAACTATGTATACATGAAAAGTAACAGTTTTCAAGGTAAAGTAACCCTCTACATGTGTAAAGTAAGAAGCCCCCCAAAATGTAATCAAATTAGGAGCGGGTAGCTACTCGCGCGTGCATTGAATGAACACACACACACACACACACACACACACAAACACACACACACACACACACACATATATATATATATATATATATATATATATATATATATATATATATATATATATATATATATATATATATATATATATATATATATATATATATATGAGTCTGAATGATGGATGATAGTATCGACGGGAATGTAACATGTTGCTTCACGGATGGTCGGCGATGGATGATGGATGATAGTATCGACGGGAATGCAACATGTTGCTTCACGGATGGTTGGCGATGGATGATGGACACTCATGGAGGTCGGCAACTGGCAGTTCCTTCAGGATGGCAGCATGGATGATGGATGTTTGCTGGAGATGGCGGCTGCTAGGGGTTGGGCTTCTCTTGTAGGCTGTAGTAGTGGCACCCGCTGGTGCGGCTGCCGGCGGCTGCTGGCGGTGGCAACGGCTGCTGTTGATGGAGGCGGCGGCTGCTGCTACTGCTGGTAGCGATGCCCGTTGCTATTGGTTTCGGATGGCGGATGGAGATTAGTGTCGTATATAGCTGCTAGAGAGAAAGGGAAGAAAGAGCCATGTAGGCCGGATTTGCCTAGTGAGAAGTTGGCCTAGGCCATGGCAACGGCCTCCCGCAGGTAGAGAGAGCATGTGGTTGGTCTCTTCGGAGAGAGGAGCAGCGACGGGTGCAAGGGAGAAGTCAACATCTTGGAGAGAGAGAGGGAAGTGAAGGCAGTAGGGTTCTCTCAGGATGGAACTCACTCTGATACCATGTGAAATATAAGAATTGAACTAATGTAATTGTGATATAGATGAATACAAGAATGGACACCCTTGTCTTATATATAGGAGCAAGGGAGAAACCCTAAGACTTGTGTCCCAAGTAATCTAAATGGGCTGAGACACTAAAGGCCCACTAATTAACCTATTAACTAAATAGGCTAATATAGACTCTTTAACATATATATATATATATATATATATATATATATATATATATATATATATATATATATATATATATATATATATATATATATATATATATATATATGAGTGTGTTTATATTGCCCCCGTGGGTATTTAAGTTATGTTACCCGTGTTCTAAAATAATAGTGGCATACTATGTAAATATACCACCCATATCCAGTGGACGCTTGACATCCGTATCTAAGTCACTATTCTCATGAGCGTCGTCATGAAATTGTCTTCCAGGTTGGATGCACTCACCGGCACTTCCATGCAGTCATCTAGCGGTTGCCATGCTGGAGACTATAGTGCCCTGGAGGGCCAGAAAGGGTACTTTGAAAGACGTTGAGGTACAGTACAGAAGCCACTGATTTGGGTGCCTTCCGTCCCAAGCCCCCATCTCCACGACCACAGCAATGGCATCCACCTGGAATCCCAAGCTCCGATTCCTCCTCCTCCTCGCCATCACAACTACGTTGTTGGCCCCATCAGCGGAGGAGATCAGGGTGTCTTCGATCTGCCTCGACCCGTGCCCAATCATCCCATTCGATGAGTTTAAATTCACCCACAACGGCCGCTTGGAGCTCAACGTCTCTCACGGCATTGATAGCAAACTCCAGAGTTGTAATCGTGTGTGGGGTGCAGCGACATCTTCAGAGGAATGGAGATGTTTGTTATCCTTCTTAGTGTTATTTTGGTTTTCTGAGGAGTTGTGCGGCGGTGGAGCGCCCAAGGTGTAGATCAACACAGACAGTAATGATGGTGAAAGGGTCAATGTGGTTGAAGGTAGATTGACTATGCAAGTATGCATGTTGCTTTGCTCCTGGGTCTTTGGGGATGGTGGGGGGAAATTATGGGGTTCGACATTGTGTAGGGCGTTCAGGTCCTCTTCTTCTCCAATTCCCCATGTATGTCTTGTCCTACAGTAGCGATGATGATAGGGTAGTCGATGCCACCCCGATCATGCAGCCAAGCCAAGAGGTTTAAGGAGAAACTGGTACTAACATAGGAGAACATGTTGACCTGGGAAAAATGAGGTGGTGGGAAATCTCATCATGCTGGTTAGAGGTTTGGGTTTTGGTGTTGGAAGGTGAGTGGCGCCTTGAGTGTGTTAATGCAGAAGAAGTATTTGATGAAATGTAACATATATTGCTCGAGCTGTTTGGAGGCTTAATTAATTATATCCTAATGAGTGGTTCAATGCTACAGAACTCAGAATTTTTTTACTCACGTTTGAGCATGAGGATCCAAATTGGAAGAAATTTGGAGTATTAAGAGGATTGAGCTCCGGTGGGAGATGAAAATAGAGTCGAGGATGAGCGCTCAAAATACTGGCCAGGGAGGCACCACAGCTGCTATCGAAGGTGTGTTCAGGAAGTTTTCACAGCATCTTCAGTGAATTACCAAGAAGCATTAACTACAACAAGTGTTTAATAAAAGGTTGTGATGGAGTTTGTAAGGACCTTCAACAAGTCATGTGTGTCTGTTCTTGTGAGAATGACCCTCGTCTTTCAGGTGTAAGATGTGCATTAAAATGCTTTTTTCTCTGAAAGAACTCGATCTATTAAATTAGACGTCTCAGGGAATGTTAGAAGAAAGATTTTGTGCATTACAAAAATGAAACGTGGTCATTGTAGAATATCACCTTCCGTCTTATTATATGCACTTTTATGCTTCTGAGGTAATGGTTCTCTACATTCATTTTCTGTACTTGAAAAGCAAAGGGAAAATTAATGCAAGAACATATGCCTATATTAGATTGTTAGTTGATGACTTGGCCGTTCTATGCTTTGTCTATGGTATTCTTGCATGAATAACTATTGTGGTTTTGTATGAAGATATATACTTTCAGTTAGCCTATCAAAATAAACTAACTCAAGAGGAAGAGTGATGATCTCGTAACCCATAAAGTAATTATAAGAATACTAAGGGTAATTGTAAGTACACTAGGAGTAACTGTAAGAACACTAAGAGTAATTGAGACAATAGAGAAAAGTAACCCTGTGATTCAAAAAAGTAACTCTTATACTTCGTAAAAGTAACTCTAACAGAGGAAGGTAAAACATGTATCACAAAAACAATGTGTATGGAACACAGAGTAATAGGGACATCTTGTAAGTAACTGTACGAACACAAAATCAAGTGTTCTATTCCAAAAAAAAAGTATCTATATCAGAACTCATAGTAATTATAAGAACACTAAGGGTAACTATAAGAACATTAAGAATAACTGTAAGTACACTAAGAGTAACTATAAGAACACTAAGAGTAAATGTGACATCAGAGAAAAGTAACCCTGTGATTCAAAAAAGTAACTCTTATACTTTGTAAAAGTAACTCTAACAGAGGAAGGTAAAACACGTATCACAAAAACAATGTGTATGGAACACAGAGTAACAGGGACATGTTGTAAGTAATTGTACGGACACGAAAGCAAGTGTTCTATTCCAAAAAAAAGTATCTATATCAGAACTCATAGTAGTTATAAGAACACTAAGGGTAACTGTAAGAACACTAAGAGTAATTGTAAGTACACTAAGAGTAACTATAAGAACACTAAGAGTAATTGTGACATCAGAGAAAAGTAACCTTGTGATTCAAAAAAGTAACTCTTATACTTTGTAAAAGTAACTCTAACATAGGAAGGTAAAACACGTATTGCAAAAACAATATATATGGAAAACAGAGTAACAGGGACATCTTGTAAGTAACTGTACGAACACGAAAGCAAGTGTTCTATTCCAAAAAAAAGTATCTATATCAGAACTCATTGACAAATTAAAGAGATGAACTCGTCATCGATAAAGTAATTATAAGAACACCTAGAGTAACTGTAAGAGCACTATGAGTAACTGTGACAACATAAAAGTAACTCTGTGCATTCAAAAAGTAATTGTTATACTTTGTAAAGTAACTCTTGTGGTGGAAGGTAAGTCAAATAGACGAAACCAGTAATTCTTATGTACAAAAGTAATTATTATGTACAAATGCAATTATTATGTACAACAGTAATTAAAAAAACCAACGATGCCAAAATGTGAACTCCCTGACATTTTATTGTGTTCTATGTCAGTGATAAATTCTTCTATCCATACTAGCTAACAAAATATGAGGATAATGACTCCTCATCAATCACCTCGAAAAGTATGGAAGCTTTTCAATAAATTTGTATATATAAGATAACTAGATAAACCATAATAAGAAAAAGCTTGGCAGCATTTGAGTATTTCATCAAACACCCCATGCGCAAATAGTATACGAAAGCTACTAATTTTCTTCTCCTATACAATGAGCTGATAGAAATATAAATAAGACATGTAGCTCAATGCTAGAATGTATTTTGGATGACTAAGAGAATGAATGAACTACTTATCTCTGATCCTCACGTATCTCTACATCTAGAACAAAGGACAAGCCCAACATATTAATGTGATAGCTGTAATGAACTTTCAAATTTGCAAATGAAATTGTAGAAACCAGATGACAGTGCTGCTCTTCAGAGTTGTTTCTAGAATCAAATTGTATCTGTAATGACGAGAAAGAAAGAGAAACAGGCATGTTTTACCAAAAATTATACTCTGGTCAATTACTCAGAGCAACATCAACTTAGATAGGGACGAGAAGAGAGACAAGATGACCTAGATAGCTCTTTTGCCTGCACCGACCTTTGTCGTTCGAATTCCTGCAAACAATGATGCAATACCTTTCGAATTCACCGCCATATGCTATAGTCTGAGGGAGCCCCGACTCATTTCTCCAGCCTCTCTGTACCTTTGTTTCCAAGACTTACTTCCTTGACTCACTTTGTAACTTTGCTTTCCTGATTCAATTCCCTACCACATCCTATGATATGTGCATTATTAATTTAATTCTTTTGCCACCCAAGCAACTAGCTCATTTAAGGAGACCACACTCCTAGGAGCTGATAAACCAGCCGAGTCATCTCTTCCTTAGGTTTGATTACATCCTACTCATAACCTATTGTCGTTCAAACATTTTCGCATGATGAGGTTTGACTGCTTGTCTGTGCTAGCCATCAAGACATAGCCTCTTGTGTCACTGACCAGCGGTCTTTGCCTTTTTCTCGGCAGCCAAAAGGACTTCCTTAGCTCCTCTGACCTAGTCAATGTTGTGATCTGTAAGTGTAATGATGTTCATGGCATAACCTTTGTCTCGACAAATATGATCAAATGTTGTATGGGATTGTGACAATTAGTTGGCCTGTCAGACTGCTCAGCTACAAAGTTCATTCTGCTTAAATGATGGTTGTCATAGATGAACTCTATGATTTGCATCTCTTACAGTTTGGCAATTTTTATTCACACACTTGATTCCCACATGATGTCCATGTATTACGGAAGCAACGAATCTAGATGCAGTAGGTAGGTGATGAAGATTTAAATTTTGTCATATGCTAGGATCTGGACGGAAGCAGCTGCCTCCGCATGTGGGCAAAGTACACGTTGGTGCCAATATTCTTCCCTGTGTTCACGGGCAGCACAACGCCTTTGAGGTCTTGGCTGCTCAGGTCCCTGTGTGCCTCTTTGTCGCGAGCGGAGACTTGAATTGTGTTTATTTACATTAGTTGCCACCGTCTTCTCAGAAACGGGTATGATAACTTACGTACCCACGTGGGCATTGAATAAATTCCCCATACATATATATATATATATATATATATATATATATATATATATGGGTATATCTTCGCTACCCATGCGGGTAGCTAAGATTCGCTACCCATGCATCAATTTTGTAATGGGATGACACATATATGTAATGAGACAAACAAATTTGTAATGAGACAACTGAAATTGTAATACAAAAACTCATTTTGTATTACAGCGCTGTTACAATAATAAATATATATTTATTACTGTAACAACGCTGTAATACAAAACAAGTCTTTGTATTACAATCTCGGTCGTCTCATTACAAATTTGGATTGTCTCATTACAAATGCATACCTTCCCATTACAAAACTGATGTACGGGTAGCGAATCTTAATTACCTGCATGGGTAGCGAAGATATACCCTATATATATATATATATATATATATATATATATATATATATATATATATATATATATATATATATATATATATATATATATATATATATATATATGTATGTTTGTATATATATGTATGTATGTATGTATGTATGTATATATATATATATATATATATATATATATATATGTATACACATACATACATACATACATACATACATATATATATATACAAACATACATATATATACATATATATGTATATATATGTATATATATACATATATATACATATATATACATATATATATGTATATATATGTATGTTTGTATATATATCGGAACTTTTTGGTAATTTATTCCGAACCCAAAAGGGACAAAGTTACAAACTACACCCAATCCGTGTAGTTCACATTACATGCAAAGAAGCATATGAATAAAAGAAAGCAATGATTGACCTAAAATAGGTCAATCAATATACATGAAGATCCCAGTTCCTGACCAGGTTACAAGATATATGGCCTAGATTGTGATGATGTTCACGATAGTGCATCTGAATCTCCTTGTCTATCTTTTTGAAAGCTTGTAACTCATCTTCTTGTTTGCCTCCATGACGAATGGAATTTCTAGTAGTCCAAATGATATGGATAGTGAGTGTGGCAGCCCAAAGGGATAGCACACGATCACCAGAAGTGATCCTGGAGATAGACTTGAGACAGTCTTCAAGAGAGTGCTTAGGGTTCAGTCCTAACTTCAGAGCAGACCGACCCCATAAGTACTTCCACCACTTGCAAGTGGAGGTAAGGTGCAAGGATCTTTCTTCATCAAGATGACAAAGACCATAGAGGTTAACAATGCTTGGATTCCATTTCTGAATCTTCTCAAGAGTTGGCAGGAAATTCTTGAGAGCTCTGTAAGATGTGAAGCTCCATCTTGGGTTATGTTTAGACATACAGAGGGTGGAGGCAGCTACATTAACTTCTTGTTTTGATTGGCAGATGTCCCAAAGGGAACTGTCGTTAACATCTTGATATCTAGGCCAGACTTTAGTGAATCTCCTCCAGGAGGTTGAGTAGCCCCATCGATGGGAAGGTTGCTGAAAGTTATTAGTATTATATCATGTCATCATCCATTGAGCCCATACAGAAACACCAAGAAGAAGGCTTCTGAGACGCTTCATAGTATGGAAATCAGCTAGCTCTTCAAGATTTTTTAGACCAAGGCCACCTTCTTCAAAAGGGAACGAAAGACGCTGCCAACTACCAGGATGAATGGAGGAACCCCACAGGAAATCACCCAAAAGAATCTCCATTTGTCTTAAGGTAGACTTAGTTAGTTCACCTTGACTCATCCAGTATTGAATGAGTCCCATTGCATTAGCCTTGATGAGGACAAGACGCCCTGAGAAGGAGATCTTGTTACCTAGCCACTTAGTGATTTTGTCTTTGAGCTTGTCGAGACAGTGGTTGAAATCCACCCTCCTGAGGTTGTCGCCAGCTAGAGGGTATCCCAGGTAGGTAGTCGGAAGAGTACCTAGCTGGACATCAAGTTCATCAGCTAAAGACGATGGATTGGGAACAGATTTGGAGAAGTACACAGTAGATTTCTGTGTGTTGAGCTTCATGCCAGATTCTGAACCAAATTCATTGAGAAGGTCTTTCAGTTGCTTGATGCTCCTGGAATGAGCTTTGCAGAAGATAAGAACTTCGTCCGCAAACAATAGATGAGAAAGGACAGGAACGCTTCTAATTGTGTAGGTCCTGATCCTCTTTTCTTCAATCGCCTGAGCTAATTTCTTGCTAAGGCCTTCCATTACTATTGCAAAGAGTAATGGAGACAGAGGTTCTCCCTGCCGAAGACTGTTAGTGCTTTTGAAAAAACCCTCCGGAGAACCATTAAGCAGGATCGAGAAAGAAGGAGTAGTAACACATTGTTTCACAATGTCGATCCAGTCATTTCTAAAGCCTAGAAGACGAAGACAGTTCCAAAGGTAAGGACATTGAACTGAATCGAAGGCTTTTGTAATGTCCAGTTTGATACAAGCAGATGGAGTGCTTCGAGCAAGGTTGTAATTCAAAGTGAATTCAGCCGCCAGTAGAGAGCAGTCTTGAATGTTCCTGCCTTGAACAAACGCACCTTGATTAGGTGATATGATCTTTGGCATAAGAACAACAAGTCTTTTGGTAATGATCTTCGTGATAACCTTGTACAATACAGAATAGCAGGCTATAGGCCGGAAGTCTGCATGTGAGGAAATGATGTCTTTTTTGGGTATTAAAAAGCCAAGAAGACATGATTTAGCTACCGCACCATGTGTCCACCATTGAAAAACCATTGAATGGCTTCAATCAGTTCAAGCTTGATCGTAGACCAGTTCTGTTGATAGAAGAAGCTGTTGAATCCATATGGACCTGGACTTTTCGAGGCACCAATGGACTGGACAGCTTTTTGTATCTCATCCTCATCAGGAATACAGCACAGAAGGTCATTATCTTGATCAGTGATGATCCTCTCCCAACCATGGTTATCCATAGGGGAAGTGGACCAATCCTGATTGTATAATTTATCGAAGAAGGTTGTAGTCTCCTTGGCAATGGCATCTTCATCTTGCAGAAAGGTACCTGATTCATCATAGATCTACGTGATTGTGTTGATGGCGTCCCGTCTTTTGACAACAGATTGGTATAAATGAGTATTCCTGTCACCGTTGGCAATCCAGTCCATGCGACTGCGTTGCCAATAGTACTTCTCCTCAGCAAAATCAAGGGCTTTGATGCGATCATAGGTGACCTTTTCAGCTTGGATGAGCTGATCATCAAGAGGATTCTTGCGAAGAGCTCTGGAGATGTCATCCATCTCCTGATGTTCTTTCATAAGAAGGTTCTTGAGATTTACGTGCTTCCTGGACCACTTTTTGATCCTTGATTTCGTGTTCTTAAGTTTCTGAATAAACTTAAAGAGAGGGTTTCCTACAAATGGCTCATTCCAGGCATCGTGGAGGATTTCCTTGAAGCCGAACCATTCTTGCCAGTAGTTGAGAAAACGAAAGGGGCGCATCTTCCTTGGAATATCTCTGAGATTGATGTTAATGGTAGAGTGGTCAGAAAATTTAGAGGTAATAAGTTTGGATTTCGTACTTGGAAACTTCATGAGCCAATCATCATTAACAAGGGCTCGATCAAGTTTATAAGCAATATGCTTGGACGCAGCTAGCTTATTGCTCCAGGTGAAGATTTCACCACCAACAGTTGGAAGTTCAACTAGGCCAGAGTTGTCAATGGCCGAATTGAAGGAACTGAGGACCTGATTAATGACATCATGCCCACCCGCTTTCTCTTCTCTTTTCCTGGTGTTGTTGAAATCGCCGATGACTATCCAAGGATCTTGAATACCTGAGGACAGAGACACAATCTTGCTCCAGAGATCAGTACACTGACTCATGAGATTTCTAGCATAGATGCCAATAACCATGAGCCGGAGACCACCTTTGTTGATGGCATGTGCAGTGATTTGTTGGTCATCAGAATCAGTAACACAGATGTCCCAGTATCGAGGATCCCATCCTAAGCAAACACGTCCATTATCAACATGTTGATGGTTGGATGTGTGCTTCCATCCATTTGGAAAGAGCTTCCAAACAGATTCTTTATTGAATCTTTTGATTTTTGTTTCCACAAGAATCGCAATAGAGGCTTGAATGTGTTTGATAGTTGCTTGAACCTCCTTCTTCTTCTGTGGCTTCCCTGAACCACAGACGTTGGCCATATAAATGGTCATTTATTGGATTTCCCAGACGAGCGGGTCTTACGCTGACCCTTCGCACTGGAATCACCCTTCTTGTGGCCATCAACATGCCCAGGACCTTGTTTCTCCTTGCCTTTCAAAGGTCCTTCCTCACTGGAAACGGGTTATTTCTCAACTAGTGTTGTAGAAACTCTGGATGTATTAGTTTGTGCCTCCTTGCCCTTAGAGGGAACACCTTCCTTGGGGGAAGACTTTGACACCTTGGATGCATCCGAAGACAATCCTTGTGTCTCTTTGTTTGTTGAAGAATCGTTGCTAGGTTCATTTGTAGTAGGATTGCTGGGAACAGACGATGTCATCTGTTCATCCTCAGGAGTTCCTGGACCATCTTTGTTTAGGGTTTCCTCAGAATCCGGAATCTCAATCGTTTCACGATCACCTTTATTGGCTTCATCATCCACGATCGGCTTAGCCTTGCCCCCGACTATCTTTTGCCATTGTGTCTGCTTTGGAGGTGCCTGCTTCTGTGTATCTTTAGGCTTCAAAGGGCAATCGTCATCGGAATGACCAAAGACCTTGTATGTTTGACAGCGGTCAGGGACATGCTCATATTTGATTTCAACCGATAAGGGTTCACATTTAGGCAGATTGACCCAGATCTCATTTGGAAGATCTCCTTCTGCTACAACCTCAACCAAGGCTCTATCCTCTCCCAAGGATTCTGGAGATAAAGAATGAAGATCGATCCGTAGTAATTTGCCGACTCCACTAGCGACGATGCCGACTGCTTTCTCAGACCAATTCCTGCCAAGACTAGGCATGTTGATCCAAACAGGGATCGTGCTAAATAGATCTTTTTTGAGATCGTCTCCAACCTTGAATTCTTTGACCACAACTAGTTGTCGATCGAACCAACGGGGCCCCATATTGATAATAGATTGCTTGTCTTCCTCGTTGTTAAAATAGAGAAGGAAAAACTTATTAGGCTTGGAATACAGATCAAATCCCCCCTTAGGTTTCCATACTCGCTTGATCCAAGCTAGAAGATGGAAGTAGTACGGTCTTCTTCCAAGGACATAGACGACAGCAGTGTGTGCCCAACTCTTCTCCATGTTATCATATGTGTCATCGCCAATGGTGACAAAGCGTTTTCCATCGACAATCATCGTAGGATCATAACTGTAAGCTTTGTAGTTCTTAGCGCCGCCTAGGACTTGTGCCCAGGCCTTCTTTGGTTGTTCTGAGGTTGCCATGGAGGGGGAAGGCCCCCTCCATCTTCCACCTTGGACGAGGCTCAGAATCGCCTGCTGCCGCCAGAGCGCGGAAACCCTAGAGCGTTGTTATATATATATTGTATGTATGTATGTATTATGTTTGTATATATATATGTATGTATGTATGTATGTATGTATATATATATATATATATATATATATAATGTGATTATGAGAGAAATATTTCTCCCCCTCTCCCATAACCCGTGACAGAGGCCGAACGCCCGGGAGGGTGATAAATCAAGAGATGCTTCTCCGTGTGGTTTCGAACCTGGGTCCCTTCATTGGAGACCAATGGATATATGTATGTATGTATGTATGTATGTATGTATGTATGTATGTATGTATGTATGTATGTATGTATGTGTGTATGTGTGTGTCTATATTATATATATATATATATATATATATATATATATATATATATATGGGCCCATCTTTATTGCCCGCGCGGGTAGCTACCCGCCCACCCTTCCGATCACTTTTTTTCAAAAAAAAAAATTCGAAATTGTAGAGGACTATTTTTTCTAGCTCTCCAAAAAATTTGAGTCAAAAATAATATCATTTGCCCCTCCAAAATCAAAAAACCTGTCCTTATATATATCTGCTGTATATTTTGTACAGAGTTACTTTTTTGGTCAGCAGAGTTACTTTTTTGACAGCAGAGTTACTTTCTTAGCTAGGAGAGTTACTTTTTTTACTGCAGGGTAACGAAAATCCATGCTACCCACACGGGCAATGAATGAACACCCTATATATATATATATATATATATATATATATATATATATATATATATATATATATATATATATATATACATGTGTGTATATATATACATGGGTATATATATACATGTATATATATATGTATATATATATTTATATATTTATATATATTTATATTTATATATGGGCCCATATTTAATACATGCCCCCTCTTTTCATTACTTTTATTTGGAGTTTCTTACTTTGTACATGTATAGGGTTACTTTACCTTACAAACTATTACTTTTCATGCATAAATAGTTACATTTTTAATCTATAACAAATATACAATTACATATATATATATATATATATATATATTTGTTGTGTATTCTTCCCCATTTTACATTTTTAGCCGTATAGTTATTTTTTTTGTCCAGAGAGTTATTTTTCTGACCATATAGTTACTTTTCAGGATGCACAGGTAGCAAAAATCCAAGCTATCCTCCGGGCAACAAATGAACGATATATATATATATATATATATATATATATATATATATATATATATATATATATATATATATGTATGTATCTGTGTGTGTGTGTGTATAAGTGTGTGTGTGTGTGTTATGATTGTGTGTGTGCACAAATGGTCAGAATGTGACCATATCGACATATGAGATAGTTGATTTTATTCAAAGCCAAACAACTGTTAATTATAATCATTTGAAAAAATTATATATAAGTTCATATCATAATTTGTTCACTTCAAGTCCAAATCTAGTTCTATGCGCCTTATCTATTGGTGATTTCTTTACTTATACAAGCTTGATTGTAACCATGGCCAGTTCTTCGTGTAAAAGAAAAGATGCATTGCTTTAGAAACATCATGATAGCATTTTGGAAAAATTGGAGAAATGTGAAATTTTTTTTCCAAGAAGGGACAAGCATCAAGAAACTATTCTAGCAAGACCTAGCGATACTAGGTGGGGATCACATCATACAACACTAGTTTGTATTTTCATGATGTCGGATTCGGTGATTGAGGTACTAGTAAATATTTCTTGTGATGAAATTGATTCTGCTAACATGGGCAAAGCTTTAGGATTGATACAAAGAATGACAACTTTTGAATTTATATTTATCTTATTTTAAATGATGAAGGTGTTGGATTTGACCAATGAGTTGTGTCAAGCCTTACAACAGAAGGATAAAAATATTGTTAATGCAATGATGTTGATTGCATTGATTAAAGAACTATTGCAAAATCTGTGAGAGTATGGACGGGGTGCATTGTTAGAGGAGGTAAATAAATTTTTTGTGATAAAGTCTATTGAAATACCAAACATGGAAGACAAGATACTAGTAAGAGGTTTTTGAAGGCGTGAGGGGCAATGGGTTACTTATCAACATCATTATAAAGTTGAGATTTTTAATATTGTGATTGATGCAATCGCTTCTGAGATGAATAGCAGATTTAGTAAAACTTCTACGGAGCTATTAAGATGGATTCTTTGTCTTGATCCAAGAGGTTCTTTTTATAGTTTTGATTCTGAAAAGCTTATTCGACTTGCTAAAATTTATATTGACGATTTCTTTGCATAATGAGTGTATAGTTTTGAAAGACCAACTTGGCATATATATTAATGTTGTGAGAAGAAGGTCTGATAGATTTCAATGATCTTAATAGTCTTGCTATAAATATGGTACAAACTGAAGAACATTTGGTTTTTCCATTAGTTTGTCATCTTATAGAACTAGTTTTAATACTACCAGTGGCAACAACAACAGTTGAAAGAACCTTCTCAGTAATGAATATCATCAAGACTGAATTGTGTAACGAGATAAATGATGATCGGTTAAACGACTTGATGATATGCTACATTGAGCGAGAAGTATTTAAAGAAATCAGCGATGAAAAGATTCTGTAGTATTTTTAGAATATGAAAACTCGTCAAATTCAACTCCATTGCTCTACCTAGACATATATTTTATACTTTCATATGTATTTTTTTTATTTCAATTGATTTTATAATACTTGTGAAAGAATATTATAAATATTAATTTAAAAAGATAAAAATTTATCTACATCGATTCGACAAAAATAATGTCAAGAACATTTTACTTTTGTGATGATTGATTTAACTTTTCCCCCCTAGTGTGATTTTCTGGTCCGCCACTGCTTCAAGAGGATAGTGTAAACTCATGACCCCAATGTTCATTTGTTAAACTATATTGGAGCCCTTTTCATTTTGAAGTATGACAAGAAAAAGGTATCCGAAAAAGATCATAAAGGCCTTTATGTAATATTGCATTGTGATCGGTTAGAATTCAGTGAAAAAAGGAGAGAATGATGGAGTCGTAGTTGGTTTAGTCAATGTTTACTTGTCGTGTGAACCCATCGGTTTGGATGATCATTCCTAAAATAGGATAATCTGTCATGGTTCATCATATATATATATATATATATATATATATATATATATATATATATATATATATATATATATATATATATATATATATATATATATATATATATATATATATATATATATATATGTATCTGTGTGTGTGTGTGTGTGTATAAGTGTGTGTGTGTGTTATGATTGTGTGTGTGCACAAATGGTCAGAATGTGACCATATCGACATATGAGATAGTTGATTTTATTCAAAGCCAAACAACTGTTAATTATAATCATTTGAAAAAATTATATATAAGTTCATATCATAATTTGTTCACTTCAAGTCCAAATCTAGTTCTATGCGCCTTATCACGTTTATCCACAAAATCATATCATTTTGAATTTGAAATACATTTTTTCCACTATTTTGAAATATATTTAATGAAATCTTTTCATTATATATATATATATATATATATATATATATATATATATATATGTATATATATATATATGTGTGTGTGTGTGTGCGCGCAAATGGTCACAATGTGGGCATATCGACATATGAGATAGTTAATTTTATTCAAAGCCAAACAATTATTAATTATAATCATTTGAAAAAATTATATATAAGTTCATATCAAAATTTGTTCACTTCAAGTCCAAATCTAGTTCTATGTGCTTTATCACGTTTATCCCCAAAATCATATCATTTTGAATTTGAAATACATTTTTTCCACTATTTTAAATATATTTTAATGAAATCTTTTCATTATATCTATAATGACTAGGCCCGTAGCCCAAGGCTCTCATAGAGTTTTAAGAAGTGATGATCGTCTCCAAAGACCACTACCGTCCTCAATTGTGTACTTTATTGTCATTCACACATAACTTGAATTTAACTTTCTGAGAGATAACCCATGCTAGTATTACTATGAGATGAGCACACCTAACTGCGAAGTACCAATTGATGGGCTATCTCAAACGAGTTGCACTATATTGATATGGTTAGTCCAATTATTCTTTTTAAGATTTTTTAATCTAAATCTTCAAAAACCTAAGATGTTATAATACCATTCAAATCCATTCATTATGATCCATTAAAGTTTATGATTGATCTATCAAACCTACTTTTAAATTATGAAATGAGAGATATTCGTCTAAATTGAGTATTACTAAACAAACTCTAACTTGTATTAAGAAATTAATGGTACAAAACAACACTAAAACATCTAAATAATATTAGTAGAGGCACCAAGGGACATGTCCTCACTCTTATGCTCTAGAATTCAAGCTTTTTCCAACTTGTATGATATGTATCACTCTGTTACCTTCACATGAGCTCCACCAGGAGATCGACAATCATCTATCACCATGTTGGATGCTTCCTTCATGACAAAACACAATGACAACAATCTCTCAACGTCCCACCAGAAAACAATGATGCCCTAATTGCCTCCAAATGAAGCTTCTTATAATGATGCTACATGAGTTGAAAGCCCTTTTTCATCGCCTTTTTTCCTTACTTTTTGATTGGGATATGTTATGCTAAGAGATCCCCCTTCCTTCAACTTGCGACACACTACCCTCAGTCCCCTAAACTCCGTTTAAGAATATGCCTCACATTCTCTCAGTTTTACCTCATCCCTCATGAGTTGCACATATTGATGAATGCATTGTCCATTCCAAAATGCTCCTTCTACCCAAAACTCTTATCTACCCCTTCTACCCCAAACGCTAATCTCCTTGACCGGTTATAAAGCTTCGTTTTTGAGTGATGAAATGTTTGATTTTTCAGTAGTATAATCCTGGTCATGAAAAATCACTGAACCAAATTGATGGTTTTGATAAACATCATCATGGATTCTCAAAGTCATCCGACCGGACCAACCCTGACGCACTAAACAAATGAAAAGGATCTACACTTGTGCCTTTTATAAACCTTCATTGCATACCTGTCATATTTAAAGAATGAATGTAGGCGTGTGAACGCGACTCACCACCGAAGCAAAATCCTTTCAAACCAACTACTGAATATATAAATTGTACGAGGACGCATGCGTCACCACTGTAATTTTTAAATAATAGCAAGTAGAAGAACACATCGCCATAACAACAATAATTTCCTTAATAGCAACTTTCCCCGGATTATAAGCGGTACATCCTCCGGTGATGCTTGCGTTTTAGATACCCAGACGCAACCCAACCACCAACGCGATATGCCTAGCTGGCAATGCTCACTGCCCACGCTGACGTGACCAATGCACCCTTACATATATAAGAAAAACGCCCGAACATGATGAGTTGATGATGCTTCTCTAATCCATCGCGATAAGATAAGATAATCTAATGCTCAGGCGTCACGCTCTTCACTTTATTAAAAAACAATTTCTTCTGGGGTCAGACAGGATACCGCAATTCTCTTGCCACTCCCAACACTGCCATCTTTCTTTGGGAGTCCAAGTCTGTACCCGCTTCTGTTTTTGTTTCTTGATGGTGGAGTTCGCAGTGGGCCGTATTGTCTTGGGTTCATCCACTGCCATAGCCCGGAAATTTTTGAAAAGTTGTATGTACAAACCGGGCCAACCTTTGAAATGTGGGCTCGGTTTAACTGATGTAACTATTCGGTTATGAGGAAAACACGAATAGTCATGTTACTAATCAGATTTATAAATTTGTCTTCAAATTTAAATATAATATAAACCGATAGCAGCTCGTACATGGAACAGTATGTTAAACGTAAAGCATAAATATACGCACACGAAAAAGGTACACATTGTTTCACTGTCTGCTAATAGGTAAACTTCAACAATATCATTATACCAACTTCCAAGGATGTCCCACATGGTTTTTGTATCATTTGGGTGCCCATGTTTTATTGCTTGAGTAGTATACAGACAATATATATACTATCAATAATAGTAACGAAAATATGAATAACTTGTAAAAAAAATCCATGAAGTAGGGACAAATCTATACTATATAAAAGAAGTCATTTTGGAAGTTGTACAATTTTTTCCAATACTTTTATAAATTACAAATGGGTCCCTTGTATCAAAATAAGCCATTTTGGATCAGTCGTGCAATTTTTTCCTACACTTTAATAATTGCAAACAGATTGAATGCAATATTGTCCATTAGTTTCTTAAGTTACATATTGGTCCTTTTATGTGTACACCACACTTGTCTTTCATTTTTTAAAATTATATATTATATTAGGAGACTCATCTATAATATATAAGAAAGCCCGTGGATGGGGTTGGATGCAATTTCTTTCATTATTTTTTGAAATTACATACTAGTCCTTATTTGTTACACCACACTTTTGTCTTTTATTTTTTATATTATATTAGGAGACTGATCTAATACTATATAAGAAAGACCGTGGAGGGAGTTGGTTACACATTTTATGTATTATTGTTTGAAATTGCATATAGATCCCTATTTGTACATCACACTTTTTTCTGTAAAAATTTAAAATATATATTATATTACGATACTCATTTATACTAATAGGAAACCCCACAGAAGGGTTGGATGTAATTTTCTCTATTATTTTTTATATTATGTATTGGTCCATATGTGTACACCACATGTTGTCTTTTATTTTTTAGATTATATATTATATTCTTATAAGAAAGCCTGCGGAGGGGGTGAGTGTAATTTTCCCATTATTTTATGAAATTACATATTGGTCCTTGTGTGTACACCCCACTTTTTTTAATTTTTTAAATTATATATTATATTAGGAGACTTCTATACTATATAAGAAAGCCCGCTGAGAGGTTTACATGTAATTTTCTCAATTAATTTTTGAAATTGCATATTGATCTATGTGTGTACACCACACTTTTATCTTTAATTTTAAAATTAGATATTGTACTAGGAAACTCATCTATACTATATAAGAAATCATGCAGAGGGGGTTGGATGCAATTTCTCTATTATTTTTTTAAATTACATATTGATCCTTGTGTGTGTACACCACACTTTTGTATGTAATTTTTCATATTATATATTATATTAGGAGTCTCATCTATACTATATAAACAAACCCCACTTAGGGAGTTGGATGCATTTTTTATTTTTTATTCCTAAAATTACATACTGGTACTTATGTGTGTACACCACACTTCTGTCTTTAATTTTGTAAATTATATTATATATTAGTAGAGTCATCTATACTATACAAGAAAACCCATGGAGGGGGATGGATGCAATTTTTCCCCATTATTTTTTTAAATTACATATTGGTCCATGTATGTGTACAACATACTTTTGTCTTTAAGTTTGTAAATTATGTGCTATATTAGGAGACTCATCTATACTATATAAGAAAGCTCACGGATGGGGTTGGATGTAATATTCTCCATTATTTTTTGAGATGACATATTGGGCTCTGTGTGTGCACACCACACTTTTATCTTTATTTTTTTAAATTATATATTATTTCAGGAGACTTGTCTATACTATATAAGAAAGCCCCCAGAGGTGCAGTCTCATCTATACTATATAAAGAACCTCGTAGATGGAGTTGGATGCAATTTTTTCCATTTTTTTCAAGATTACATATTGGTCCTTGTGTGTGTACACCTGATGAATGCATATTCATCATAATTTTCAGTCACCTTTTTGGGACCAATTCGATTCAATACTTTCGATTTCATCTCCTAAATCTCACAAAATGCAAGATTTCTTAACTAATTCAATTATCAAGATTATTAACTAGATTTATATTGATTTTGTGTAGGTCTTGACTAGGTTCAACCATCGTATGGAATTCTCTCGAGATCCTCTCAACTTTGGTATTGACCAATCGGTCTTGACCAAATGGTTTTCCCTTACGGTCTACCCATGTGGTTTTGACCTATCGGTCTCCGACATTCACCTACACGGTCCTCCTCTCACTACTCTACCTAAACGATCTCAAAACCATTTGAGCCCATACGGTCTCAAGACCTCTTGAGCCCAAACGGTCTCAAGATCATATGACGCCTAATAGTTTCAAGACCGTTTGGACCAAGGACCGTTTGGACGATAAAGACCAACTGAAGGCCATCGGTCCTCAAGACCATTTTGGACGACGAAGATCCAAGACCATTTGGATGAAGACCGTTTGGACACTCAAGAAAAGACCGTGAAGAGCAAGACCGTTTGGAGCCATACGGTCCCAAGACTGTTTGGCCAGCTACCACTTAAGACTGTTTGAAGCCAGTGCATGTGAAGACTGATTGGCACCTATCGGTTTCAAACTATTTGAAGGCAAAGTTCCAGGACCGTATGGACAGTTCTTCCCAAGATCGTTTGGTCATTTGATCGGTCTGTAAGACCATATGAAGATAGAATCCCAAGACTGGTTGGATTTGTTCGGTCTCCAAGACCGTATGGTCATGTATTCTCAAGACCGTTTGGATGTCAAATGGTCTCCAAGACCTTTTGCTCCAAACTGTTCAAGCAAACTGGTTGCTCTAAACTGTTTGGAGCAAACTCATAGCAAAAACATGAGGACCCCATCCAAGCCTATAAATAGGACCACAAGGGTCCTCATTTGGGCATCGATTCTAGGACACCGAGAGGTTACTTGAGAAAAGGATCGGTCTCCCTACCACACCGCCACCACTCTACCATCTTCATGCCATTGTCACGCCGCCCACACCTCCTCCTGCTACGAGCAATGAGGCTGATAAGAGAAAGAAGGTGGAGAAGAAGGTCTGTCCAGCCCACCTTGGTGGTTCTTCCTCCTCATCCAGATCTGCCCCGACGCGACGTAGAAGACCGCATCATCTTCACTGAGCCGTGACTACCTTCTGCATCATGTTCATGGAGGAATCTTCCTTCTCTCTTGTTCTTCTTGTTTCTCGCACCATGAGAAAGTAGTCCCTTTTTGCTAGGGTGCGGGGACTAGCCCCGCTGCACATGCTTTCATGTCTTTTCATTTAACATTCCAAGGCAATGCATATAACTTTCCATTTCATTGTTAATTGATAATGTTTGTAGCTTGATTACCTACTTGCTTTCATCTTGTTCTTCCCTATGTTGTGAGAACTTCTATATGTAGGGTAGAATGTCGATTACTGAGGTAGACTCTCAAATTAGAAATAGAATGAGATTTCTCAAGGTCGTAAGTGTATGATCTGTGAGAGCACGAGCCATCTAGCCTACGGTGATGCTTTTGTGGCCTAAAAATCCCTTAGGGAGGGCCACAACCTTAGTTGGATTTTGTATCTTCTTTGTTAATCGTCGATGGTTGCTTGTAGATTAATCACCTTCTCGCTTTTCGATTAGCGCAGTTGACTCCCTAACTAGAAATAGAATGGGATTCCTTGAGGTCGTAAGTGTATGATCCATGAGGGGACGAGCCATCTATCCCGCGGTGATGCTTTTGTGGTCTAAACATCCCTTAGGGAGGACCTCAACCTCAGTTGGATGTTGTATCTTCAGAACCGTGAGTGCATGATTCGGATGGTGACGAGAAATCTGATGCCTAAGGGGATGCTTACTCGGGCCTAAACATCCCTTAGAGAGGGTTCACAGAAGTTCCATTGGGATAGTTAGATTCTTTCCTGGATGTTTTATGTTTGGATGTGTTTGCATGTGTAGTGGTTGTGAAACCCGAGACCATCCCAACAATTCCATATCATTAATATAGAACAAACATTAATTCTGTTCTTTTACTTTCTTGCAATTATTTTAATCAACCACAACCCAATCAATCGTTCTAAATATTAGTCTTACTCGTGCTAGATTCGACTAACAAAGATTCTTAAAAACTTTGTCCTTTGGGACAAGATCCTTAACTATATTGCGATAAGACCCGTCCTCTTGCGGGTGGTATTATTGCATGAGGTTTTGGTAAAAGCTCGGGGATTTCAACCCCGAGTGAGTTTGTAGTGTGATAATATTCTACGTCAAATTCTAGCACCGTTGTTGGGGACAATGGAATCAGTTAGTCAAATCTAGTTCTTTTAAGGCTAATCTAGGATTTTGTTTTTCTATTGATACAATCGATCATCTACTTGAATTTCACTCTACTCCATCAATCTTACTTCAGATCTTTTCATTTCAGGAACCCCCAAGACTGGTGTATGCACTGTTTGAACGGTCCCAGACTCACTGCCAGCTTCGATCCAGAAATCGACAGGACTTTTCATTGTCAAAACAGAGAGAACCAAGCAAGAATGGCTCAAGAAGAGGAGATAGCCTGAAAGGTCGCTCAAGCCATCAATGCACAGAAAGAAAGGCTCATGCATGAAGTAAGAGCTGCAGTTCAAGAAGAAATCCTAGCAGCAACACAAGCAGCAGAACTGCAAAAGGACCTTAGGGAATTCTCAATCCCTAAAGCTATTGATGTACATCACCCAGTACTACCTCCTCCCATCTATGCTCCCAACTTTGAGATATGAGCACATTGGATTACCTTGCTTCAAAACAACCCATTCTATGGTAAATAAGGAGAAGATAGTCAAGAACATCTTCTAAGATTCATCGATCTATGTGCTATGACGAAGCAAAATGGAGTGTCTGATGATGCTATTCGACTCTGACTCTTCAAGTATTCGCTTACTGATAGAGTCATAAGTTGGTACAACTCCCTACAATGTGAACCCATCACTACCTGGGAACAACTTCAAAATGTTTTTCTAGAAAAATTATACCCTCCTTCTCTCACTTATGAAATAAGGGGACGAATAACAATGTTTACTCAAGCCCCTGGAGAAACCCTTGTTGAAGCATGGGAAAGATATAAAGATCTTCTACGCAAGTGTCCACACCATGGAATCCCTAAGAATCAACTCATCGAGATCTTCTATAGAGGTGTGGATGATGATATCAAGAGATTCTTAGATTCCTCATCTGGAGGGAACTTCATGCATCAAAGTTATGATAGTGCATGGAGAGTTGTTACCCTTGGTGCTGAAAATCAAGCTAATTAGCATAGGTCTGTAGGCAAGGGAGTGTTGAAGGTAGCTATGGCTGAAGTTATTCCAGAATACAAGTCAATTGCTAAAATCCTCAAACTCTTAGTTTCCAATAAAGATCATATTGAATCATCCCTTGCTGCATTTTGAAGAGGATGTTCACCCCCCTCAACAACATGAACAGATCAAGTCAGCTTCACTGTTTTGTGAAGCATGCAAAAGTACTGATCATTCCACTTTAGCATGCAATGTTCTTTACGATGTTGTTCTAAGCAACGCATGTGGACAATGAGATAATAGTCAATTAGAAAATCTTAATGTCGTCAACACCATTCCTGGTGAAGGATACTACAATCCAAATCAAAATAGGAACCATCCTGGTTTTCAATATGGAAATCCTCCAGGAGCGAAAAACTCACAACAACTTGGTTCAACTAACCAACAAAGAGGCCCACCATGATTTCAGTATAACCAACAACAAAACTTTGGAAATCAAGGGAACTTTAGGGGAAACTTTCATAACAGGATCTTCAACAATTATCAGAACAATTCTCAATTTTAGAACCCCAACCAAGTCCCATACCAGAACCAACAACAAGGGCAACAAGCTAGCCCTAACTCTCCTAATGACAAGCTATCAGCCATTGAAAAGATGTTACAATCACAACAAACATTGATAGCTAGCCAGCAAACTATGATAGCTAACCAACAAGCCCATCAGAAAGCTATTGAATCTCAACTAGCACAACTGGCAGCTAGTATGAAACCACATGCTGGAGCCTTTGTTGGACAACCAGAAAACAATCCCAATCATCCAGAACAACTGAAGGTTGTCACCACCAGGTCAGGAAAAGACTATTTTGATCCTCATGTCAAGACACATGTGGTTATTACAGATGAAAATGAACATGTGATCGTCCAAGACTCAACAACGCCTGAGCCTCAACCGAAAGAACCATCGATTGCTGATAAGAAAGTCGAGCAAAGATCTGAAAACCCCATTAATGAAGAGGAAGAAGCAACACCAGAACTGGAGGTACCAGTACACAATCCTCGTATAACTTTCCCAGCTCGTTTGAGGCAGACAAAGCTTGACACTCGATTCAACAAGTTCAAAGAGGCC
This sequence comes from Alisma plantago-aquatica, assembly GCA_963693085.1. Lineage (NCBI taxonomy): Eukaryota > Viridiplantae > Streptophyta > Magnoliopsida > Alismatales > Alismataceae > Alisma > Alisma plantago-aquatica. The sequence goes on along the minus strand of OY856411.1, from coordinate 233,559,716 downwards.
ATGAAGAAACTTCATGTTGATATACCCTTTCTTGATGTGCTGGATGAAATACCAACATGGACAAAGTACTTAAAGTCTCTCCTCACAAGGAAGTATATAACCGAAGAATATGAGATAGTGAAGTTAGCAACAACCACTTCTGATATCATCCTGAACAAGATGCCTAAGAAGTAGAAAGATCTAGGATCTTTTGGGATCTCTTGCCATATAAGTGATTCATCTTGTAAGAGAGGATTGGAAGATCTTAGTGCTAATATCTCCATAATGCCACTTAGCCTTTGCAAAAGGCTAGGATTTGCTTAGCTTCTTCCAACTGGCATGACCATACAACTTGCAGATAACATTGTGACTCTCCCTATAACATACTGAATTCTATAATTTTGTATTTTGACCCTCTTTCCCATCTTTTCCTTTCATTTCTATCTTTCTTGGCCTTTTTTGTTTAATTTGTAAATAATATAATGGTTTAGTGAACATTTATTCACTAATTGTACCAATATAAGGGTTTATGCACAAATGCCTTAATGAAAGCTTAATTACCATAATCAAGTGCTCTAAACCTTAATCTAACTTTTTTATATGATAGTAAAACATAAAATGAGGCTAAGTTTCAAACTTGGTTCGGTTTGGATGTTGTTTGTGCAAGTTATGCAATTTTAGGTATATTTTGGACTTTTATGCAATTTACCCAATTGGGATGTTTTCTTTGCAAATTATCAACTTAATTTTAATCCTTAGATATTCCCTTACCATTAACGAGATTTTAAACAATTTAAGAACCTAGTTTCACCTTGGTTTGATGGTATTTCTTTCCAAGGGCATTATAGGGATTACCCTCTTTATAAAGGTGATTATCTTTAAAAGCTATCAACCAATGAGGTTATTTCTTTCTTGAAAATGGTGGGGATGGCCTAGAAGGATATGTGGGCTCTTAGGACCAAATTTTGATATCCAAGAAGAGTCCATGAGCTGCCCTCTTGCATGGCCATCAAGCCCTAGGCTAAAGACACATGGAAAGTCCCTTAAGACACCTCATGCTTCACCTCTTTCTTTATATAGCCATGTATACCCCTTCCCAACTCACAATTCAAAAACTCTTGCTCTCCTTTTCTTTCCTCTATCTTAGATAATAGTTCCTTTTTTATTTTACCACGAAGTTTCTGTCCCAAGGTAATAGAGGGAGCCTACCTTGGTGAAGAAGGCTCCTAGGGCTTCCAAATTGCTCTATTAGGGTTTCTAAAGCTCCTCCTTGGTGAATTCGACCAAAACTAGTAAGTTGCCTCCCTTCCTTCCTATTTTCATACTGTTAGTCTTCCTTACACCCTATTACACGTCTTAACCATGGAATTCCATGGTGAAACCCCACCTAGAACCCTAAAACACCTCATATCTATGCTCTTTTTCTAGGGTTTATCACCTCTAAGTTGAGAAGGTGATCTTTGTCCAAGAAAGGAGCTAGGCTTGGAGCAACCAGACCTTCTAATCTCGGATCCTTTCTGTTTGTACCTTCTTATCTTCCCTAGAGGTGAGTTTCATAACCCACTTCTCATATATTTCTTGCTACATGCTTAAAATTCATGCATCTATGTTTAAAATCGATGATTTCCATCTCTATTTACCATGTTCATCTAGGGTTTTGGTTTCTTACCAGTTTACCTTCTCTAGAAGATCTAGTTTGGATAACTATTAATCTAAAACCATGATATTAGGTCGAATGGTGTTTTCCCTCCCCCTCTCTCTCTCTTTGCTTATCTCGTTTGGTTTGATGATGTGTCAGTTTTTGATTGGCCGAATTTTAATCATTCATAACTTTTAATTCCTTTATCCAAAAACTAAAGTAAAATATGTCCTAAACTCAGAAAAATATTTTATTTTCAATAATAATATTTCCAAGTATTGGTTTTGAGTTTTGTTGATGGTGGTTTTCTAGAAAATGATTTAATCACCAAAAATACACTCTAATTATCGTAACTCCAAAATATGCAAAATTATATGTTTTCTTAATCAGAAGAACCTAACTAAGTCTATGGTGATGTTTTTGTTGGATCCTAGATGGGTGATTAGATGCTCTAGAAGGGGGGGGTGAATAGAGCTGAAAGCACTTAAACAAAATTCATTAAACCTTCAAGATATATCACAAGATAAGGTTGCTAAATAGGAAATTTGTATGCAACTAAAACATACATAGCAAGGGAGAGAGAGATTGAACATGCACCAATTAGACAAGCTATTTAGAGTGGTTCCACACTTCAAACTAGAAGTGTGTCAGTGCACTTGCCTAGAGAGGTCAACCTCTAGGACTTCCAAACTATTGCACTCTTATATTCATTCATAAGACATACAATACATGACCAACAAAGGACTTACCTATACAATACAAAGTGTCTTCAACCTTACCAAGGACTTACCCACTTTGCAAGAGTCTTCGGCCTTCTCCAAGGACTTACCCACTCTTTCACAAGTCTTCGGCCATGTAGGAATTACCCACTCTTCTTGGATCTTCTGCCTTTGACTTCTCCTTCACTCAGAGAAGCTTCCACTAAGGTCTTACCCACTTGAGCTTGAGTCTTCTGCCTTCTCCAAGGACTTACCCACTCTAGCTCCAAGTCTTCATCCTTGATCTTCACCAAGGGACTCCTTCCCTTGTTCTTCTTCACCTCTCTTGGACAAGAGAGAGAACCTTCATCTTCATGATTGCAAAGATAGAAAGGAGGTGGTGGAAGTGAGAGCCTCACAAGATATACATATAGGACTAGCTCTCTTACAGATTTCCTACTCACTCTAATTGATGTAGCAAGTGATTAAGCATAGAGAGAGAGAGAGAGAGGAGACTGTAGGATCACTCAACTATAGAATAGGAACCTTCATAGTGAATGCTCCACCTTGGAATGAAGCCCAAGGGGTCCTATTTATAGCTGAGGGTGCCTCTTAGCCTTTGGGAACACTTGAGAATGAAAACTAACCATTTTGTGGCTTGCAACGGATATATTTTCACTTGTTGCAACTCCACAACGGCTAGAAACACTTTTCTGCACTTTTCCGTATAGTGCAATCGGTCGAGTTTCTGTAAGTGTAACTCGACCGATAGAGTAAAAGACAAAGTCGATATTCAGACCATCGGTCGAGTTTGTCCTGAGAAAACTCGACCGACCAATGAAAATCGATTTGGTCAATTACTCCATCGGTCAAGTTCTGTGTAAACACAACTCGACCGATGCAATCTCCAGAAAATTGATCAAGGATGATCGATCGAGTTTTCAAGCTGGGAAACTCGACCGACAAAGTGCTTGTAATCAGTTTTCAAAGATGCATCTAAAGTGCTTTAATATTCGATCTAAGTGCTCCTGATATTTTTCTAAGCTTAATTACAAGTCATACAATCATTACAAGTGATTTACAACATGATTCTAATGGATATACATCATATTACAAAAACATGCACTTGTATGACTTTGACTTGTCTTTTTTCCAATTTGAGATGCACAAATTAGGGCAATTGGAGTGTGTCTATACCTAATCTGAAATCACTCAAGTAGAGACATTAGACACCAATATGTGGAATGGTTAGTCATCAGCAAAACACGAGTTTAGTCAATTTAGACGTGAGTCAACATTGACCTAATTGACCTTGAGTCAACAATCTCCCCCTTTTTGAAGATGACAAACCATTCCATAAATGTATTGAAAGCATTTAAGTAAAGTCATACCTTTGGAGAAACCTAGGGGTTTCAATAGAATGGAGTTCATGTGCTCCCCCTCAATTGATGCTAGTGGAGTTCTCATACTCCCCCTCAATTGATGTTATTTCTCCTGCATGGTTAGCTTTCATAACATTTATAGAATACTATGTCTTCTACTCATATATGTTCTACACATATATGTCGTCTCCCCTTTACCTTCTCCCTTTATATGAACATACTTCTCTTCTTCATGTAAGACATGCCTTCTCCCCGTTTTGTCAAGAGAAGACATACCTTTCTCCCCCTTTGTCATTTCAAAAAGTGGGGCTATGAAGAAAATAAGAAACATCACTTGTTAAAGAGAAAGGAGATAACACAAATATATATAAGGAGAGTAGAAGAGCATAGATAGGGGCTTGTCCAAGCATAGAAAGAAAAGCAAGTTAAAACATATACTTGAACAACCCAAAATGCAAGATAAAGTGCTGCAGAAAAATAATAAAGCACAATTTTGACCCTCAAGAAGATGGAATTTGACCAAAAACCATCCGAGCTCATTGCAAAGCAATAAGTCTTGCTTAGAAGGCCGTTTCTGCATGAAAAGCACTAGTCTTGCACCAAAAACTGAAACTGGAGCAAAATCTGCCTGAAATCCAAAAAATACTCCAATTTCTACATACAATGTAGATCTATGTACCCTGCATCACAATGTTATGCAAGAAACTCAAGATAGTAGACATGCAATTCAAAGAACAGTCTTGAGCATGTATGAGATAAGATACAAGCATAGCATATAGATGAGTAAAGATGCCAATAATAAATAAGGTTAGAACTACATGTATGTGAACTACTAGTAGATGATGTCACAAGTTAGGACTACTAGTAGGATCTTGATCATAGCAAGAGATACCAAAAGATACACAAGATAAAGCATGGCTATGAGTAGATGAAGAGATATATCCAAACAAAGAGATAAGAAATTTTAGAAGCATGAAAGGATATAACTCACATAGACATGCATCTTTACCATAAGATGATTACCACTAAGAACCTCAAGGTTGTATCAAAACAAGACATACACCTAGATAGATGTAGCAAGTTAGAGCACAACAGAAGCAATTTAAGACACAACCAAGAGATCCAAAGAGATCATCATCAAAACATGCACAACATCTCAAAGCAAGTAATTGCAACATATAAATATACCAATTTAGAGCAATTAGAGAGATAGAGTTGTAAGCAAGATAGGAAAAGAAGAACATGGCAGTATGCATATATAAAGGTACCAAATGAGAGTGCCAAAGAATAAGGCTATTGGTTGAGAAAATCTAGTTGAGAGAGAAATTCTCATTCAATAAGACAAATGTGAATTCTGTGCACAATGTTATCGGTCGAGTTATGTGCATTGACAACTCGACCGATGACAGCTGTTGGCAACACTCATTGGTGCCTATCGGTTGAGTTTCTATCAGGACAAACTCAACCGACAGACCAGCTGTCAAAAAGCACATATATTTCATAAAAACATAATTAAAGGCATGCTAAACATGTAAACCATATCCAAACATGTCTAAGCAAGTTATTAATGCACTATAGAGGCATTAGAAATAGTTTTTGAGCAAGAGTGTGAAGAGAAACACAAAATACCACTTTTGACTCAAAAACCATATGTATAGTGCACACCATCTTGACAAAACAAGTTAGGATTGGTTATAAGCAATAAAAACTTTACCTTTGTTCTTACCATTGCTTTTTCCACTTGTTGTCACCCTCTACACATCTCACCTTTCTTCTTTCATGTGGATTGAGAAGTCAATTAGCAATTCAATAGCTCAAGTCAATCCATTTGCAAGTACCTACAAGAAGAAAGATGAAATGGTCCCCAATCATATTTTTGGGTCCGGAGGGGTTAGTTTAGCAACCCAAGTCCTATTGCTCTTGGGTGCTTTCCTAAAAGGACAACAAGTAGAATAATGACCAAAATCATTGCAATAATTACAAGTTCCCGTAGCCTTGGAACTGGAGGATTCTTCGTTGAAAATTGAAGGTCCTTTGTCTTTGTTGTTCCTTTGGCTACAGTCAAGTCCAATGCCATCTCTACCCATTTGTTTGGTAGTATGGTCTAGGATTTGATTAAGATTCTTTTTATCACCAAAGAATCTTTACAAAGAAGATCTCAAACTATGATTGTCATGCATAAGAGAAGTAAAGGTAAAACACAATAGATTCATATCATCTCTAGCATGCACAAGATAGATTTCTAAGCAAACATCTTTATTCATATAAGAATCTTTTTCACAAGATAGAGCATCAAACACTTTCTCTCTATAAGAAAAGATAGTATGAGGGTCAAGAGCAATTACACTACTATGCAAGGAAGTAAGTTCATATACAAGACAAGTAATCTTTGAAGGATAAACTTTATCTACACATTCTATTCCTTGCAAAGTAAGCTCTTGACTCCAATAAGCACATTTAAGAGCATAAGAAACAATAGAGAGAGAAACAATAGTAGTAGTAAGCCCTATGTATGAAATAGTCATAGAAGGTTGAGATTCTAAAAACGTAATCTTATCAAGCAAGCTAGAACTCACAAATTTAAGAGCATTTAGTTGACTAAGATAAGCATTTGTTTGAATCTCAACACTTGAACTTACCTCATTTAAATCTTCAATTGAGCTTGTCATGAGGGCACAATGGCATATTCCATCTTCACATTCACTAGATCTTCCACTAGTGCTTTCATTTATTGATGGAGCCTTTGTGATCCCTTTTTCTCTCTTGTTTCATTCTATTGCTCTCTTTGAAGGTTGCCCATCTTCATAATCACCCATATTCTCCTACTTGTGGAAGTATGCTTGGAGAAGACCCGCTCTGATACCAATTGTTGGATTCTAGATGGGTGATTAGATGCTCTAGAAGGGGGGTGAATAGAGCTGAAAGCATTTAAACAAAATTCATTAAACCTTCAAGATATATCACAAGATAAGGTTTCTAAATAAGAAATTTGTGCGCAACTAAAACATACATAGCAAGGGAGAGAGAGATTGAACATGCACCAATTAGACAAGCTATTTAGAGTGGTTCCACACTTCAAACTAGAAGTGTGTCAGTCCACTTGCCTAGAAAGGTCAACCTCTAGGACTTCCAAACTATTGCACTCTTATATTCATTCATAAGACATACAATACATCACCAACAAAGGACTTACCTATCCAATACAAAGAGTCTTCAACCTTACCAAGGACTTACCCACTTTGCAAGAGTCTTCGGCCTTCTCCAAGGACTTACCCACTCTTGCACAAGTCTTCGGCCTTGTAGGAATTACCCACTCTTCTTGGATCTTCTGCCTTTGACTTCACTTTCACTCAGAGAAGCTTCCACCAAGGTCTTACCCACTTGAGCTTGAGTCTTATGCCTTCTCCAAGGACTTACCCGCTCTAGCTCTAAGTCTTCAGCCTTGATCTTCACCAAGGGACTCCTTCCCTTGTTCTTCTTCACCTCTCTTGGATAAGAGAGAGAACCTTCATCTTCATGATTGCAAAGATAGAAAGGAGGTGGTGGAAGTGAGAGCCTCACAAGATATACATATAGGACTAGCTCTCTTACAGATTTCCTACTCACTCTAATGGATGTAGCAAGTGATTAAGCTTAGAGAGAGAGAGAGGAGGTTGTAGGACCACTCAACTATAGAATAGGAACCTTCATAGTGAATGCTCAACCTTGGAATGAAGCCCAAGGGGTCCTATTTATAGCTGAGGGTGCCTCTTAGCCTTTGGGAACACTTGAGAATGAAAACTAGCCGTTTTGTGGCTTGCAACAGATATATTTTCACTTGTTGCAACTCCACAACGGCTAGAAACACTTTTTTGCACTTTTCCGTACAGTGCAATCAGTCGAGTTTCTGTAAGTGTAACTCGACCGATAGAGTAAAAGACAAAGTCGATATTCAGACCATCGGTTGAGTTTGTCCTGAGGAAACTCGACTGACCAATGAAAATCAATTTGGTCAATTACTCCATCGGTTGATTTTTCTGTAAACACAACTCGACCGATGCAATCTCCAGAAAATTGATCAAGGATGATCGGTCGAGTTTTCAGGCTGGGAAACTCGATCGACAAAGTGCCTGTAATCAATTTTCAAAGATGCATCTAAAGTGCTCTAATATTCGATCTAAGTGCTCCTGATATTTTTCTAAGCTTAATTACAAGTCATACAATCATTACAAGTGATTTACAACATGATTCAAATGGATATACATCATATTACAAAAATGTGCACTTGTATGACTTTGACTTGTCTTTTCTCCAATTTGAGATGCGCAAGTTAGGGCAATTGGAGTGTGTCTATACCTAATCTGAATTCACTCAAGTAGAGACATTAGACAGCAATATGTGGAATGGTTAGTCATCATTAAAACACGGGTTTAGTCAATTTAGACGTGAGTCAACATTGACCTAATTGACCTTGAGTCAACAGTTTTCATAGTCTAAATCAAGGTTTTTCTAAAAAAAGTGAAAATATGGGTTTTCACTACCTTAATGCATATATATCATTCTAATACATGTATATGAATTGAAAACAGGAAAAATTGATCATGGATTCAATCAAGTGATGAAAGTGGGTAATATGAATCATAATGAAAGGTATGTTCTATGTATGTACAATCCCTCTTTATGCATTTGCATTTACACCTTAAGTTGGGAATAATTGTGCCTTAACCTATTTTTCTATAATGAGGCTTTACTAAACCCTATTTCATATACTCTTGAATCTTTTGCTATAATTTCCTCATAACAATATTTTTGGGTCTTGATACCCCACTACCATGCTTATTGATTCATATGATTATTCTTTCCATGACTACTTTTTCTAGCATGTGGATTTATGTTCTATTTAACTTAAAGTAGCGGTACTTATGTACAACCACCCACAGAGGGCATGTAAATAATCGCCCTGGGGAATGTCTTATTCTCCCCATAATATTATAGGTGATTGGGAATGTCTTATTCTCCCCTCACCTAAGGTTAGAGGTCTGATAGGTGCCTCAACCCTACTTAGTTAGGTAGACATAACTATCTTACATGCAAATCCTTTTTATTATATTTTTTAATGGCAAGCTTCTTTGATATATAGCCTCATACTCTTGTTATCTCCATCATATGATGAACCCTAGCCTATTTTTATTTACTTTACTTATCTTGATATCCTAGACTAGTTTTGTGACACATACTTCCCTTTTTGCTGGGTGCCTTCCCAACCACCCAAGTGTTGAGCAAGGTGATGGACAAGACAAGGAAGATCATAGCTTTTGGCTTGGACTCAGTTGATGGAGATGTTGCTTGGAGACAAGATTGTAGTAGTCTAGACTTCCCTCTATCTAGATCCTGATTCTGTATCTTGATGTAAACCCTAATTGGAGAGTTTGATGCATTTTTGTAAACCTTTTATGAAATTGAATATAGTCAGTTATTTTTTTATTCCGCTGCTTTCTAATGGTCTTTTGTATTCCAATGTTTAATAAATTTGGAAAATTTATACCCATTCCATCATACCTCTGAGAGTGTTTGGAATGGATGTCAATCCTTTAAATTTTTAGTGAAGGGGTGATTTCACTCTCCTTACGGCATGGTATCAGAGCTCATGGTAGTAGAAATATGACTATTTTAGTTTTGTCTCCCTAGTTAGAATCCCTACTGTCACACCCCGATCTCACACTAAACACTAATCATGAGATTAGGGCACGACGGAGGGATTATCACATAAACAAATCACTGAGAACTTTTTCTTTTTAAAACCTCATAATGATATCCGGATTATTGTTGTAAACTAAAACATAATAAACTATTGCGGAAGCATTTTAATTAAACTAGCTAGAAAACATAAACAGAGTTTACAACATGTAACATTGTTTAACAGAAAGTAAAACATAACAGTTAATTTACATCTTTTACTCATTTGCCATACATACTCTCTCTCACCCACACCATGTCCCAAGGACCGAGGGGAAAGGACTAAGAGACCTCTAACTAAACTAACTACATATACCTTCTACTGTCAAAAACTAGGATGGAAAGATCCTTCAGATTCTTGATGCTGTTGTTGACCTGAAAATGTTTGAGTAGAGGAGTGAGCCTACTCGCTCAGTGAATAGCATTTCTATTAGCTATCACTAAACAACTCATCATATATATAAAATTTAAATAAAGCATAAGTGCAGTACTAAGCAGGGCAGTTCTAATGACATAGAAGATTACAGAATATAATCGCATTTCTATGCAACAACAGATAATTTAAACCAATAAACAGATATAATGAATTGGCACAAAAGTTCGGATAATATTAATTTACTGTGATCCTATATGATTACATATTTATATTATTATGCCCCAAACATATGCAGTGCACTCTACATATGAAGATCTGTAGTGAACTACGATCCCACCGTACAAGACTTAGCGACACACCCGGGAAATGCTAAGTCTGACTTCCCGTCCTGGTCTGCACAGGACTCTCAGGCTCTCAAGGGCCTCAGGCACTCAAGGGCCTCACAGCACTCTCAGGCTCTCAAGGGCCTCACTGCAGTTCCTAGGTACTCAAGGGCCTCACTGCACTAACTCTGAGTGCTCTAGACTCCTCCTCTAACCTGAGTACACAGGCGCAGGGAGTCAACACTGGGTTATCACCAGAATTACTCAACTGGTTGGTGTTGGATAACCCTATATTACTCCAGTGCCACCGTGACACACGCACGGATTATTGTTGAACACTGGTCGTCGACCATCTAGACTCAGGGCTAGATCGGTCGTTTCACCCCAAAGGTACAGACCGCGCAATGGGGTTCTACGGTGTTGGGGCACCTAAGTCTATTAACTGATTAACATATAACCATTTAAAACAAGAATATCACATTCCATACTTACTGCACATTCTGAACATTTCTTGAAGCACATATATAACATCTGTCATCCTTAAACATGATTTAGTATCATTTATCCAGTTTCCATGCTAAATATCCATTTTTAAATCAACAAGTACATTGCAACCATAATACAGGAAATTTCATCATTTTCATTAAGCATATTGCGTATTTCAAGTTCCAATGAATCTAACATACTCTATTGTATGTATTACACTGTTTAGAAGTTATACCAACTGATACAGAAGCAATTAAGCATTTAATTTGAGTTAAATAATGATTTAAAAATGAACTACTACTCACATTCAACAAACTACTCAACCGGTACAAAAGCATTCTCAGAGCTAGTCAAATATCTAAATTATCCAAAACATACACAACAGTATTTCTATTCAAGTAATTGTATCAAGCACTTTTGGTTTCCATTGTACCAAATAAAATCATTGAATTGTTCTACACTGATCAGAAGCTATTCTATATCATGTATGATCATACAGAAGCAATTTATAAAATAAAATTCAAGTTTCATCAAATACCGATAAAACGCCTGATAACCACTGATATTAGTGTAAAAATGCACAATTTACCGAAAAATTCCAACGAAGGAGTTAAATGATGATAACTAAATGAACTCCTACTCACCGTGTTTCGAACTGTCCGGGTTCTTCCGGAACGCGTCTAGGGACCAGTTTTCAGGGCCAATCTCAGTTGTCTTCTACCTTTGAAATAAACCCAATTTGAACATGCTTCATGCGAGCAGCTCTGCGCTTGCATAGGTTGAAGAGGGGGCTGAGCTAGATGCTAATTCAAATTCATGTGGCTGCGGATTTAAGTTGTGGGTTCCCGACCGAGCTGAAAGGCATTGAATCAAACTGTTCTTTGCGCCCAAATACTCCAGGTTGGACCTGCTGAAATCAAGCTGTTGCTTTCTCACGTATGGGTGGAAGGGGAAATTGGTTTGATCAATGCTCGTAGCTAGGGCTGCGGATCCGTACCTGGGCCTTAAGTCTGAACTCCATGGCACCATTTCGAGGTCCTGGCCACACCGAAGGCGACCCCTAGCTGCTACTTCGCACCGCTACTGATGTTGCTGGCCGCAGCTACAGGGGCGCCGCCCTAGCTAGTGGATGAGATAGAGGTGAGCGTTGCTCCCTTTCCAACCCTAGATGACTGTCCTTCCTCCACTGTGGTCAAGCAATCACTGCTGGGCACCGCACCTGCAATAGGTCGGCCGCCCTAGTAGGTCGGTCTGCCACTGGGTGCCGCTAGGGTGCGGAGGTGTGAGGGAGATTGAAGAGGAAGGAGGAAAGGAAGAAGAGAGAAGGTTGGCGTGGTTGATTTGAGACTAGGAGGTAAAACGGTTGCGCCCTTCATCTCCCCAGCAGATCGGTCGACCTGCACCTGGGCGCCGCTTTGAAGCCACTCCCTGTTCTATCGGGAAGAAAGAGGGGAGGGGATAAGCGAGAAATGGAAATCCAAGGAAAAGAAAAACGTTTATAACCTAAAAATGAAAAAAAAAATGCAGAAATAGTCCAAGGAAACTAAAAATGGTATAAGTATTGCCTCAGAGGTCCGATTCAACTGATTTTTCTTGCAAAATGCCAAGCACGGAATCCACTACAAACTCAAAGTGAATACTCATGCCAATTAGACTGTCTCACTTGATCAAAGAACTAAACGCATCAGTAAATATTTAATTCAAATTAATTAACTTAACGATCCACATTGCTATTATCATTAATTGCCTCAGGTGATTAAATCTCAACCATTGAATCACATCTTAACTTATCATGATTATCCATGATGTTTAACAGAGTGCTTAGCACTAATCAAGGTACTTACTGATTAATCACAGAGTGGGTCATAACAATCTCCCTCCCTTATAAGAATTTCGTCCCGAAATTCCTTAAAGAGAAAAGAAAACTTGTTATGCATATCTGACTCAAGCTCCCGCGTGGCTTCCTCTAGTTATGATTCCTCCACAAAACCTTCACTAATGGTATCTCACGATTCTTGAGCTTCTTGATTCTCTGATCAACTATTTGTACTGGTCCCTCAACATAGGACACATCTGATCTGAGTTGTGCGGGTTCTGGGTCTACTATCTTTTCTGTACCAGGATAGCATTTCTTCAACATAGATACATGAAACACATCATGTAGATTTGACAACTCAGATGGCAATTCTAACTTATAGGCTACAGGTCCAATCCTCTCAATAATAGAATACGGGCCCATACACCTAGGAGTCAGTTTGCCTCTTTTGGCAAACCTCAACATTCCTTTCCACGGTAAAACCCTCAGATAACTTCATTACCAACTTCAAACTCAAGAGGTTAACGCCTCTTCTCCGCATAACTCTTCTGCCTACCCTATGTAGCTTTCAACTACTCTCTGCATGTCCTTAAGAGTTTGAATGGTCCTCCCTGACTGACTATCTGTTTGCGGGTAAGAAGCTGTACTGAACCTCAACTTAGTGCCCAAAGCACGATGCAAATGATTCCAAAAACCTGGATGTGAACTTCGGATCTCTATCAGATATAATAGAAACTGGGATACCATACAATCTGACTGTCTCATCCATGAATATCTTAGCCAACTTCGGAACATCAAAGGTTGACTTGATATGAAGAAAGTGAGCAGACTTAGTCAGTCTATCCACAATCACCATATTGAGTCACAACCTTTAGGTGTCCGGGGTAACCCTATCACAAAATATATTGTGATATGTTCCCATTTCCACTCAGGTATAGGAAGTGATTGCAAAGTACCAGCAGGTTTCTGATGCTCAGCTTTAACCTGCTGACATATTCCACATCTAGCCACGTACTTAGCCACATCTTTCTTCATACCAGTACAACTCTTTGAGGTTCATGTACATCCTAGTGTTACCTAGATGCATGGCATACATAGAAGCATGCGCTTCTTCAAGAATATGTTCTTTCAATTCACTGTTTTCAGGTACACACAACCTACCGTGAAGATACAACAAACTATCATCTGAAAACCTAAACTCTGGTCTTTTCCCCTGTCATGTCATGTACGATCTGCTGCAACCCACTGTCACTCTTCTAAAGTTCTTTAATTTGGTCATAAAAAGTAGGCTTGACTTGCATTTGTGCAATCAAACCACTTTGTTCTGTCACCCCAAAGTCTAAGTTCAACTTTCACATTTCCACTAGCATGTCTCTTTTGAAACATGCCATGGAAAATACATTCACTGTTGAACTAGACTTCCTACTTAGGGCATCAACTACCACATTCGCCTTCCCAAGGTGACAATCTATCATCACATCATAAAGATAGTGACGTTGTGTCATAAGAGCATGAACTACAACAACTAACTTCAGATCATGTATCGCGTAGTACTCCTCATTCTATGCTACTACTTATTGTTACATTTCAAATTTATATCTTACTCTTTTCTCCAAGTTATTTTCATATTGCTTATCTACCTTTAAACCCTAGATTACTATCAATACTAATTTACTTTTCATAGTGCAAATCTCATGATTTTGTTTTATAGCGATGCTAGTATTCAAGGTCAAATCACTAGCGACATCCCTCGAACTACTTCAACTCTAAACATTCTAGGGTTTGGTCCTTATCAGTAACATAGCATTATTGTGGTGTGACTTTGCTTCCTTAGTTTGAAATCAAACTTTAGATCTCATAAGTGCATCCATCTACTTGTAATGAATACAACATATATGAATAATCATCAATGAACTATAGATATATAACAGAAATGTAACATCAGCCAAGTTCTCTAGCATAACTTATTAACACAAATGCTACAAATAAACATGATACTTGTTACCCAAGCATCACACATGGCTCACAAGGCCATTCATATCTTGTCACCTCTCACTAGGAAACAACTTATTCACATGGCTCACAAGGCCATTCACATCTTGTCACCTCTCACTAGGCAACAACTTATTCACATGGTTCATAAAATCCGTACACATTATTACTTTTATTAAGCAACAACAACATCAACACACAAAAAGCCAATCAACATTTATTATATAAATGTCATAGCCCAAACTTGGCTATATTCATCATCTCATCATACCTGCATGGTTATTAGGCATGATAACAGTCATACAAGATATTTATCACATCATGTGATACAGTAGTAATACCATCATTCCTTAACCAGGAATTAGGGTTCACTATCAAACAAGGCTTATCATTCCCTTTTCCCCAAATTAGGGTTAGGGTTCATTAATTCAGACCCTCTTGAGTTAACCAACTTTATCTTGTATTAAGGTATTTCCCCTCTTAATGCATTCCATCACAGAATACTCACCCTAAGCATATAATGCATAGGCCACACATTAGAATTGTCCAGCTATCTCACATGATATGGACTTATCTTAGTTTAAGGCATAACTTTATTATAAAGTTGCCTATAAACAATCACAATGATACACCCTCAACTAGGGTTTCACAAGGATACACCCTCAACCAGGGTTCACAATGAGACACCCTCCACTAGGGTTTACTAATCATGTATTGGATCCATGCATTTGTTATGCATTAATGATTAGTACCATTAAGGGTATTTCTCACCTAGTCATTAAATTTAATCTGAACCTTATTGTGTTCCTTTATTTCTAATTAAGGATTGCTCATATGAGGTCCCAATGTTTGGTCTCCGATATCAGTTCCAACTAATTCTTAGTTTTTCTAATCTTTCCTTTATATCTCAACATCTTAGTGTATATACATTTTTCACCATGATTCGGGTCTAAATTATCTAGGATCTACTTTTATTATATTGTTAATAGGAGTCATTAGATCTCAGTAACGCATCCTGCCAGCCGGACCAGGCCGAACCTGTAGTCCTGAAGCCAAGAGCTACTCAGGATTAACTAACTCCTATTGATCTCAAACATGTGGAAAGAATATCCACTTAGGGCAAACTGATTTAAACATAACTCCTAGTCTACTTACTACAAGGAATTTAAACAATAAATAAATCATTTCATGACATACAACAACATAAAAGAATCATATTTATTCTATAGACTAAAAATCTAAATTCATACATATAAGAGCATTTCTAGTGATTTCCAAACAAATAAGCAATATAAGGCAAGAGTTGCATCGCATCCTATGTTTAATCTCTTATTCCTGTATTAATTTCCGATTTCTTAACCCTAAGATTTCTAGGGTTTGTCTCTAGCCTATCCTTCCTCTTCCAGGGCATCCAGAGAAGAATAGATAGAGTAGCTTGATACTGGTCAATCTAAGTATTCAGACACCTGGCCAGGGCATCTAAACACTCAGACCTCCCAGAGCTAAAGACATATCACTTCTTATTTTCCTCACTTATAACTTTATCTTTTAATCCTAATGATTCTTAATGACTCAACCTAAGCTCCTTACTTGGTTCTCGTGACCAAGTCCTCTTCCTGCCATCTGCAATAGTATAACAGAACACTTCCTGTTAGAAAATTACAGTTAGAAGGAAGACACTTAAGTCCTAATCCTATTGGTCTCTTATCGTCCCCTGACCTTGACTTAGAATAACCATGTACTCAACCTATGCTCTGATACCAAGATGTCACACCCCGATCTCACACTAAACACTAATCACGAGATTAGGGCGCGACGGAGGGATTATCACATAAACAAATCACTGAGAACTTTTTCTTTTTAAAACCTCGTAATGATATCCGGATTATTGTTGTAAACTAAAACATAATAAACTATTGTGGAAGAATTTCAATTAAACTAGCTAGAGAACATAAACAGAGTTTACAACATGTAACATTGTTTAACAGAAAGTAAAGCATAACAGTTAATTTACATCTTTTACTCATTCGCCATACATACTCTCTCTCACCCACACCATGTCCCAAGGACCGAGGGGAAAGGACTAAGAGACCTCTAACTAAACTAACTACATATACCTTCTACTGTCAAAAACTAGGATGGAAAGATCCTTCAGATTCTTGATGTTGTTGTTGACCTGAAAATGTTTGAGTAGAGGAGTGAGCCTACTCGCTCAGTGAATAGAATTTCATTTAGCTATCACTAAACAACTCATCAGATATATAAAATTTAAATAAAGCATAAGTGCAGTACTAAGCATGGCAGTTCTAATGACATAGTAGATTATAGAATATAATCGCATTTCTATGCAACAATAGATAATTTAAACCAATAAACAGATATAATGAATTGGCACAAAAGTTCGGATAATATTAATTTACTGTGATCCTATATGATTACATATTTATATTATTATGCCCCAAACATATGCAGTGCACTGTACATATGAAGATCTGTAGTGAACTACGATCCCACCGTACAAGACTTAGCGACACACCCGGGAAATGCTAAGTCTGACTTCCCGTCCTGGTCTGTACAGGACTCTCAGGCTCTCAAGGGCCTCAGGCACTCAAGGGCCTCACAGCACTCTCAGGCTCTCAAGGGCCTCACTGTAGTTCCTAGGCACTCAAGGGCCTCACTGCACTAACTCTGAGTGCTCTAGACTCCTCCTCTAACCTGAGTACACAGGTGCAGGGAGTCAACGCTGGGTTACCACCAGAATTACTCAACTGGTTGGTGTTGGATAACCCTATATTACTCCAGTGCCATCGTGACACACGCACGGATTATTGTTGAACACTGGTCGCCGACCATCTAGACTCAGGGCTAGATCGGTCATTTCACCCCAAAGGTACAGACCGCGCAATGGGGTTCTACGGTGTTGAGGCACCTAAGTCTATTAACTGATTAACATATAACCATTTAAAACAAGAATATCACATTCCATACTTACTGCACATTCTGAACATTTCTTGAAGCACATATATAACATTTGTCATCCTTAAACATGATTCAGTATCATTTATCTAGTTTCCATGCTAAATATCCATTTTTAAATCAACAAGTACATTGCAACCATAATACAAAAAATTTCGTCATTTTCATTAAGCATATTGCGTATTTCAAGTTCCAATGAATCTAACATACTCTATTGTATGTATTACGCTGTTTAGAAGTTATACCAACTGATACAGAAGCAATTAAGCATTTAATTTGAGTTAAATAATGATTTCTAAATGAACTACTACTCACATTCAACAAACTACTCAACCGGTACAAAAGCATTCTCAGAGCTAATCAAATATCTAAATTATCCAAAACATACACAACAATATTTCTATTCAAGTAATTGTATCAAGCACTTTTGGTTTCCATTGTACCAAATAAAATCATTGAACTGTTCTACACTGATCAAAAGCTATTCTATATCATGTATAATCATACAGAAGCAATTTATAAAATAAAATTCAAGTTTCATCAAATACCGATAAAAAGCCTGATAACCACTGATATTAGTGCAAAAATGCACAATTTACCGAAAAATTCCAACGAAGGAGTGAAATGATGATAACTAAATGAACTCCTACTCACCGCGTTTCGAACTGTCCGGGTTCGTCTGGAACGCGTCCAGGGACCAGTTTTCAGGGCCAATCTCAGTTGTCTTCTACCTTTGAAATAAACCCAATTTGAACCTGCTTCATGCGAGCAGCTCTACGCTTGCACAGGTTGAAGAGGGGGCTGAGCTAGATGCTAATTCAAATTCATGTGGCTGCGGATTTAAGTTGTGGGTTCCCGACCGAGCTGAAAGGCATTGAATCAAACTGTTCTTTGCGCCCAAATACTCCAGGTTGGACCTGCTGAAATCAAGTTGTTGCTTTCTCACGTATGGGTGGAAGGGGAAATTGGTTGGATCGATGCTCGTAGCTAGGGCTGCGGTTCCGTACCTGGGCCTTAAGGCCGAACTCCATGGCACCATTTCAAGGTCCTGGCCACACCGAAGGCGACCCCTAGCTGCTACTTCGCACAGCTACTGATGTTGCTGGCCGCAGCTACAGGGGCGCCGCCCTAGCTAGTGGGCGAGATAGAGGTGAGCGCTGCTCCCTTTCCAACCCTAGATGACCGTCCTTCCTCCACTGTGGTCAAGCAATCACTGCTGGGCGCCGCACCTGCAACAGGTCGGCCGCCCTAGCAGGTCGGTCTGCCACTGGGTGCCGCTAGGGTGCGGAGGTGAGAGGGAGATGGAAGAGGAAGGAGGAAAGGAAGAAGAGAGAAGGTTGGCGTGGTTGATTCGAGACTAGGAGGTAAAACGGCTGCGCCCTTCATCTCCCCAGCAGATCGGTCGACCTGCACCTGGGCGCCGCTTTGCAGCCGCTCCCTGTTCTATCGGGAAGAAAGAGGGGAGGGGATAAGCGAGAAATGGAAATCCAAGGAAAAGAAAAATGTTTATAACCTAAAAATGGAAAAAAAATTGCAGAAATAGTCCAAGGAAACTAAAAATGGTATAAGTATTGCCTTAGAGGTCCGATTCAACTGATTTTTCTTGCAAAATGCCAAGCACGGAATCCACTACAAACTCAAAGCGAATACTCATGCCAATTAGACTGTCTCACTTGATCAAAGAACTAAACGCATTAGTAAGTATTTAATTCAAATTAATTAACTTAATGATCCACATTGCTATTATCATTAATTGCCTCAGGTGATTAAATCTCAACCATTGAATCACATCTTAACTTATCATGATTATCCATGATGTTTAACAGAGTGCTTAGCACTAATCAAGGTACTTACTGATTAATCACAGAGTGGGTCATAACACCTACCTTACATAGTTCCTTTAGGTGACATGGTTGCCCTACAGTTGATCTATGAATGATGAAAGGTTGATTTAGGACCCTATAGTTCCACATTAGTATCATGATGAATAAAACCATAAAATACTCATAACTAAAATCTGCATAACTTAATGTTGTTTAGGTTTGGCTTTAGGCAATTATTAGGGCATGAAGTTGAAGCAAAGGTGTCTAGAAAGGATCAGGTTCTGGGGGCTGGCAATATTTTCCTCCGTGCCACTTGCTTGGTTTACGAGGACTCCCAGATCCATAAGATACCGGCCTGGCCTAAGCTGAAATGGATTGTCTGAAATAGTTTGCTTTTAGGAAATAGTGACCTTAGACATCTATGTTGTATATCTTTAGGAACCCTAAGTTTTAGGTTTATGGTTACTTGTTTGAGGATGGATACCAAGACTAGTTTCCTTATGACCCATAGGACCACATGTTTGAATAGTTATCCCTATAACCTAGACTTTGAAGTTTGGGGTTAAGTGAGCTATCAGAGTGTGTAGTGGAAGTGTGATGGATCTTGTACATGGTTAAGTTAGACTCATACTTTAACCCTAGTGTAGTTTGGCTTGATAGGTTGAACCCTTTAAGGGGTGGAGTATAGTTAGTTTGATGATGTTGGGTGGTTAGATTTTGAGGACGAAATCCTCTTTAGGGGGATGGAACCCTATGACATCTTGAAATCTATCTACACTATCTTTGGAAACCCTAACCCCATACTTAGGAAGTTGTTGTGCTTGAAACCTTAGTGGGGTCCAAACAAGTTATAGTTATAGCCTAACGTGCTTATTTATATATTAATGAACATATATAATGATCATCTGAGGAATAATTTATATGTTCAAACTCTAATGAATACCTAATGCACAGAGTAACTCACATATTAATCCTAATGGATATGCATGGTGTTTCCCATGTCATAAACCAATAAACCCTAATGAAATGATAAGTAAGATAATTGTAACCTAATCTTAGACTTAATACATGCTCGGTAAAATTTAGTGATCACATTAACCTGAACCCTAAGTTGTAATCATCTAACCTTAACATATACATCCTTAATGCCTTTCATGATACATTAATGACATTAGGTTTCATAATCAGTTAACATACTTTGATACACATAAATGATATATATAACCATCTAATCACATATTAATCAAGTCATCAATATGAAATGCATAGTATGTTACCTTGTTATCTAATACACACACGATTAGTCACTTAATGTGAATCAATTCGTAATATGCCTCACCTTGATCATTAAAATGCATGGAATGGCTTCAATATGAATATCAACTTATTTGATTCACATAAATGTGCAAATCAATAATATAAATAAATATGAGAAAATGATTAATGATGACATTAATGTGAGAAATAAAGATAATGTGGTAATGAGATAACGTTTAATATAAATATATGTAATTGATGTGACATAATTTGGATTGAATGAAGACTTAATGAAAAATTGAATATTTCATTCAAAATAATTCGTTATAACTTAATGTGGTGATAGTATAAGGATAATGAAGTCAAAGTTCAAAATGTGAAGGAAAATGATCAAGTATATTGAGAGAATTGAGTAACCCATAATTTTGCTAAATTATTAGTAAGATAAATGAGAAATATATATATATATATATACAATGTTTCACGGATGATAATTAAATATAAATTTATTGGTAATAAAGTGATTATGACATGCCATAATTAAAATAATGGTGATAATATGATATCATAATGAATATAATGTTAAGGAGCCAAAAATGTAAATAATGTTAAATCTCCTAAAAAGAATATCTAAATAATGGAACCTAGGTGATCCTTGAGAACCTAACATATTTCAAGATGCTTGTGTAGTATATGTTGATGAGTTGTTTGGTAGACGTTAAGGTTGGAGAAATAACCTGAATTTTTGTGATGAGATGTTGGACAGTCACCCTTCCCTTCTTACTTGTGATTTCGGGGACGAAATCCTCTTTAAGGGGTGGAGTGTTGTAACATATTGAATTTTGTAATTTTGCATTTTGACCCTCTTTCCCATCTTTTCCTTTCATTTCTATCCTTATTGGCCTTTTTGTTCAATTTGTATAGAATATAATGGTTTAGTGAACATTTATTCACTAATTGTACCAATATAAGGGTTTATGCACAAATGCCTCAATGAAAGCTTAATTACCATAATCAAGTGCTCTAAACCTTAATATAATTTTTTTGTATGATTTGAAAACTTAAAATTAGCCTAAGTTTCAAATTTGGTTCGATTTGGATGTTGTTTGTGCAAGTTATGCAATTTTAGGTACATTCTGGACTTTTATGCAGTTTACCCAATTGGGATGTTTTCTTTGCAAATTATCAACTGAATTTTAATCCTTAGATATTCCCTTACCATTAAAGATATTTTAAACCATTGTGGAACCTAGTTTCACCTTGGTTTTATGGTATTTCTTTCCAAGGGCATTATAGGGATTACCCTCTTTATAAATGTGCTTATCTTTAAAAGCTATCAACCAATGAGGTTATTTCTTTCTTGAAAAATGGTGGGGATGGCCTAGAAGGATCTGTGGGCTCTAAGGACCGAATTTTGATATCCAAGAAGAGTCCATGAGCTGTCCTCTTGAATGTCCATCAAGCCCTAGGCTAAAGACACATGGAAAGTCCCTTAAGACACCTCATGCTTCACCTCTTTCTTTATATAGCCATGTATACCCCTTCCCAACTCACAATTTGAAAAATCTTGCTCTCCTTTTCTTTCCTCTAGCTTAGATAATAGTTCCTTATATATTTGGCCATGAAGTTTCTATCCCAAGGTAATAGAGGGAGCCTACCTTGGTGAAGAAGGCTCCTAGGGCTTCCAAATTGCTCTATTAGGGTTTCTAAAGCTCCTCCTTGGTGAATTCGACCAAAACTAGTAAGTTGCCTCCCTTCCTTCCCTATTTTCATACTATTAGTCTTCCTTACACCCTATTACAAGTCGTAACCATGGAATTCCATGGTGAAACCCCACCTAGAACCCTAAAACACCTCATCTCTATGCTCTTTTGCTAGGGTTTATCACTTCTAAGTTGAGAAGGTGATCTTTGTCCAAGAAAGGAGCTAGGCTTGGAGCAACCAGACCTTCTAAGATCAGATCCTTTCTGTTGGGACCTTCTTATATTCCCTAGAGGAGAGTTTCATAACCCACTTCTCATATATTACTTGCTACATGCTTAAAATTCAGGCATCTATGTTTAAAATCGATGATTTCCATCTCTATTTACCATGTTCATCTAGGGTTTTTGGATTCTTACCAGTTTACCTTCTCTAGAAGATATAATTTGGATAACTATTAATCGAAAACCATGATATTAGGTTGAATGGTGTTTTCCCTCCCTCCCTCTCTCTTTGCTTATCTCGTTTGGTTTGATGATGTGTCGGTTTCTGATTGGCCGAATTTCAATAATTCATAACTTTTGATTCCTTTGTCTAAAAACTAAAGTAAAATACGTCCTGAACTCATAAAAACATTTTATTTTCAATAATAATATTTCCAAGTATTTATTTTGAGTTTTTTCGATGGTGGTTTTCTAGAAAATGATTTAATCACTTAAAAACACCAAAAATACACTCTAATCATCGTAACTCCAAAATATGCCAAATTATATGTTTTCTTAATTAGAAGAACCTAACTAAGTCTATGGTGATGTTTTCATAGTCTAAATTGAGGTTTTTCTAAAAAAAAGTAAAAATATGGGTTTTCTCTACCTTAATGAATATATATCATTCTAATACATGTATACGAATTGAAAATAGGAAAAATTGATCATGGACTCAAATAAGTGATGAAAGTGGGTCATATGAATCATAATGAAAGGTATGTTCTATGTATGTGCAATCTCTATTTATGCATGTGCATTTACACCTTAAGTTGGGAATAATTGTGCCTTAACCTATTTTTCTATAATGAGGCTTTATTAAACCCTATTTCATATACTCTTGAATCTTTTGCTATACTTGCCTCATAAATTAGTTTTGGAACATTATTCTTGGGTCTTAATACCCCACTACCATGCTTATTGATTCATATGATTATTCTCGCCATGCCTACTTTTTCTAGCATGTGGATTTATGTTCTATTTAACTTAAAGTAGCGGTACTTATGTACAACCACCCACAGAGGGCCTATAAATAATCACCCTAGGGAATGTCTTATTCTCTCCATAATATTATAGGTGATTGGGAATGTCTTATTCTCCCCTCACCTAAGGTTAGAGATCTGGTAGGTGCCTCAACCCTACTTAGTTAGGTAGACATAACTATCTTACATGCAAATTCTTTTTATTATATTTGTTAATGGCAAGCTTCTTTTATATATAGCCTCATACTCTTGTTATCTTCATCATATGATGAACCCTATCCTATTTTTATTTACTTTAATTATCTTAATATCCTAGACTAGTTTTGTGACACATACTTTTCTTCCCTTTCCCTTTTTGTTGGGTGCCTTCCCAACCACCCAGGTGTTGAGCAAGGTGATGGATAAGACTGTAACATCCCTGACCTGGGTTATGAACTAACCCTAGGTGTTTTGCCTAAATATGTAATTAAATCCTTGTGATTAACTTTGGGCATGTAATTAAGTTCCTCAGAAACATATATTTCAATTTTGCTCCTTTATATATAAAGTTGTAGCATTGTTTTGTAATACATGGATCTATGTGCAAATTACCCAGTTAAGGGATTAACTTGCAAATTGCACATGTTGAGATGTTCCTCTGATGTTGAGACATCATGAGGATGTTTATGATGAAGTTTGAGGGATTTCCCAACCTTGAGCACCAAGGTGCAGCTGTGGAAGCAACCCCTGTACTTGAAAACCCTAAATTGGTGTAAAGTGCAATTTACCCAATTTGAGGGGTGCAAATTGTAAAATACATCATCTAAAATATCTTTTATGACTCTTGGCATCATTTAGAAGAGAAATGACGAAAAGTTCACTTCATTTGAATAATCATATAATAAAAGAACACCTTTGTGATTGAATAATCAAGGTGTATGTATAATAGCCCTTTTATGTGTATGCTTTAGTGATGGGTTGATCCTCTTTGCCTTCAATTCTTGACCTTATAAGGAGTTTGTCCTTAGAAATAAGGGGTAGGGACGAGCAAAGAAGAAAGAAAGGACTTAGATGATAAATGGGATAAAGTAGAAGCTTTATGGAGAAATTTCACCCAAAATATATATATCACCTCCTTTGCAAGAAAAGGAACGTTTCTTTCATTCCCTCACTTATCTTCCTTGCTCAAACTGACTAAGGCAGAGCTCTGGAGCATAGGAGAATGACCAGGGAGTTCAAGGTAAGTTTGGATCATCCCTTTTGCTTGAATTCATGGAGGAAACTCGATTTCAAGGTTGAATTCATGGCTAGCTCACCTAGCTTTATCTTTCTAGCCATTCCTTTCCAACTTTTCCTTGGAGAATTCACCTTGGCCGACCTGTGGAGCTCAAAGACGCCATTAAAGACCTGATGCTTGGAATCTTGGAGCTCAAGGAACAACCTTTAGGCGGGTTTTATAACTCTAAACCTTATGCTTTGATTATACATCTTTTTCTATGCATATAGTTGCTAGTTCTTCTTCTTCCCTATCTTCCCTTGCATCCTTGCAAGCAAAATCGTGAAGAACTGCTACTGTTCTTGAGTTAGAAGATAAGGGCGTTAATTCCTATGCTTATCCACGGATTTCCACTTTACCAAACGACCTTCACCAATTGCCCATACGGTTTACACAACCGTTTGGTGGGCAAACAGTTTCAGGGTCGTATGAAGGCAAACGGTCTTCAAGACCATTTGGTCGCGTTGACCAAGCGACGACCGTATGGGAATCTTGTTTATAATTATGTAGGTTAATCACCCACAAAATTTGAGGGGTTAACTCCAAAGGAATCGTGAGATATAAGCAAATCATTTAGCAAATCCAATTGAACTAAGTTCTGATTTTCAATCTGTTTAATTTTCCCCTTTTGGGAAAACGGTCTCAAGACCATTTAAGATGGTTGACCAAGCGTTGACCGTTTGGGATTACTGTTCATAATGATGTTGATTAATGACTCACCAAATTTGATGGATTAATTCCAAACGATTTATGAGTTGAAGGTTGATTAATATGGCAAATCCTAATTAAAATCAGTGCTGAAATTCCAATAAGTTAATTAGTGATTTTGGGTAGATTAGCCCAAACGGTCTCAATACCATTTGGGGAATCATCCAAACGGTCTCAAGACCGTTTGGGGATCACTCAAGACCGTTTAGAGGTCTGGGGTCAAGTATAGTTGACCAATTGAAGGCCCAAAGGTACCAAATCATATTGCAATTAAGTATTGATGTGATGATCAACTCAATAGATCAAACCTTGATGAATTTTCACTAGAGTCCAAAGGATGGATGGGCAAACGGTCTCAAGACCGTTTGGAACTCATCCAAACGGTCTCAAGACCGTTTGGTGTCAACCCAAGACCTTTTGGAGGTCTAGGGTTAAGGTAATTTGATCAATTGAGGGCCCAATTACAGTGGCTTATTGAAATAATCAAATTGCTGATTTGTGACTTAATTAAGGTTCAACCCCTATCAAATCAACTTAGATTTTGATGAATTCTTGGGAAAACGGTCTCAAGACCGTTTGGGCCACGTTTGGTCCCAATTGGAGGTCAATTGATAGGTTCAACCTTGAATTGATTCACATTGTTGAATATTGATGACCATCCGATTTGAAACTCTAATTGAGATGGACTTAACCCTAATTGGCTTTCAATTGAGGGTTAATTTGGTGTCCAATTGATTGAGGCTCATCCTAATTGACTCAATTCATAAGTAGTTAACATGTCTTTGGCCAATTGAGGGCTTCAACATACTTAATCATAAACATTTGTAACTTTTGAACCATGTTGGAGGTCCAAACGGTCTCAAGACCGTTTGAGGCCAAACGGTCTCAAGACCATTTGGGTCCAAACGGTCTCAAGACCGTTTGGGCTCAAACGATCTCAAGGTCGTTTGGACCAATCGATCTCAAGACAAGTTGATCAAACGGTTTCAAACCGCACAAGCTCAAACGGTTTGGAAAGTCAACCTTTCCAAACGGTCAATGCACCCAAACGGTTTGGGCAAATGACCTTGAGGTCATGCGGTCTTGGAGTCAAACCTAGCAAACGGTCAACGCACCCAAACGGTTTCAAACCGTTTGGTGGTTGAAGGTTGAAACCGTTTGGAGGTTTTCAAGGTTATTTATACATAATCACTTGAAGTTGTAATTGGTTCAATGGTGATCTAATCTAAACCCTAATGGTAACTTAGAACATTAAGGGACTAAGTGATTAATGAATTGACCCATGATGGTGATCATGAGGTAAATTACCAAAATACCCTTGAGGGGTTTAATTGAGTAATACCTTTTTCTAATAAAACCCTAATCACATGTTAATGATGTTTTGGCTTATGCTAGTAAATGAGGACTTAACTCAACCTGATCTAGAGTGGTGTTATCACCATCTAATAGTTAGAGGAGAGAGAAAGTATCATAAGAGAGAGAAAGTACCCTTTTATAGTGGAAACTTAAGTAAAGTACCTTCAATACACATGAATGTGCATGATTAGGGTATGATCCACCTATGTGAGATCATGGAAACCCTAATTATGATGTTTAGTGAATCTTAATCTTATCTAGGAACTTTAATGATGATGTTTCTCATACATGATGATGTTATGAGTTCAATTCGCCATGAGGTGAATGGTAAACCCTAATTTTAGGGTGAGGACATGTATTGTGAATAGTAAACCCTGATTGATGAATATTGGGGAACTTGACTCTTCTAAGAGTTTGAAAGTGTAACTTCTAGAATGAATTGTTTACTGTTATCAGTTGAATTAACCATGCAGGTTGTTATGAGATGATGATCATATCCAAGTATGGATTATGAAATTATATTCATTGAAAGCATGCTTTAGCTTTATGAATAGTGATATATCCTGATGCATTGTCAATGGCAACCTATGGATTAAAATGGGTTGTGAGAGCCATAATTACCATCAAGGTCATGCTTTAGAGATGACTTGTGATGAATGTATTGAGATATGATGATTGATGAGAGTTAGGCTTGTTACATTTAGTATTCTCATTTCATAGCTGTAATGCTAATGTTATTGTTTGAAGAACAATGTATGATGTTAAAAGAATACTGAATGTACCTAACTAATCAAGTGTAATGTAGAGCCCTAACCATAGATCCATCATTGTCATAGATCAAATGATGGTGAAACAGGTTTTCCTAAGGGAACTCCTGGATCACATACTTTTGAGTATGTGGGGTATATGGATGTGTAGAACCTTACATCCTAGTGTAGGTGTTTGATGTAGATGTGTAATCCATCAATCCTTCACTACAATCCTATACCGTATCAGTGGATGGTAAACATGAAACCTCCTGATGACGAAGAAAGCACAGATATCCGTATCAGTGGAAGATAAACCTGAAATCTCCTGATGACGAAGAGAGTACAGAATGCCACTGTAACTCTAAAATAGCGAAGGACCAGATTACCCTGGTAAGCTATTATAGTAGAGGCACGAGATGTCCTACAAGTAATCCTCTTACTGACTGAGGAAGGTGATGGTCATGAGAATCTGGCTCTTTCGATGACCTAGTATGATACTGAGGCACTTAGTACTGATTGGTTGGAGTATGAGTGGTAAACCTCATCTCCACAGGGCATAAAAGTAATGTTTGAAAAACATAATCCACAGTGCAGCATACCTGTTAGAGATAACTACGAGTTGATTGATTGATGTTACACTGTATAGTGCAAATGTCTTCATGTTTCATAACTGTTGAACTCATGCTTACTATTAAATCTGATGTTGAATACTTTGAAGCTTTTACTGCTTAAGTTATTCTTTGAGGTGCTATAATAAAGCTTCTGGCGGAGAGTTATAACTCTCGTTGGGACAATTATGTAAAATTGTCTCACCCCGTAGTCTTCAATTTTTTTTAGGTGGACGTCGAGGACGGAGGAACAGGTCTACAGGAGACCAGTTTCAGCAGCAGCACCAGGGGCAGCTGTGAAATCTCAGGTGGAGATTTAGCCTGCCATGTGGTGTAGTTAGAGTCAGTCCTATGTGTCTTCTGTACTCTCAGGTCTTGGAGTCTTTTGGTCTGAGATTTTGGTTATGAGTTCTTGAGATTTTGTATCATGTTGTATATAATTACTCAAGAAGTAATTATCTGAGATGTAAACAGTTTATCTCCTTTTAATGAAGTAAGTTTTATGGTTTCAATGCTTTATCTCAAAAAGTTTTAATTTCCGCTGATTTTTGGTATTCCGCTGCTAATCGAATCGCTTCCGCTAAGTTTAAATCGTGTTTATATCGTGGTTTGGAGATCAGAGCCCACAATTAAGTGGTATCAGAGCTCTAGGTTC
This sequence comes from Alisma plantago-aquatica, assembly GCA_963693085.1. Taxonomy (NCBI): domain Eukaryota; kingdom Viridiplantae; phylum Streptophyta; class Magnoliopsida; order Alismatales; family Alismataceae; genus Alisma; species Alisma plantago-aquatica. Next base: position 233,530,976 of record OY856411.1, on the reverse strand, counting down.
GTTGAGTCTACAGAGGCATAGGACTTAGGATGTCGAGTTTATCCTTAGTATCTCGTCCTTATCTAATAGAATCTTCTGCTCCTCAGGAGAAGAAGATACATAAGGATGGTAGAGCCACATGATGAGTACGTGGCAGAGAGTAGTGCTAGTGCACCTCGAGGCGGTGCAAGGGTTCCAGAAATAGAACAGCCTGCACCTGAACCACCCCAGTTTGACCCAGCTGATATGGGTAACCCAGCAGTTCAGATGATGTTTGGGTAGTTTATGACTGCCATGACACACATAACTGACAAGATGCCCATGCCTGCACCTAGGGCACCTGCCCAGCCTGAAGGACAAGGTATCGGTAAGACGTTCAAGCGACTTCGTTGTGTCGGAGAAATTGAGTACTTTGGGACTGCCGACCCCGCAGATGCTGATCTGTGGTTAACAGAGTTGGAGAAGGCTTTCATGATTCTTAATATTATGGAGGCTGAGAAGGTTAGACATGCTGTCTATCTTCTCAAAGGCAGTGCTGGTCACTGGTGGAACATGGAAGAGCAGAAGAGACCTGGGATAGAGTTCTCGTGGGAAGAGTTTCGTCGGGAATTTATCAATAGATATTTTCCAAAGACCTTCCTAGATGAGAAAATCTCTCAGTTTGAGAGATTGAGGCAGGGCATGATGAACATTAGCGAGTATGAAGCTAAGTTCATGGAGTTGCTGCTGTTCTGTCCGCACATGGCTGCCACAGAAGAGGAAAGAATCAGGAGATTCGAGAAGGGTTTGAATGCTGATATATCAACCCATGTGTCTGCCTTAGAAAACCGAGAGAGATTCTCTACCTTCGTTGAGTCAGTCTGAAGGATAGAGAGATCTGTGGTTGAGAAGAGGCAAACCCAGAAAAGATATCCACAGTTCTAGGGTTCTTCATCTAGGGATTACAAGAAACCGAGATTCTCTGCACATAACCCTCCACCACCCAGATCAAGTTCCCAAACTTAGTGGTCACCAAGTAGAGGCAGGGGACGAAGTCTACCTCAACAAGAGACTCACAGTTCTGCATCAATGTCAGTTACTGGACCACCAAGACCACAACAACTGCAGAGGAGCTGTTACAACTGTGGGAAGGTGGGGCATTTAATGAAGGACTGCCAATCTAGGCCTGTCAGTGTGACACAACCTCAGAGGCAGAGTCAACAGGGATCTCAAAGAAGGAAATCTCAAGGAGCAGCTCGAGGACGTGGACAAGCGTCTCAAGCTGGATCATCAGCACCACCTCAACACCAGGCGACAGCAAGGTTCTATGTTATGAACCCACCTGATGCAGTGGTCAATCCACGGGTAGTGGCATGTCAGATGGAACTTTTATATTCGTATATGTCTAAATCCTGTGTGGTATCTATTCTGATTGACCCGGGTGCTACACACTTCTTTGTCACTCAGAGAGTGATTCGTAACTGCAATATGACGGTTAGTCATAGGGCAGATAGTTTGTTGTTGGAGACTCCGTTGCGTGGGTCTGTCGTTTTGCAAGAGGTATGTTCTCCCTGCATCCTCTTCTTTTCTGATCATCGCATTCAAGTGGACCTTATACCACTTGATATGCAGGGATTTGATATAATCCTCGGTATGGATACCTTAGAAAGGTATAGAGTTGTTTTGGATTGTGAATCCAAGTTGGCTGTGTTTGCTGATAAAGGAAACACATGGATCTTTCAAGGTGAAAGAAAGATTCTGCCCACCTGTCTTGTATCAGCTATGGTTGCTGATAAGCTGTTGAGGCAAGGATGTTATGCATTCTTGGCCCATGTGGTAGATGTTACCAAGGAAAGTTCCAATCCTGCTGAAGTTCCCATAGTCAGGGAATTCAAGGATGTGTTTCCTGAAGAACTTCCTGGTATACCACCACCTCGGGAGATTGATTTTGAAATCAATTTGATCCCAGACACGAAACCTATAGCCCAGACACCGTATAGAATGGCGCCTGCTGAGATGGCAGAACTCAAGAAACAGCTTCAAGAGTTACTTGAGAAAGGTTTTATCCGACCGAGCACTTCACCTTGGGGTGCTCCGGTTTTGTTTGTTAGAAAGAAAGATGGGTCATTGCGATTGTGCATTGATTATAGACAACTCAATAAAGTAACGATAAAGAATAAGTACCCTCTGCCGAGGATTGATGATCTCTTTGACCAGTTGCGTGGTGCAACCGTCTTCGCAAAGATAGACCTGAGGTCTAGATATCATCAACTTCGTATTAAGGATAGTGACATATCCAAGTCTGCTTTTAGGACAAGATATGGTCACTATGAGTTCACGGTTATGTCGTTTGGACTAACCAATGCACCAGCTGCATTCATGGAACTCATGAATAGAGTTTTTCGACCCTTCCTTGATCAGTGTGTTGTCGTCTTCATAGATGACATTCTGATCTATAGTAAGGATGCTCAGCAGCATGAGAAGCATCTTCGCCAAGCTTTGACCTTGCTAAGAGAACACAAGCTGTATGCTAAGTTTAGTAAGTGTGAGTTCTGGCTGCCGGAGGTATCTTTTCTTGGACATGTGATATCTGCATCGGGAATTCGTGTTGACCCTACAAAGGTAGAATCTGTTCTACAGTGGGAACAACCGAAGACGCCGACGGAGATTTGAAGCTTCTTGGGGTTAGCAGGCTATTATCGAAGGTTCATTAAGAATTTCAGTTCCATAGCCTTACCCTTGACTAAGTTGACCCAAAAAGATGTTCCTTTTGTTTGGAGTGATAAGTGTCAGCAATCTTTCCAACTGTTGAAGGAGAAGTTGACAAGTGCACCCATACTTGTGCTACCTGAGCAAGGCAAAGGATATATAGTTTTCTGTGATGCTTCTAAGAATGGACTAGGGTGTGTGTTGATGCAGGATAAACAAGTAATTTCTTTTGCTTCTCGACAGCTTAAGAAACACGAAGAGAATTATCTGACACACGATCTGGAGTTAGCTGTTGTAGTTCATGCCCTGAAGATCTGGAGACACTATCTTTATGGAGAGACGTTTCAGATTTTCATTGACCATAAGAACCTTAAGTATATCTTCTCTCAGCATGAGCTTAACATGAGGCAACGTCGCTGGATGGAGTTAATCAAGGACTATGATTGTACAATTGATTACCATCCAGGAAAGGCCAATGTTGTTGCAGATGCCTTGAGTAGGAAATCAGCAACATCAACCATGGATAGAGCACAACTAAACTCTTTAGTATGCTCTAAGAGAGATATGCTTATCTCTTTAAGGCAAGACAATGTACAGTTGAAGGTATCATTGTTAGCCGGGTTGATGGCTGAGATGCATATTAAACCTACCCTAAGAGAGCAGATAAAGGAGGCACAACAAGTAGATGCTGTAGTTCAGCAGATTAGATCGGAGTATAGTAGTGAGAAATGAGATGGTTTCCATGACTCAAATGATCAAATAGCATGTTATCATGGGAGGATGATAGTGTCGGATGTGGACAACTTGAGGAAGTTAGTCCTGGAAGAAGCTCATTCTTTGATGTATGCCATGCATCCAGGGAGCACCAACATGTATCGAAACTTGAAAGATATGTATTGGTGGCGTGGAATGAAGAAGGATGTTGCAGAATTTGTTCTGAGGTGTCCTGTGTGTCAGCAAGTTAAAACTGAACACCAGAAGCCTGCAGGAACAATACAACCTTTACCCATACCACAGTGGAAGTGGGACCATGTGACCATGGACTTTGTTGTTGGCCTACCCAGGACAAGCAAAGGACATGATTCCATTTGGGTAGTTGTAGATAGGTTGACTAAGACAGCACATTTCTTACCTGTCAAAAAAACCTATTCTGTTGAAAGGTTATCACAGTTGTATGTTCAAGAGATAGTGCATTTGCACGGAGTGCCTGTCACTATAGTTTCTGACAGAGGTCCCCAGTTTACAAGTCGTTTTTGGGAACGACTTCATAATGCTTTAGGCACCCAGTTAAGGTTTAGTACGACCTTTCATCCATAGACTAATGGACAGTCGGAAAGGACCATACAGACCTTGGAAGACCTGTTGAGAACATGTGTTCTCCAGTTTACCAGAAGTTGGGATCTACACCTAAGCTTGATAAAGTTTGCCTATAACAATAGCTATCAGCATAGTATTGATATGGCACCTTACGAAGCCTTGTATGGTAGACGTTGTAGATCACCCTTGTGTTGGTATGAGACTGGTGAGCATCAGTTGTTAGGACCTGATCTTGTGCAGCAAACTACAGAAAAGATTAAGGTAATACAACAACAGATTAAGACTGCACAGGATAGGCAGAAATCTTATGATCACAAGCGTCGTAGACCCTTAGAGTTCCAGGTCGGAGACAGAGTGTATCTCAAAGTCTCGCCTTGGAAAGGAGTTCTTCGTTTTGGAAGAAAAGGGAAGTTAGCTCCTAGATTTATGGGGCCTTATCCAATCATTGAACGGATTGGAAAGGTAGCATATAAACTAGAGCTTCCACTAGAGTTGCAGAGGTTACATCCTGTGTTTCACATTTCTATGCTAAAGAAATGTCACCCAGACACTGAGTCAGTTCTACAACCTATGGAGGTAGAATTGAATGATGATATAACTTATGAGGAAGGACCAGTGTCAATCCTTGATAGCATAATTAAAAAGTTAAACAAGAAAGATTTAAGCCTTGTGAAAGTCCTCTGGAACCACCGTGGTGTTGAAGAAGCCACTTGGGAACTAGAGGATGAGATGAGAAGGAAATACCCTGCCCTTTTCTCTTAATACGTTTTATCGATTTTGGGGACGAAATCCTTGTAAGGGGTGGATAATTTGTAACATCCCTGAACTGGGTTATGAACTAACCCTAGGTGTTTTGCCTAAATATGTAATTAAATCCTTTTGATTAACTTTGGGCATGTAATTAAGTTCCTCAGAAACATATATTTCAATTTTGCTCCTTTATATATAAAGTTGTAGCATTGTTTTGTAATACAAGGATCTATGTGCAAATTACCCAGTTAAGGGATTAACTTGCAAATTGCACATGTTGAGATGTTCCTCTGATGTTGAGACATCATGATGATGTTTATGATGAATTTTGAGGGATTTCCCAAGCTTGAGCACCAAGGTGCAGCTGTGGAAGCAACCCCTGTACTTGAAAACCCTAAATTGGTGTAAAGTGCAATTTACCCAATTTGAGGGGTGAAACTTGTAAAATACATCATCTAAAATATCTTTTATGACTCATGGCATCATTTAGAAGAGAAATGACGAAAAGGTCACTTCATTTGAATAATCATATAATAAAAGAACACCTTTGTGATTGAATAATCAAGGTGTATGTATAATAGCCCTTTTATGTGTATGCTTTAGTGATGGGTTGATCCTCTTTGCCTTCAATTCTTGACCTTAGAAGGATTTTGTCCTTATAAATAAGGGGTAGGGACGGGCAAAGAAGAAAGGAAGGACTTAGATGAGAAATGGGATAAAGTAGAAGCTTTATGGAGAAATTTCACCAAAAATATATATATCACCTCCTTTGCAAGAAAAGGAACGTTTCTTTCATTCCCTCACTTATCCTCCTTGCTCAAACTGACTAAGGCAGAGCTCTGGAGCATAGGAGAATGACCAGGGAGTTCAAGGTAAGTTTGGATCATCCCTTTTGCTTGAATTCATAGAGGAAACTCGATTTCAAGGTTGAATTCATGGCTAGCTCACCTAGCTTTATCTTTCTAGCCATTCCTTTCCAACTTTTCCTTGGAGAATTCACCTTGGCCGACCTGTAGAGCTCAAAGACGTCCTTAAAGACCTGAAGCTTGGAAGCTTGGAGCTCAAGGAACAACCTTTAGGCGGGTTTTATAACTCTAAACCTTATGCTTTGATTATACATCTTTTTCTATGCATATAGTTGCTAGTTCTTCTTCTTCCCTATCTTCCCTTGCATCCTTGCAAGCAAAATCGTGAAGAACTGCTACTGTTCTTGAGGTAGAAGATCAGGGCGTTAATTCCTATGCTTATCCACGGATTTCCACTTTACCAAACGACCTTCACCAATTGCCCATACGGTTTACACAACCGTTTGGTGGGCAAATGGCTTCAGGGTCGTATGAAGGCAAACGGTCTTCAAGACCGTTTGGTCGCATTGACCAAGTGACGACCGTATGGGAATCTTGTTTATAATTATGTAGGTTAATCACCCACAAAATTTGAGGGGTTAACTCCAAAGGAATCGTGAGATATAAGCAAATCATTTAGCAAATCCAATTGAACTAAGTTCTGATTTTCAATCTGTTTAATTTGCCCCTTTTGGGCAAACGGTCTCAAGACCATTTAAGATGGTTGACCAAGCGTTGACCATTTGGGATTACTGTTCATAATTATGTTGATTAATGAATCACCAAATTTGATGGATTAATTCCAAACGAGTTATGAGTTGAAGGTTGATTAATATGGCAAATCCTAATTAAAATCAGTGCTGAAATTCCAATAAGTTAATTAGTGATTTTGGGTTGATTAGTCCAAACGGTCTCAAGACCGTTTGGGGAATCATCCAAACGGTCTCAAGACCGTTTGGGGATCACTCAAGACCGTTTAGAGGTCTGGGGTCAAGTATAGTTGACCAATTGAAGGCCCAAAGGTACCAAATCATATTGCAATTAAGTATTGATGTGATGATCAACTCAATAGATCAAACCTTGATGAATTTTCACTAGAGTCCAAAGGATGGATGGGAAAACGGTCTCAAGACCGTTTGGAACTCATACAAACGGTCTCAAGACCGTTTGGTGTCAACCCAAGACCGTTTGGAGGTCTAGGGTTAAGGTAATTTGATCAATTGAGGGCCCAATTACAGTGGCTTATTGAAATAATCAAATGCTGATTTGTGACTTAATTAAGGTTCAACCCCTATCAAATCAACTTAGATTTTGATGAATTCTTGGGAAAACGGTCTCAAGACCGTTTGGAGGTCATCCAAACGATCTCAAGACCGTTTGGGCCAAGTTTGGGCCCAATTGGAGGTCAATTGATAGGTTCAACCTTGAATTGATTCACATTGTTGAATATTGATGACCATCCGATTTGAAACTCTAATTGAGATGGACTTAACCCTAATTGGCTTTCAATTGAGGGTTAATTTGGTGTCCAATTGATTGAGGCTCATCCTAATTGACTCAATTTATAAGTAGTTAACATGGCTTTGGCCAATTGAGGGCTTCAACATACTTAATCATAAACATTTGTAACTTTTAAACCATGTTGGAGGTCCAAACGGTCTCAAGACCGTTTGGGCTCAAACGATCTCAAGGTCGTTTGGACCAATCGATCTCAAGACAAGTTGATCAAACGGTTTCAAACCGCACAAGCTCAAACGGTTTGGAAAGTCAACCTTTCCAAACGGTCAACGCACCCAAACGGTTTGGGCAAACGACCTTGAGGTCATGCGGTCTTGGAGTCAAACCTAGCAAATGGTCAACGCACCCAAACGGTTTCAAACCGTTTGGTGGTTGAAGGTTGAAACCGTTTGGAGGTTTTCAAGGTTATTTATACATAATCACTTGAAGTTGTAATTGGTTCAATGGTGATCTAATCTAAACCCTAATGGTAACTTAGTACATTAAGGGACTAAGTGATTAATGAATTGACCCATGATGGTGATCATGAGGTAAATTACCAAAATACCCTTGAGGGGTTTAATTGAGTAATACCTTTTTCTAATAAAACCCTAATCACATGTTAATGATGTTTTGGCTTATGCTAGTCAATGAGGACTTAACTCAACCTGATCTAGAGTGGTGTTATCACCATCTACTAGTTAGAGGAGAGAGAAAGTATCATAAGAGAGAGAAAGTACCCTTTTATAGTGGAAACTTAAGTAAAGTACCTTCAATACACATGAATGTGCATGATTAGGGTATGATCCACCTATGTGAGATCATGGAAACCCTAATTATGATGTTTAGTGAATCTTAATCTTATCTAGGAACTTTAATGATGATGTTTCTCATACATGATGATGTTATGAGTTCAATTTGCCATGAGGTGAATGGTAAACCCTAATTCTAGGGTGAGGACATGTATTGTGAATAGTAAACCCTGATTGATGAATATTGGGGAACTTGACTCTTCTAAGAGTTTGAAAGTGTAACTTCTAGAATGAATTGTTTAGTGTTATCAGTTGAATTAACCATGCAGGTTGTTATGAGATGATGATCATATCCAAGTATGGATTATGAAATTATATTCATTGAAAGCATGCTTTAGCTTTATGAATAGTGATATATCCTGATGCATTGTCAATGGCAACCTATGGATTAAAATGGGCTGTGAGAGCCATAATTACCATCAAGGTCATGCTTTAGAGATGACTTGTGATGAATGTATTGAGATATGATGATTGATGAGAGTTAGGCTTGTTACATTTAGTATTATCATTTCATAGCTGTTATGCTAATGTTATTGTTTGAAGAACAATGTATGATGTTAAAAGAATATTGAATGTACCTAACTAATCAAGTGTAATGTAGAGCTCTGATCATAGATCCATCATTGTCAGAGATCAAATGATGGTGAAATAGGTTTTCCTAAGGGAACTCCTGGATCACATACTTTTGAGTATGTGGGGTATATGGATGTGTAGAACCTTACATCCTAGTGTAGGTGTTTGATGTAGATGTGTAATCCATCAATCCTTCACTACAATCCTATACCGTATCAGTGGATGGTAAACATGAAACCTCCTGATGATGAAGAAAGCACAGATATTCGTATCAATGGAAGATAAACATGAAATCTCCTGATGACGAAGAGAGTACAGAATGCCACTGTAACTCTAAAATAGCAAAGGACCAGATTACCCTGGTAAGCTATTATAGTAGAGGCACGAGATGTCCTACAAGTAATCCTCTTACTGACTGAGGAAGGTGAAGGTCATGAGAATCCAGCTCTTTCGATGACCTAGTATGATACCGAGGCACTTAGTAGTGATTGGTTGGAGTATGAGTGGTAAACCTCATCTCCACAGGGCATAAAAGTAATGTTTGAAAAACATAATCCACAGTGCAGCATACCTGTTAGAGATAACTACGAGTTGATTGATTGATGTTACACTGTATAGTGCAAATGTCTTCATGTTTCATAACTGTTGAACTCATGCTTACTATTAAATCTGATGTTGAATACTTTGAAGCTTTTACTGCTTAAGTTATTCTTTGAGGTGCTATAATAAAGCTTCTGGCAGAGAGTTATAACTCTCGCTGGGACAATTCTGTAAAATTGTCTCACCCCGTAGTCTTCAATTTTTTTTAGGTGGACGTCGAGGACGGAGGAACAGGTCTACAGGTGACCAGTTTCAGCAGTAGCAGCACCAGGGGCAGCAGTGAAATCTCAGGTGGAGATTTAGCCTTCCATGTGGTGTAGTTAGAGTCAGTCCTATGTGTCTTCTGTACTCTCAGGTCTTGGAGTCTTTTGGTCTGAGATTTTGGTTATGAGTTCTTGAGATTTTGTATCATGTTGTATATAATTACTCAAGAAGTAATTATCTGAGATGTAAACAGTTTATCTCCTTTTATGAAGTAAGTTTTATGGTTTCAATGCTTTATCTCAAAAAGTTTTAATTTCTGCTGATTTTTGGTATTCCGTTGCTAATCGAATCACTTCCGCTAAGTTTAAATCGTGTTTATATCGTGGTTTGGAGATCAAAGCCCACAAAGACAAGGAAGATCATAGCTTTTGGCTTAGACTGAGTTGATCGAGATGTTGCTTGGAGACAAGATTGTAGTAGTATAGACTTCCCTCTATCTAGATCCTGATAGTGTATCTGCATGTAAACCCTAATGGGAGAATTTGATGTATTTTTGTAAACCTTTTATGAAATTGAATATAGTCAATTTTTTTTTATTCCGCTGCTTTCTAATGGTCTTTTATATACTAATGTTTAATAAATTTGGAAAATTTATGCCCATTCCATCATACCTCTGAGAGTTTTTGGAATGGATGTCAATTCTTCAAATTTTTGGTAAAGGGGTGATTTCACTCTCCTTACACTCCCCTTGGGAATTATTGAGGATGTACTTGCCAAGGTAGGCAAAGACTCCTATGTCCCGTGTGACTTTGTCATTATGGACATAAAGGAGGACGCCAGATACCCTCTCATATTTGGCCACCCATTCCTCGCCACCGCAAGAACTCTGATTGATGTTGAAGCAGGAACTTTGCTGCTCAGATTAGGTAAAGAAACTCTCGAGTTCAAAGTTTTTGAAAGTATGTGAAGACCAAGCATGCAAGAAGAAGTCTACTTGATTGAATACATAGATAATATGTCAAGAGGACTATGAACAAGAAGATCCTTTAGGAGTAGCTCTGACTAATCCAAATGAAGAAAATTTAGTTGACGAATAAGTGAAAAGTTGTGTTCTCCATCTCGACACTGCTGAAGGAAATCATGAAGCTGAAATTGAGGAGCTTAAAGTTGTTGATGTTACTGAAGAAACATGTGAGAAACCACAAGCTCTTGAAATGAAATCCCTAACCAAGGGATTGAAGTATGTGTTTCTGGATGAAATTAAGGTCTGCCCAGTTATCATAAATTCAGACCTAACAACAGAACAAGAAGATAAACTTCGAAAGGAATTAAGGGAAAGAAGAAAAGTTATCGGCTACAAGATGAGTGATCTCACTGGGGTCAGTCAAGCGTTTTGCATGCACAAAATCCCCATGATGGAAAACCATAAGCCAACCATTGAACACCAAAGGAAACTCAATCCAAATATGAAAGAAGTTGTCTGCCTTGAAGTTATAAAGTTGCTCAAGATAGGTATTATCTATTCGATCTCTGATTCACCATGGGTAAGCCCCATGCATGTTGTTCCGAAGAAAGGTGGAATTACTATGATTCGAAATGAAGACAATGAACTCATCCCCACTCCAATAGTCATAGGGTGGAGGATGTGTATTGATTATAGAAAGTTGAATAAGGTGACACGAAAGGATCATTTCCCAGTGCCTTTTCTTGACCAAGTCCTAGAAAGATTGGCCCACCAAGAGTATTTTTGTTATCTCGACGGTTACTATGGATTCTATCAAATACCTATACATCCAGATGACCAAGATAAAACAACCTTTACTTGCCCATTTGGAACATATGCCTTTAGAAGGATGTCATTCAGACTTTGCCATGCACCTGCAACTTTTCAACGTTTCATGGAAGCTATATTTGCTGGTCTAACTGAAACTATCATGGAAGTTTTTATGGATGATTTTTCTATATATGGAGATTCATATGACTCATGCCTAAAGCACCTCTCCCTTGTCCTTAAACAGTGTGAAGAAGCACATCTTGTGTTTAATTGGGAGAAGTGTCACTTTATGGTGAAGGAGCACATTGTCCTTGGTCATAGAGTTAGCAATCGAGGAATCGAAGTGGATAGAGCAAAAATAGAAGTAATTTCCAAACTCACTATTCTGACAAATGTAAGTGAAGTTCGTGCATTCCTAGGTCATGCATTCTTTTATAGATGGTTTATAAAGGATTTCTCAAAGATAACCAAGCTGATGACGAATTTGTTGCTAAAGGATGCTAAATTCTATTTTGACGAAGAATGTGTTAAAAGTTTCAACAATCTAAAGCATTCTCTTACAAAAACACCCATCATCAGGGCTCCTTCCTGGGATCACCCTTTTGAAATTATGTGTGATTCCAGTGATTATGATGTGGGCGTTGTTCTAGGCCAATATATAGAGAAGAGACATTATGTGATCTACTATGCATCGAAAACCCTCAATGAAGCTCAGAGGAATTATGCAACTACCGAGAAAGAATTTCTTGCGGTTGTGTATGCTTTTGACAAGTTCAGATCCTACCTCTACATGGATCATACCACTATCCATTACCTCCTGGAAAATAAAGATGCTAAACCTAGGTTAATTAGATGGATTCTCCTCTTATAAGAGTTTGCTTTGGAGATAAGAGACAAGAAAAGTACAGAGAATGTCGTGGAAGACAACCTCAGTCGCATCCATGCCCTGGAAACTGAAAAGATCCCCATCAACAATTCTCTTCCAGACAACCATCTTATGAAAGTTTCCGACGCTATCCCTTGGTACGCAGACTTTGTGAACTACCTGGCTGCATGTGTCATTCACCCCGAATGCACCGGAAATGCACTAAAGAAATTCCTACATGATGTGAAGCAATATCACTGGGATGAACCGTACCTCTTCAAGCTCTATGTTGATGGCCTATACAGACGATGTATCACCAAAGAAGAAGCTCAACTTATTTTGGAGCAATGTCACTCAGGCCCAGTTGGAGACCATATGAGCCCTAAGAAAACTGCCTTGAAAGTTTTGCAATGTGGATTCTTTTGGCCAACCATATCCAAAGATTCCTACAACTTTGTTTTATCATGTGACAAGTGCCAGAGAATGGGTAACATAACCAAAAGAGATGAGATGCCACTGAACTTGTGGAAAGAAGTCGATATATTTGATGTTTGGGGAGTGGACTACATGGGTCCATTCCCATCTTCTCATGGATTTTCCTACATCCTAGTGGCGGTGGATTACGTCTTAAAATGGGTCGAAGCCATACCAACCATCACTAGTTATTCCAAACATGTCATCAAAATGTTAGATATCATTTTCCCCCGATTCGGAGTTCCATGAACTGTGATATCTGACGGTGGTTCTCATTTTCTTGAAAGAAGCTTTGAAACATTATTGAGGAAATATGGTGTAACTCACAAGGTATCCTCACCCTACCATCCACAAACTAGTGGACAGGTAGAGGTTTCTAACTGTCAACTCAAGGATATTTTGGAAAAGACTGTAGGCCGCAATTGGAAAGATTGATCAGTAAAAATCAATGACACCTTGTAGGCCTACCGAATTGCTTTTAAAACTCCCCTTGGGACTACACCTTTTCAACTAATCTATGGAAAGTCATGCCACCTACTGGTAGAATTGGAACACAAGGCATGGTGGGCAATAAAACAACTAAATTTTGATATGAAAGAAGCAGACCAAGCCAGGATTCTGCAACTCCAGGACCTGGAAGAACTTCGAATGACATCTTATGAGAATGCTAGAATCTATAAAGAACGCACAAAGTTGTGGAACGATAGCCATCTCAAGAGGAAGGACATTCAAGTGGGAGACCAAGTTCTTTTGTTCAACTCAAGACTAAGATTATTCCCAGGAAAACTCCATTCCCACTGTTCAGGACCTTACATGTTTAAGAGCATCTCCCCACATGGTGTTTTTTCTTTATGGAGTGAAAAGTCAGGCGAATTCGTGACAAATTGTCAACGAATGAAGAGATATTTCACCTCAGCTAACACATGCACCAAAGCAATACTGGAACTCACCAATCCAACGTATCCACTGTGAAAGTTGAAGAAACCAAGTCAAGCCATCGACATAAAACAAAGGCGCTTGTCGGGAGGCAACCTGATCAATAAATTCATATTTAGTTTCAATTTTGAATTAGAAATTTTTCTTAATTTTTTTTTTACCTTTTAAATATTTTTTCACCAAACAAAAATTGCATCGCGAGATGCTATCTTAAGTTTTGAATGGTCTTTATGTTTGAGATTTTTAGATGGAGGATGCACGCTGATTGGAACGCAACCACATCTGGTGCTCCAAATGTCATGAACTTTCCCTTCCATCTCAGATTTAGAGTATGCTCGGGACGAGCAAATTTCTATGTTTGGGGTGGAGGGTGGGTGGTATGTACTCTACTTTCTACATTCACCCATCTAATGCAGACTTAAAATTTCATCGTTGCATTTTTGACCAAAATTTTCAAAAAATTCAAATTTGCATTTTTTTCAAATTTTTTAAAGTTTTCCAAAGAAATTTGAATAGATACTGGATAAAGTTTTGACACTTTTCATTTCAATCTCTATGCATTTTGGATCACTATACCCTCCTTATTCGAAGCAGATCCTCAAAAGGACCTTCTTCTAAAAACTAGCCTTTTGATTGAAATCATCTTTTGAAGCTTATGAATCCTAACATCATGATCTTTACGCAAAAATGGCAATAGTCTGTCAAATTGATAGGGATCAAACACATCATGCTTCCTAACTGACTAGTGGAACAACAACATGGAATCCCCACCGGATCCTCATCAAGTCATTATCTGAGCAGAGTACGATAAAGAGAATAATCTGATGCACAAAATTGTAAATCAAGTTGCATTCTAATCTGAACTCTCTTCTACACTTCTTCTATCATCTTCGTACCCCTCCATCCATAAAAAAGAAACAAAATAGCCAAAATAGTGCCAAACCCTAAGTTCAGGGTGGCACGCCACTGGTCCCAAGACCATTTAGAGCCACACGGTCCCAAGACTATTTGGAGCCATATGGTCCCAAGACCGTTTAGAGACATACGGTCCCAAGACCATTTTTCCAGCTACCGCTGAAGACTATTTGAAGCCAGCGCATGTGAAGACCGATTGGCGCCTACCAGTTTCAAATCATTTGAAGGAAAAGTTCTAGGACCGTATGGGTAGTTCTTCCCAAGACTTTTTGGTCATTTGATTGGTCTACAAAACCGTATGAAGACAGAATCCCAAGACTGGTTGGATTTGTTCAGTCTCTAAGACCTTATGGTCATGTATTCTCAAGACTATTTGGATGTCAAACGGTCTCCAAGACCGTTTGCTCCAAACTGTTTAAGAAAACCAGTTGCTCTAAACCGTTTGGAGCAAACTCACAAAAAAACGTGAGGACCCCATCCAAGCCTATAAATAGTACCACAAGGGTCCTCATTTGGGCATCGATTCCAAGACGCCGAGAGGCTGCTTGAGCAAAGGATCGGTCTCCCTTCCACACCACCACCACTCCAACATCTTCATGCCATTGTCACGTCGTCCACACCTCCTATTACTGCAAGCAAGGAGGCCGAGAAGAGAAAGAAGGTGGAGAAGAAGGTCTACTTAGCCCGCCTTGGTGGCTCTTTCTCCTCGTCCAAATCTACCCCGACGCGACGTAGAAGACCACATCATCTTCACCGAGCTATGACTACCTTCTACATCGTGCTCATGGAAGAATCTTCCTTCTCTCTTGTTCTTCTTGTTTCTCGCACCATGAGCGAGTAGTCCCTTTTTGCTGGGGTGTGGGGACTAGCCCCGCTGCCCATGCTTTAATGCCTTTTCATTTAACATTCCAAGGCAATGTATATAACTTTCCATTTTGTTGTTAATTGATAATGTTTGTAGCTTGATTACATGCTTGCTTTCATCTTGTTCTTCCCTATGTTGTGAGAACTTCTATATGTAGGGTAGAATGTCGATTAATGAGGTAGACTCTCAAACTAGAAATAGAATGAGATTTCTTGAGGTCGTAAGTGTATGATCTGTGAGGGGACGAGCCATCTAGCTTATGGTGACACTTTTATGGCCTAAACATCCCTTAGGGAGGGCAACAACCTTAGTTGGATTTTGTATCTTCTTTGTTAATCGTCGATGTTTTCTTGTAGATTAATCACCTTCTCGCTTGTCGATTAGCGTGGTTGACTCCCTGACTAGAAATAGAATGGGATTCCTTGAGGTCGTAAGTGTATGATCCATGAGGGGACGAGCCATCTAGCCTGCGGTGACACTTCTATGATCTAAACATCCCTTAGGGAGGACCACAGCCTTAGTTGGATGTTATATCTTTGGAACCATGAGTGCATGATCCAGATGGGGACGAGAAATCAGATGTCTAAGGGGATGCTTACGCGGTCCTAAACATCCCTTAGGGTGGGTTCAAAGCAGTTCCATTTGGATAGTTAGATTCTTTCCTGGATGTTTGATGTTTGGATGTGTTTGCATGTGTAGTGGTGGTGAAACCCGAGATCATCCCAGTGATTTCATATCATTAATCTTGAAAAAACTTTAATTCTGCTCTTTTACTTTCTTGTAATTAGTTTAATCAACCACAACCCAATCAATCATTCTAAATATTAGTCTTATTCGTGCTAGATTCGATTGACAAAGATCCTTAAAGCATTATCCTTTGGGATTTGATCCTTAACTATACTGTGATAAGACCCGTCCGCTTGCGGGTGGTATTATTGCATGAGGTTTTGGTAAAAGCTTGGGGATTTCAACCCCGAGTGAGTTTGTAGTGTGATAATATTCCACGTCAACACCACACTTTTGTCTTTAATTTTTTAAAGTATATTATATTTGGAGAGTCATCTATGCTATATAAAAAAGCCCATAGAGGGGGTTGGATGCAATTTTATCAATTATTTTTTAAAATTACATATTGGTCCATGTGGGTACACCAAACTTTTGTCTTGATTTTATAAATTATAAATTATATTAGGAGACTCATCTATACTATATAAGAAAGCACATGGAGGGGGTGGATGAAATTTTCTCCATTATTTTTTAAAATGATATGATGGTCCCTGTGTGTGCACACCATACTTTTGTCTTTAATTTTTAAATTATATATTATATTAGGAGACTCATCTATACTATGTAAGAAAGCTTGTGGAGGGGGTTGGATACAATTTTTCCATTATTTTTTGAAATTACATATTGGTCCATGTGTCTACATCAGACTTTTATCTTTCATCATCATCATCAACAACAACTAATTAAGCCTCAATCCTGACTATGTTGAGGTTGGCTACATGGATCATTCTTTTCCATTCAGCTCTATCATGGGTCATATTCTGATTGAGATGTAGAGATTCAAGATCTCTCTTTATAAACTCTTCCCATATTAATTTAGGCCTTTCTCTTCTTCTATTAATTGTTCTTGCCTCAATAGTATTGCTTCATATAGGGCCATTAGTTGGTCTGCGTTACACATGTCCATACCATCTGAGTCGGCCCTCGTGCAGCTTGTCCCCAATACTTGCCACACCCACTTTATTCCTGATATAGTCATTTCTCAAGCGATCTTTTCTTGTCTTCCCACACATCCATCTCAACATACGCATTTCATCCACGTTCATCTTATAGAGTCCTTATTTCTTCACCGCCCAACATTCACTCCCATAGAGCATGGCTGGCCGTATAGCAGTTTTATAAAACTTGCTTTTTATTATGAGATGGATCTTCCGATCTCATAATACTCCAGTTGCACTCCTCCATTTCAACCATCATGCAATGATCCTATGACAAACGTCATTTTGGACATCGGTATTTGTTTGAATGATAGAGCCCAAGTAATGAAATTTATCACATTTTGGTATATCTACTCTGTCCAACTTAGCTCCACCATTCACACTGCGAGATTGGCTGATGAAATTATAATGCACATACTTAGTTTTGCTCCTACTAATCATCAATCTATTTGATTCTAGTGCCTTTCTCCAAAGTTCAACTTTATCATTCAAACCATCTTTAGTTTTGTCAATCAATACAATATCATCAAAAAATAATATACACCAAAGAACATCATCATGAACATTCTTTCTCAATTCATCCATACAAGAATGAACAAATATGGGTTGAGTGTAGATCCTTGGTGTACCCCAACTGTGATGGGAAAAGTTGGTGTCTCACCTCCAAGATTCTTCACACTTGTAGTAGAGCTACCATACATGTCTTTAATCAAGTCAATGTATTAGATTGGCGCACCATTTTTTCCTCAAAACCATCCACAACACTTCTCTGGGTACTCGATCATAAGCCTTTTCCAAATCGATAAAAACCATGTGAAGATCTTGTTTTCTTTCCCTATACTTCTCCATAAGCCTCCTTATCAGAGAAATAGCATCTATTGTTGATCTACTAGGAATGAAACCAAATTAGTTGTTTGATATCTACGTTATAGATCTTCACCTCTGCTCAATAATCCTCTCCCAAAACTTCATTGTGTGACTCATCAACTTGATACCTCTATAGTTTGTGCAGCTCTGAACATCACCTTTGTTCTTGTAGATGGGGACTATAGTACTATTTCTCCATTCATCTGACATCTTATTATCTTCATGATCTTGTTAAATAAATTTGTGAACCACATAATTCCTTCACCCCCCATACTCTTCCATACATCAATGGGAATATCGTCTGGTCCACATACCTTTCTCATTTTCATATTTTCAAGACATTCTTGACCTCAAAATGTGAAACTCGTCGTGTGTAAATGATATCTCTAGTATCCCTGTCACACGAGTCTTAACATTATTTACAATATCTCCATTGAAAAGTTTATGGGAGTAATTTCTCCATTGGTTCTTGATATCATTGTCCTTTACCAAAACTCTACCATCTTCATTCTTGATGCATTTTACTTGACTCAAGTCTCTTCCATTCCTTTATCTTATACGAGTCATTTTATATATATCTATCTCCCCTTCTCCAGTGTCCAGCTTCTTATAAATATTATAAAAATATCTAGACCTTGCCTCATGAACAACCTTTTTTGCTTCTTTCTTTGCTTGCTTGTATATCTGGAATGTTGCATCATATCGAGATTTGGGCAAGCTCCTATAGATCTCCCTTTTTAGTTTAATAGCCTTCTGTACTTCATCATTCCACCACCAAGTCTCTTTTTGTGGAGGCCCACAACCTTTGGACTCCCCCAAAACCTCTCCAGTAATTTTTGTTATGCAGGAGATCATGTTATGCCACATAGTGTTGACATCATACCCTAAGTTCCAAGTTCCCTCATTTATGAGTTTATCATGAAAGGCCAATTTCTTTTCTCCTTTAAGATTCCACCACGTGATCCTGCTATCTTGATTTTTATTATGCTTGCCTTTATTGATCTTCATGTTAATATCCAAAACCACCAACCTATGTTGGGTCGTGAGTTCTTCTCAAGGAATCACTTTGCATTCCTTGCATACTTTACGATCCTCCCGCCTTGTAAGGAGGTAATCAATTTGACTACAATTGTGCCCACTTTTGTCTTTAATTTTTTAAATTATATGTTAGGTTAGGAGGCTCATCGATAGTATGTATGAAAGTTAGCGGAGGGAATTGGATGTGATTCTCTCAATTATTTTTTGAAATTATATATTGGTCCCTGTGTGGGTACATCACTTTTGTCTTTGTATTGGGAGGCTCATTTATACTATATAAGAAAGCACACAGATGCGCTTTTCTCCATTATTTTTTTATATCACATATTGGTCCATGTGTGTATACATCACACTTTTATCTTTGATTTTTTAAATTATATATTATATTAGGAGTCTCATCTATACTATATAAGAAAGCCCGCGGATGGGGTTGAATATAATTTTTTTTTTGAAATTACATATTGGTCCCTCTGTGTGTATACCACACTTTTATCTTGAATTTCTTAAATTATAAATTGTATTAGGAGACTCATATATGCTATATAAGAAAGCCCGCGAAGGAGTTGGATTCAAAATTTATATTTTTTTTAAATTATATACTGGTCCATATATATACACCACACTTTTGTCATTAATTTTTTAAATTATAAATTATATTAGGAGACTCGTCTATTCTATATAAGAAAGCCTGCAGTGGGGTTGACTGTAATTTTTTACATTATTTTTTAAAATTACATGTTGGTCCTAGGAGAAGACTTATTAAGATATATATATTGTGCATATTTATTGCATCTTTTTTTCTTAAAGTTTAACCTATAAATACTCACTGCATCCTACCAAGGAACCGGTGCATAGCACGGGTTTATGCCTGGTGATTAAACAAAGGAGTTAAATGAAAGGAGAAAAAGAAAACGGAAGCTGGCAAATGAACCTTGATCGGAAACGACATTTTAGCCGCCACTGTTGACTACATTAAAGCCCCGTTGCAGAAATAACTGGGACATTTTGCCTTTGCCTCTTGAATCAACCCTTTTGATTCAAAACATTGAAACGGATCGATAACGAAGAGGCACTTGGTATGACCAGTTCCTATCATCCGTGGATTACTGTATGTATACCACGTGTGCGTGTCGGAACCAATATCTAGAGGGGTGTGTGTACGCAAGCGAAGCAAAGACAATATGATCTACGTCCGGATAGCTATTAACTTGCAAAACTGTAAGGATGATGTTCTACCGACTTTACACGTTTATGGTTTTTATCTTGGGTCCTTAACCCAGCCCATACACAACTCGAAGTCGCATGGCCCACATAAACCCGTATGAAAGTTTTGGGCCGAGTTTAGGTCCAGTCTGCCAGAAGCTTAGACCCGTGTCCGGCTGGCAAGGCGCTAATATATAGAGCTTTGCTATATAGACGATGATATGGGTCGAGAACTCGGATCCTTTTGTCCACTTATTCCACGTCGCCCAAGGCAAAAATCCACGCTGCCCAAGGTGGCAGAAAACATATAGGAGACTGGGAGTGGGGGAGAGAGTGGCTGAGAGAGAGGGAGTGATCGAAAAAGAGAGTGGGTGAGAGAGATAGTGGCTGGAAGGAGAAAGAAAAGAAGAGAGAATAATTTCTTTTACTTATAACTCCCAATCTGTGATAAATTTTTTGATAAAATAAAAATTATTACATTCTTTACAAAAAATACATTATAACAAGACCAATGTTGATATATTTCTAAGAAATATAATATACAATTTAAAATATTAGACAGAACGACTAGAATAGAAAAAAATAAGAAAGAAGAGAACTTCATTTTTCTTAAACGATGAGAGAGACATGTAGTTACTTAAATGAGGAGGAAAGAGAAAAATAAAATATTGAGCAAAGATAGCAATATAACAGACCAGACATAACTTCAAATTGGACCAAATGTACCACAAGTCCAAGACTGCAGATGACAATAAACTGGACAAGAGATAACAATAAATTGGACCGGAGATAACAACAAATAGGACTAGAGATAACAAAAAGTTAGATCAGATATTACAAGAAATTAGATTGGAGATAACATTAAATGGATCGGAGATAACATTCAAATGGACCAGAAATAACATCTAAATGGACCAGAGATAACATCCAAATGCATCGGGGATAACAACCAAATGCACAAGAGATAACATTCAAATGGATTACAGATAACATCCAATTGGTCTGGAGATAACAACTAACTGGACGAGATATAACATCTAATTGGACCTAAGATAACATCCAGTTGGATGGAGATAACATCCAAATGGACCTGTGATAACATATTAATGGGCCAGAGATAAAATTCAAATGGATCGATGATAACATCCAAATGTACCTCAAATAACATCCAAATAGAATAGAGATAACATCCAATTAGACTAATATAAAATCCAATTAGATCGGAGATAACATTTATTTGGACTTGAGATAACATCCAATTAGACTGTAAATAACATCTAAACAGACCACAAATAACATCTAGTTGGACTGTAGATAACATACACATGTATACTGTGTGTTATCTCATATTATAACATGTTATCTCATGTGTTATAACATATTATTCTATGTTATATCACATGTTATTCCATGTTATAACATGTTATCTCATGTGTTATAACATGTATACCATGTGTTATTCCATGTTATCCCATGTTATTCCATGTGTTATAACATGTTATCCTTGTTTTATAATTTGTATACCATGTGTTCTTCCATGCTATCCCATGTTAACTTATTTTATACCATGTATTATCCTATGCTAGAACATATTATCTCATGTGCTATAATTATTTTATTAAAAAATTATTATCAAAGTATGAAAAAAATAATCTTATTTTAAAGTATTTTTATTAGTAAACCATCAATTTTTTTGTTTAAAAATTCAATGTAGTTTAAGAGTTATATGCAAAATAAATTTATCTATCCTCCTTGTTAACTTTTAGAATCTTATTATCTCTCCTCTTCAAGATTGTACATTTTTTTTTTAAATCGAACTTGATCTTGTTGTAAAGTATTTTTATAAGGAGTGTAATAGTATTTATTTTGTCAAAATATTCATTATTGTTTAAAAGTTTTTAACAAAAATATGTTCTCTTTTTTCTCTCTCTCCTACAACCACTTTATCTCTCTACCCCCTCTCTCCACTTCCCTTCCCACTCTCTATCTGTTCCTCTCTCTATCCCTCTCTCTCCTTCATGTTGCAAAAGCAACAACAACAACATACCTAATACGGATACAATAGGTGATGGGACAAGTGGGGCTGGGTGGGTGGGTGGGCAAGTGGGCATGGGCCATGGGTGATATGCACTCCATGCAGAACAATATGAGACAAGTTTCTCATCCCAATTCTCGTTCAACAACTCGTTCACATATTATTTTTCTAGTATATTTGTGTGTGTGTGTGTGTGATAGTCAGATTGCATGGTGAACAATCATATATCATATCATATTATGGACCGTAACTCACATCCAAGTTCTGGCATAATTTTCAGAATCTCATGGGAGCTAAGTTAAAGTTCGTGACAACTTTCCAACCACATATATAATAAGAGTATGAAAGGATGACTAAGAACCTAGTGGATATGTTAAGAGATTATATTTTGCAATTTTTAGGCAATTATGAAATGACTTGAGTTTGATTGAGTTTTCTTATAAATACAATGATTGGTCAATTTTAGGTATGTCACCCTACAAAGAAATCTATGATAATAAGTGTTGGTCTCCTATCTACAGGTATAAGACGTGAAAGAACAAAATGGTGGGTCTAAGTTGAGTGCATCAGTCTACAGAGAAGATAGAGGTGATCATACAACATCTTAAGGTCACAAATAGCAAAGACATCTAGAGGTCAAAAGGGAGACTATTTTTTGGCATTATCCTATGATAATGAGAAAAGAGAAGTCACACGAATAAAAATGTGAACCGCCAGAGCTACACTAATTCCATGCCATGTTTCACATGTCCATGTTGAAAAAGGTAACCTTGATAAGAGACATGTTTGAATATGTCATAATGAACATATAAGTAAAGATGGTGCCTATGAAGAAGGACCAACAAAAATTATGGATAGGAAGATTTAGAAGCTAAGAAAGAGTTATACATTAGGGATGAAGTCTTATGACAGAAGCACAAAGTTAAATAAGTCACATGGGGACTTACATACAGAGAGTTCAATGTAGAGAGTTCACCCTGAGTTGTTCTAAGTTTTGAGGATATAACTTTTTCAGGGTACCGGATTTTTAATGAATCAAACCCTCATTAACCTTAACCATATATGTATCCTTCTTGCATAACCTAATATCTTTTCATATGGATTAGTTGAACCCTAATTTATGATGGAATCAGTGTTGAAACACAAAATACTAATTCATGAGATTGGGATGAATGTGAATGAACTAAGTAAGAAAAAACCTTGATTTGGGAAAATAAGTCATGAAAGTGAAGAACGTAAATAACCCCCTAATTTTCATGTTTTCTGTATACATAAGTGCAAAATTGCTTGAATTAAGATTTCTTGTGAAAGTAATTGTTTGGTTAGATCCCTTAAATGTGTACTTGGCCTAAGTTGTGTTTAGTGTGATCATGTGACCTAAATGAAATAAATGTTACACGTGTAGAGTATTTTAGACTTTGTGCTCATGAAAATATGTTATCTTAGTAATTTACATGTTGTTCCTTCCTAATGACTTAAAGGGTAGGTTTGGCTATCCTCAAAATAGATTTTCATATATTTCAAATAATGTTTGCAAGGATCCTACTACAAATTGGTAAATTTGTGATGCCTCATCATGGTAAACAAGATTACTCAAAACAAAACACACTATCAACTGCTAATTAACCACAAAACTAGAAAAAAGGATAAATTAAAACTGATTTAAACATTACCATCATATTTAGAGATATTTACAAAGACGTCCAATGACTTGCTTATTAACACATACCATATTAGGTATTTACATGTAAATCTAGCATCTTGAGGCCACAACCTGTGTACAAAAGAGATATTCCACATATACATGACATATACACACATTGTCACACTGCCCAAAGCTCGAGTCAATGTACACATCATTACAAAACATCCACTGTCTAGACCTGAGAGTACATGGATGACTCTAGGATACAACTAACTTCTAGCCAACATTTTGTTCCTACTTCTCTCAAAGTTTCTATTCCTCACCTCCATGATCCTGAAGACGTCATTGACGATCACCTAAAAAGATATGGTGACCCACAAGGTGAGACGAATGTCCTAGCAAGAGATATAACTCTCAACAACAATTATTGATTACAACAGGTTATATCATTAAACAAATAGTATAACAATAAAGATGATTTCATATTATATGTAAAGATATAGGTAAAACTATCATTTTTAAAGTGTTAATTTCTCCTGTTGCATTATATAACTACTAAGCAGTATAAGAAATAAGGCAAAGGTTATCAACGAATGTGAGTTATGTTTAACCCTAAATAGATATAATACAAAGTTGTATTACGTCTTTTATTAAGCCCTGGGGAGTTTGAGGTATACTGCTCAGACTACAACTGACTAGTATGAAGTTCCATTCACTTCCATACAAGATCTAGGAGAGCCGGAATCATACTAATTATACAAGGAAACACATATGATTAACCACCATCACCTATTTTTATTAGGGTTAGGCTCAACGAGAGAGGTTGGATTGATGTTACAAATCATTATTCAACTAACCCTCGATTGTTGTATGAACCAAACCATCGAATTCCATAAAACTAAAACTCTTAACTTGTACTCATAGGATAGGAAAACCCATCAACTATAGAGTCAACAAATTCATCGACCACATACAATCAGACACTTAGCGACCACATAGAGTCAGAACACTTGGTGACCACATAGAGTTGGAAAACTTGACGACCACATCGAGTTAGAAAACTTGGTAGCCACATAGAGTCAGAACACTTGGCAACCAAATTGAGTCAAAAAACTTGGTGACCACATAGAGTTAGAAAAGTTGGCGACCACATAGAGTTGGAAAACTTGGAGACCACATAGAGTCAAAAAACTTAGAGAGCACATAGAGTCAGAAAAGTTGGCTACCACATAGAATCAGAAAAATTGGCGACCATATAGAGTCAGAAAAGTTAGATACCACATAGAGTTATAAAAGTCAGAGACAACATTGAGTCGGAAAACTTGGTGACCACATAGAGTCAGAAAAGTTGGCGACCATATAGAATCAGAAAAACCTGGCGACCACATAGAGTCACACACATATGCAAGGTCTAGGTTTTCTATCTTCAAGGAAGAAATGTGTACCAGGTTTAGAGGTACATCAAGAAGGATTATCTACTCAAGATCTGCCATCTAAGCTCAACTGTAGGACAAGATATCATCTTTCTACTTGGAAAAATGTTTTAGGGAAAGATGATGTACATGCAAGATAAGAGTAAGAAATAATCATCGAGAAAGTTATATAACTCACCTCAAAGAATATGAATAAGGTCCAAGAAGCAAGGGATCTCAAAGAGAGAGAGAGAGAGAGAGAGAGAGAGAGAGAGAGAGAGAGAGAGAAGAAATGCTAGCTTGAGCACTCCACTTGTCCAAGCTAGCGCCATCTCCAAGAACAAGAAAACCCTAGGTCAAGGAAGCAAAACAAGGTGTTTTTAAACCTTTAGCACAAAGATTCACCAAGAACACCATGGATATGACTAGAAGAAAGAGAGAAAAAGATAAGAAACAACAAAAACAAAGGAAAAGAGGAAGACCTTACTTTCTTAGGCCAAGAATAAGCTAAGGTAACTCTACTAGCTTAAAGAGAGGGTAGATCTGAACCCTAGGTGTACATATAAGGAAGATTGACCAAGCTTCTTGTACCTTAAGCTCCTTCTTATCCACCAAGTCAGGGGACAAGCTCCAAAAAATAAGGAAGAAGGGAGAGATAAATAGAGCTAGGTGAGTAAAATAACTCATTTGCATGTAAGGAGGGAGGTATTTGAAGCTTAGGGTGGGAGAGAGAGGAAGGGAGAGGTATCTAGCCATGCATGCCATGTGTCCAAGGAAAAAACCATCCCGTCCATGCAACCAGGTTGACCATGTTGTTTAGAAACCCAAACAAACACATAAAATCTTGGCAACCAACATGTTTCAGGAATCCAATCGACCACATAAAAATCTTGGCGATCAAGATGTGTTAGAAATCCAATTGACCACATAGAAATCTTAGTGACCAAGATGTATCAGAAATCCAATCAACTAAAAATCTTGGTGACCAAGACATGTTAGAAGTCCAATCGACCATCAACACTTGGTGGCCCATCGGGTCCCAACACTCAAGGGTCAACCAATGAGTTAGGACATCTATGAGAGCAAACCCTAATCTCAACATAAGGCTAGATGTCACCACTTAAACCAAGGTGTAACAAGGCACCCAAAAATAAAAACTATATCAAACATGATATGAAAATATGAGGAACAAAGTGAATGTGGCAATTTGCAAGAAAAACCCTAGATATGGGTAAATTGCATAAAAGTTCAAAATAAGCACATATTTGCATAACTTGCTCAAATAGTGTCCAAACTGGACCAAACTTGAAACTTAAGCTTGTTACATGATATAATAGTACATATTAGGGTTTGATTAAGGTATTCATCTGTAATTGAGTAAAATAAGCATGTTTAATCTTAAAGCAATGTTAGGGGTCTTACAACCATAAACCCCTAACGAGGATTTCACCCCCAAAATCCTATGCAAACAGAGATGGGTGCTTCCTACACATGTCATATTATAACTTCCACATGGATTCCTTCACAACACGGTGATGCCAAAAAAACCTTAACTAAGGGTATATTCTTCTTCCTCAGCTTATGCACATGTCTATCCAGGATCAACACAGGACCCTTAACATACAACACATCCTCTTCCAGCTCAACCTCCACTGATTGCATTGTCTCCTCTATATCAGGGTGACACTTCTTCAACATGGAGACATGGAAGACATTATGCAACATGTGCAACTCTGGTGATAACTCCAACTTGTACAACATTTCCCCAACATGCACCAAAGTAGGGTATGGTCCCATATACCTCAAAGCAAACTTGTCCTTCTTACCAAACCTCAACACACCCTTTCAAGGGGAAACCTTAAGGTACACATGATCTCCAACTTGGAAATCCAATGGTATGTGATAGTTATTTGAATATGACTTCTATCTATCATGTGATGCCTTCAATTGTTGATGTATCACCTTGATCTTCTCTATATTGTGCGACACTAGCTCATGATCCAAAAGCTGATACTCACCCGTCTCATACCAATAAAGAGGTGATCAACAATGTCTCCCATATAAAGCTTCATGTAGTGCCATGTCTATACTTCTTTGATAACTATTGTTGTAAACGAACTCTATCAAACTCAGATGCACATCCCAAATGCCAACAAACTGCAAGACACATGCTTTGAGAAGATCTTCCAATGTCTGAATGGTCCTATCTGACTAACTATATATCTGAGGGTGTAAGGTTGTGTTAAACCTCATGTGTGTCCCCATAGATGTATGAAGATGTTCCCAAAACCTACTCATAAAATGTGGGCCTTTTCAGATTCTTTGGTAACTAGAATAACATGCAAAATAACTATTTCATCCAAATATATATGCGCTAAATTCTTTGATGTATACGTCTTCTTGACTGGAAGGAAGTGAGATGAATTGGTCAACATGTCAACTATCACCCAAATGGAATCATGACCTTTGGAAGTCCTCATAAGAACAACCATAAAGTATGTGGTAATATGACCCATTTCTAATGTGGTATTGGAAAAGGTTGTAACATCCCTGCAAGCTTCCAATGTTGTGCCTTGACCTATTGAAAACTAGACACTTAGAAAAGAAATTTTCCACATCATTCTTTAGACATGGCCACCAATACAGATCCTTCATATTATGGTTCGTCTTGGTATTGGTAGGGTGCATCGCGTAGATCGAGGAATAAGCTTTCTCAAGAACCATCTTCCTCAGGCCATCAACCTCTAGAACTTCTATCTAGTTATGAAAACAAATTGTCTCATTCTCTGACTCATAAAAGCCATCATGCTTCCCGTTGCAAAATTTTGATATGTTCCTCTATATCACAATGTCATTCTTTTGAGCATCTCTAATCTATTGCATCAAGGTAGGCTTCAACTATAGTTGTGCTAGCAATATTGTCAACAATGAAACCTCCAATTGTGTATTCATCTAGCAAAGCGATACCAACATGTCCCGCTTATGGCACACCATGTGTGTAACAATGCCTTGTCAGTAGATGATGGCAAAGATTACTTCCTTCTTAATGCATCAATTGCTACATTCACCTTCCCTGGATGATACTCTATCGTGTAGTCATAGTCCTTGATCAGCTCCATCCATCTCCTCTACCTCATGTTCAACTCCTACTTTGAGAAGATATACTGAAGGTTCTTGTGGTAGGTGAAGATCTGACACTTCTCTCCATACAGATAGTGCCTCCAAATCTTTAGGGCATGAACCACATCTTCTAACTCTAGGTCATGTATCATGTAATTCTTCTCATGTTTCTTAAGCTATCGCGAAGCAAAAGAAATTACATTCTTGTCATGCATCAACACACATCCCAATTCATTTCTTGAAGTATCGCAGAAGATGGTGTAACCTTTCCCTTATTCCAACAGGACTAAGACTGGAGTAGTGGTCAACTTCTCCTTCAATAACTGGAAATAACACTGACACTTATCATCCCAATCAAAAGGAACACCATTCCTAGTCAGGTTGGTTAGGGGTAACACTATAACACTAAAATTCTAAACAAATCTCCTATAGTATCCTACTAAACTTAGGAAGCTTCAAACCTCATTCGGTGTATTAGGTTGCTCTCATTCTAGAACTGACTCAACCTTATTTATATCTATGCAAACACCCTTAGCAAATATGATGTGGCCCAAAAAAGACAAATCAGTCAACCAGAACTCACACTTGTTGAATTTAGCATACAATTGGTGTTGCCTCAACAACGTGAACGCCTAGCGAATATGCTAATAATGCTACTGAGTTTTCCTAGAGTATATCAAGATATCATCGATAAAAACCACCATGAAATGATCCAGATACAGTCTGAACATCCTATTCATCAGATCCATAAAAGTTGTCAGTGCATTGATTAGCCCAAACGACATAACTACAAACTCATACTGACCATACCTAGTCTGAAAACTAGTCTTGGGTATGTTATTTGCCTTGATCCTTGGCTGGTGATATCTTGATCTCAGATCTATCTTCAAGAACATTGTAGCACCTCTCAACTAGTCAAATAGATAATTGATCCTAGACACTGGGTACTTGTTCTTCAGTGTAACCTTGTTCAACTACCTCTAATCTATGCATAACATCATCAAACCATCCTTCTTCTTCACAAAAAGCACATAATCACCCCAAGGGGAAGTGCTCAGTCTGATGAAACCCTTCTCCAAGAACTCATACAACAATTTCTTCAACTCCTACTGTTACACCCCGATCTCACAATTACCATTAATCATGAGATTAGGGCATAAATTGAGGATTTATCATAATACAAAGATCACCCTTAACTTTTTCTTCTTTTTCAAACTCTTTGTTTTCTCGCATTGAATCACATAAACAAACTTTACAAGAGAATTAAACCTTGATTACTCTAATAGGATCTCAACATTAATGATACACATCCATACATTCATTTTGTTTCTCACACTTCCATGTACATACGACATGATAATCAAATGCATTCTCTCTTATTAAGGAAACAAAGATACAAACATCATTTAAAACTCTCTCACATCTATACAAGGACCTAGAGTGACAAGGACCGACTGAACTTAACTATACTCAGACTTAACTCTTGTGGAAGATCTACTCTGATGCAATGATATCTTCAAGTCCATGTGATATCCCTAAAAATTGTGAGTAGAGGGGTGAGACTACTCGCTCAGTGAATGAGTACTTCAAAGAAACAATCTAAAGCATTGATATAATTAAAGATATACTTTTGAGCAACTGATATCAATTATAACAATAGTAAGCTTTAAAGAGATTGATGATTGACAATCATAAATATGGCAAGAGACTCTAGATATCAACAAGAGTAAATCAATATATGAGCATGCTTGATTACTTTCAAAGAGAACTAAAAATTTAGAAACATACAAAGAATAATTGTTGGGAAACTTTACTCGAATCTTTCTTAGCCTTTCTTACTTATAAGAAACTCTTTAAACCTATATGAACATATTTTAGCGTATGCCCAGATCATATGCAGTGACTCTACATATGAAGACTCATAGAGAACTACGATCTCACCGTACAAGACTTAGCTTAAAACTCGAGAAACTAAGCCTAGAACTGAATCCGGGTCTGCTTGACTCGAACCATCACGTCTGACTAAGGTGGCTAAACAACTGGCCTTTAATTGAACCTCTCCTTCTGGGCTAAGTACACAGGCGGAGGGTCTGAGACACTCTGTGGGCCTTATCTTGGTACGCTCTGTGGGTACCTCTAGGTTACCACTGGGATCTCCGGTTCATGTTGGGTAACCTATCTTCTCTTAGGAGACTTCCTCAAGGGCTTCGTCTCCCCACACGCTATGTGGGTGCGATCCGATCCCCGTATATTGGTCGCTGCCAGGGTGGATCGTTTCCTCCCTACAGTGTAGACATCCGTAGGAAATCTACGGTGTTCAGGGCACCTATGTCTATTATTTTATTATTCTTGGAAAGCTCTTTCCACATTTTACCTTTCTCTTACTTATACTTGACTCTGATATCTCTATGGTACCATGTCTATTTATTTGAAGTTTACAACACAACATGTATATCATCCTTAACTTGGTAGAGCAGTATATTCAAACACTATAATATGTTGAGAAATCAACATACTATACATGCAGGCAGGCTGAAATACACTAGAATCATGCAATTAAACATCTTAATATACTGATAAGAGCTAATTACTTGGCATATGAGTAATCGTTATTTGTACCCATAAATTATTTGCATTTTCATGGAAAACGTGCACATCGACCCAAATCTGGTGTTGTGCATCTCATACTGAGAACATGGCAATCAAAATGGTTAATTCATTGAACACCCTATCCTTAGGGTTTCATTTACCTCATTCACTTATCACATGGCTCTCATAAGGATTTAATATGTCATAAACATCCACTAAATACATATTGCTATAAACAAGTCATATACAATCAACATATATGATATCCTCAAATTGAACTAAATTAGGGTTTTCCATGTCATTCATTGAGATATTATGAATCAAGAATAACATTGCATAAATAAAGTCTATGATGCCAAAAAAAACACTTCAAATGGATTTCACCATATTTATTCACAAATTTCCAACTTTCCACTCATATAGGGCTTCACCCTCTTTATGAAGATATCAAGCAAACATTATTCACATCACATGAAATCCAAAATAGTATCTCACATATATGTACTACACATTTAGAAAAACAATCATTCATAACCAAGGGGATCCAAATAAACAAATTTCTCTATTTAATTATACAACAATTTCAATCACAGACAAATTCCCTATATTTCAATTTACTCTTATAACCTTTGCAAATACTTAGGGAATTCTCATTAGGATGTTTTGTATACATTTCTAATATGAATTTATCATCTGAAATTCAAACCAATAGAGGAAGAATTTATTTCATATCATTTTGCAACAACTTAGATCAAACAGACAATTCAAGGTTTGTAGTTGCATACTAAGCAATTAAATATTATGGATGATTTAACCAATTTTAGTGCATTATACAGTTTAAAGGAAGTTCCCACTCACCCTAAGGTGTGAAATCACCTTAAAAAAGTAGCTCATTCCTGAAAATCTTGATCTCATATCAAATCCCTAGCAATTCACCTGATTCTTCTTCCATTCAACTCAGAAACCCTAAAAATGAGGGATTATGAAGAAAGAGTGATAAAATGGGAAGTTTTGACACCATTTCAGATCAAATCAGAGGAGGGATGGAATCTTGACATGTGAGAGAAGATTCACCATTAAAGTCTATGCAAAGAAGCTAAACTTACATGGTTTTATCATTCCTCGGACCGCAAAACCCTAGGTCAGCATCTCCATCACTTTCTCCTCTCAAACCCTAAATCTCCCTCTCTCTCTAGGATTTCATTTCTCTAGATTGAATCATGAATTATGAGATCTCCTTGTGTGTTAGGTTGACCATATAGAGCAATTGAGATGCTTGGGTCAATTGCACATTGACCCCTCACTATACTTTCTCTTATTTCAGCTGAATTTTCTGTCATAAAAATATTACTGTAATTCATCTATTGGTAAGGTCTAAATGCATCAAAAAATTATGAATGTTTTTCATGTTGTTTATAATTGCGTTTAAGATCCCCAATTAAAATTTTAGATCATTTGGAGTTACCAATAAATAATTAAAAATAAAACACTACATTATTGAAAAGCACTCTATCAACATTTTGGTCAAAGTATAGTTCGATCGAGAACCACATTCAAAGAACACTCAAATATTATGAAATTTTTATCCAATATGCATGATTGAGTTATCCATATCATATCCAAAATTCTATTAAATATAAAAAATTTAGAAAATATGAAAAATCATTTACCACACTTCTACCCTGATCAAATTCCATATTCATGTACTATCAAAACTCTAATTTTTTCCGATTAGGATTTACATTTCTTGAACCCTAATTCTTCAAACTAAAATCATAGTTAGAGTTTCTTCTTAGGTTTGAAACATCAAAATTGATCTACTATCATTAATAAAGTCTAAACAATGTTCAATCTAATCAAGCATGTAATCATTTAGGTAAACCCTAGTTTACCAATTAAGCACAAATGTGGTCATTACAATTCTCACTCCCATAAAAAGTTTCGTCCCTGAAACATAAATACACAAACAAAGTATATTCAAAGTTTATTTTAAGCTTCTACAATCTTACGTGTCATTATATTCTTGTATTTCATACTTGAATGCATTTTTCAACATTAAGTCCTTTATTTTTGTTCTAATCACAACATGTTTGAAATAGTTCTCAATGATAACAAATAAATTCTCTATGCCACAATCAATCATAGGATAGATAGAGAAACAACCATTTCAATATTTTCATATTCTTGAGGTGTTACCTCAACATTGATAATCCGATCCAACTATCTAAATTCATACATCTCAATATGTACTATTGTTATGTATTACCTCTAAGTTACAATAGAGAGTTCACCATGTTCTTTTAAATTTTACTATTGTTCTACTCAAATAGAAAACCAATCTTGAGTTGGAAGACTAGATTCAACAAAAATTGTATAATACTATTCACGACATCCCCATTTCATCATGGTTGCATAAGATGAAGCAATACCATCACATTCCATATTATTCTCAAGTCTGAACCCACATATAATTCAAGGTGTAATCATCAGGTTATAGCATACTAGGGTTTCAACAATAGTAATAGAGTACTCCATGATTTTATAAGTCATTCAAGGACTATTCAAACCCAATCGCCATCACTTAATTATATTAAAGCTAGGTATAACAAGCTATACCTCATTAGGGTTACATATCAATACAATATGGTTATCATCCCTTCTATTCATATGAGTGAATAGGTAAGACTACCTTATACAGGGTAACCCTTCATTTGTTCCATCATTATTCAACCCATATCACCATACCACAATTGTACAATACTAAGATGGATTAATGGTATGAATGACTACAACTATTGGACACCTTTAATTAACATATTGCTTGCACATGTACAACTAAAATCATATGTAAAAGAAATTTACATCCCTTAATATACCGCTACTTATCCTTCTCATTTTAATCATGTGGATTAAACATTCCTAAAATTGAAACATACAAGGTACAAATAGATTATTCATCATTCTTTCTATCAATGTAAGAATTTATCTCATATCACACTTCACTCATATTGTATTTCTCCTTTTGCTCAAAACACACTAGTTACATTTCAAATTTATATCTTACTCTTTATTCTGAATCATTTCCATATTGTTTATCAACCTTTCAGATTAGATATCTTTAAACCCTACATTACTATTAGTGCTAGTTTACTTATCATAGTGCAAATCTCATGATCTTGTTTTATAGAGATGCTAGTATTCAAGGTCAAATCACTAGTGACATCCATTGAACTACTACAACTCTAAACATTCTAGGGTTTGGTCCTTATTAGTAGCATGACGTTATTGTGATGTGACTTTGCTCCCTTAATATGAAATTCAAACTTTGGATCTCACAAGTTTTAGTAAAGTCTTCTTTATCTTATCGATTGAATTTCCTTTCTCTTACTTGGCCATTCAGATAGATTACATTCTCAATTACCCTGCTAGGGTTTCATCATCATATTGTGTGTCATTATTACATTCACTAGATGTCTCTACCACGGTGGTTATGCATCATATATGATTCATTTTCTTATCACTTCATTCCCACATTGCTCTCATTAAGGAATATATGAAAGAGAAGATGATTTTGAGACTTAGAATTCTTATCTTCAAACATTCAATAATACATTTCTCATATGTAGGTTTAATTAATTATCAACAAGGATACTTGATTAATTAGCACTTTCTTGAATCTCGCAACCTCTTTCTTTTATAATTTATATTAATCCATTATGTTTCAAACCCATATTTACTTTCCATAATCCCCTTACCATATACTACTATTCCACATGTCATCTTTAACTTCTAGTTTTATCTTATGATCATGTTTCTTCTTTTATGTGTATGATCATGTATACAATGTTGCATATATTTCCTTTTATCCTTCTACTGATGTGAAGTTGAAATTCTAAATCAATAATCTCTCTACTAGTATCACCTCATGTTTAATACATTATATATCCTTCATTTTAAATCAAACGGCTCATGCATGGGTGAAACATAGTTTCTCTTTCAATCAAGTTTTTCCTTCCTGAATATAGTCTACCTTTGTATGACTTATTCATTTATTTAACTACACTTTTATTCTTCTTTTAGAAACTAGTATGTTGTTCTATAGAGACTTAGAATCCAAAGGCAGTAAGGGTGAATGTATTAAACTTATTAATAAAGTTATACATTCCATGCTCTCAATTATATCATAACCCTCATTCCTTAATCAAGCTCATTATTTCCAACATTTCTCTTTGTTTCAACTAAGTTTCTTATCCTAGTTTTATGATTTACATGCTAATCTAGTTCTATTCAATTTAACTCTTCTGAAGACTCTTCACTTCTATGTACTTATTGTATACTTAGCTCTTTTCTTTAGAGTACATAAAAACATTGTACCCGGTTATATAATCCATTCCTCATGATTGATTCTTACTATCTTAGTCCTTACATACTTTTCTCATATCTTTTCCATATTTCATATTTAGAGTTCATATAATACTAATCATTAAACTTAATTTGAACCCTATGTCGTGTTCCTTTATTCCCAATTAAGGGTTTCTCATATGAGGGCCCCAAAGTTGGATCTCAAATATCAGTTCCAACTGATTCTTAGTTATCCCAGTCTTTCCCTTATACTTCAAAATCTTAGAGTATATATATTCATACTAGAATTTGGATCTAATCTATCCAGAATTTACACTTGTTATGTTACTAATAGGAGTCATTAGATCCCAATAATGCATCTTGCTAGCAGGACCAGGCTGAACCTGCAGTCCTAAAGCTAAGAGCTACTCAGGATTACTCAACTCCTATTCATCTCAAATGTGTGGAAGAAAACTTATCCACTTAGGAAAGCTCATTCAAATATAGTTTCTAGTCTACTTGATACAAAGAATGTAATCAATAAATGCTACAATTGCATAGTGTACAACAAATCTTAAAGACCCATATATATTTCAAAA
The DNA here is from genome assembly GCA_963693085.1 of Alisma plantago-aquatica. Classification (NCBI taxonomy): domain Eukaryota; kingdom Viridiplantae; phylum Streptophyta; class Magnoliopsida; order Alismatales; family Alismataceae; genus Alisma; species Alisma plantago-aquatica. The sequence goes on along the minus strand of OY856411.1, from coordinate 233,495,309 downwards.
TATTGAATATCTGAATTCAAACATATAAGAGCATTTCTATTCATCTCCAATAAAACAACAATATGAAATGATAGTTCTATCTCATTTTATATTTATGCTCTTAATTCATGTTACTTATCTTGTTTCTAACCCTAATATTTCTAGGGTTCCTCTCTAGACCATCCCTCCACAATATACCTAGCCAAGGTATACATGAAGGAATAGACATAGTAGCTTGATATTGGTTGATCCAAGTACTCAGATACCGGGCCAGGGTATTCAAATACTCAAATCCATAGAGCTAACATCATAACATCTCCTATCTGCCACACTTATGACTCTAACTTACTAACTTAATCATCCGTGACAACTCAGCCTAAGATCTGATACCAATTTGTTACACCCCGATCTCACAATTACCATTAATCATGAGATTAGGGCATAAAATTGAGGATTTATCGTAATACAAAGATCACCCTTAACTTTTTTTCTTCTTTTTCAAACTCTTTGTTTTCTCACAATGAATCACATAAACAAATTTTACAAGAGAATTAAACCTTGATTACTCTAATATGATCTCAAAATTAATGATACACATCCATACATTCATTATGTTTCTCACACTTCCATGTACATACAACATGATAATCAAATGCATTCTCTCTTATTAAGGAAACAAAGATACAAACATCATTTACAACTCTCTCACATCTATACAAGGACCTAGAGTGATAGGGACTGACTGAACTTAACTATACTCAAACATAACTCTTATGGCAGATCTACTCTGATGCAATGATATCTTCAAGTCCATGTGATATCCCTAAAAATTGTGAGTAGAGGGGTGAGCCTACTCACTCAATGAATGATTACTTCAAAGAAACAATGTAAAGCACTGATATAATTATAGATATACTTTTGAGCAACAAATATCAATTATAACAATAGTAAGCTTTAAAGAGATTGATAATTGACAATCATAAATATGGTAGGATACTCTAGATATCAACAAGAGCAAATCAATATATGAGCATGCTTGATTAATTTCAAAGAGAACTAATAATTCAGAAACTTACAAACAATAATTGCTGGGAAACTGTACTTGAATCTTTCTAAGCCTTTCTTACTTATAAGAAACTCTTTAAACCTATATGAACATATTTTTAGCTTATGCCATGATCATATGCAGTGTACTCTACATATGAAAACTCATAGCGAACTATCATCTCACCGTATAAGACTTAGCTTAAAACCTGGGAAGCTAAGCCTAGACCTGAATCCAAGTCTGCTTGACTTGAACCATCACGTCTGACTAAGGCGGCTAAACAGATGGCCTTTAACTAGACTGACATGATTTTACCATGCATATAACACAAGTGTACGTGCCAGAGTAATATATGTCTTTGCGAGGCTTGAGTCGAACACAGGGACACCGAACTATCAGTAGACTACTTACTAACTACTCACGATCAGCTAGACCAATTAAAAGGTTTTGAGAGTTGATTGAAAAATAAAAGAAAACAAAGCAATCAATTAAATGTTTAGTTTAATCAAATTAGATGGGAATCTTTAGGATTGCGGTTTCACCGCGGGTTCTCGTTGTATTTATTTCTATATAGTTAATCACACTCGTCTCTCATTCTGGGTAGTGGCCTGTAGTCAGAATTGTTCATTGTCGTGATGCAATTCACTACTTAAATCTAGGTCGGTTCAACGGTCGTAGTAACCTATACCCTAAACTAGGTGCATGTAGACCAAACTCTGGGTTTCCACCATTAACTGTACATCACCTTGTTCAAGGGATTTATTAATAAATGTGAATTTCATCTCTTTTCAACCGTTAATTCTTTTTTCAAAGCAATTAAAGGTATTAGATTATCATTAGGGTGATCAATCATAATGATATAATGGAGAAAACGAATCATACCACAGATTTAAGAGACAAAATATGAATTACTATGATAACAATGTCATACAATGATTACCCGGGCTACTCTCGATCCTAAAGACAAAGGGGATTAGCCCCGTATGTTCATCTCAAAGCAAGACATGATGGAAGAAAGGGAAAACATAGAGAAAACATGGATGAAGTGATGTAAACCCCTGAACGGCGGAGATCTGGGCATTCCTTGATGTAGAGTGCGCTATCTACAACCTTCCAGCAGTAGAAATTGTATTTTGCGGCTCTCAGAATGATCAGGGCGTGATTATGGGCTCTGTTCTTCTCTCTACCTCTCCTCGGGACTTGTGCAATGGCTAATGACGTGATCCCCCACTCTGGGCTGCCGTCATTAGGTATAAACACCAAATTAGATCGTTGAAATATCCCCACCATTGGATTTAGGCTGATCTAGAACAAAAACTAATATGACAATGTCGATACCATCGATGCAGGTCGATGGTATCGGCCCGCCAGGGTATCGACAAGTTTTCCTTTTTCTTTGACATTCTGATTGATTCACACTCGATACCATCGATGTGGGCTGATGGTATCGACACCTTAGGCATCGGTTTTGTCACCTTTTCGACACTAAAGCTGTAGAACGCCGATAGTATCGACTTTTGTGTCGATAATATCGACAAGTTGATTGTTGGCTCGCTGAAGGTATCTCGATACCATCGACTTCAATGTCGATAATATCGACTCATCTTGGCTCCTTGCGGCTGTCTCACTGTGACTGTGTCCATACCATCGACACAGGTCGATGGTATTGACAGCTGTGTATACTCGTTTTTCCTAAAATTGCAAGACAAAACCAAATCAGCTAAGTGAAAACCCATTATTATAATCATTTATACTCACAAAGATAAGATATGAGAGATTTGATACATAACGAGATTATAGACTAAAGTAAGTGAATTATGTGATACTAACCACAAAAGTGACTAATAAACACATAAAGCGCATGTAAAATAAGTCTATAAATGCGACTCAAAATCATCACATCAAACTTCCCTAAGCTTAAACATTGCTCATCCTCGAGCAGTAGAACTATAGAATAAAATTGTGAGGGGAACTAAAGAACAGATTATCACAATAGACCTTGCCATATGATCCTCTCCAGACATTCACATTCCGGCCCTCACTAACCACAGAATGATAATTACCCTCAAGGCGACAATGATCATCCACAAGAGATGTCTACCCCAAGATTGATGAACACTATCACATAAGGCAGTTAACATAATAAAATCCTCCAGTTCAGGCTTGGTGCATCTTTGTGATCTTCTATCTACGTTTCTCATTTCCTAACTACCATCTAAATGGAAACAACTCTCCTAATATTAATGAGTGAGGAGATAATCACGGTGGCCTACCAATTCGAGCAACAGGTGGATGGAATAGGTGGCTGTGGAAGAAATGGAAGCATAATACAGTTTTAACATGCACAAATAACAATAATGACCTAAATGATGCATATGCAAATGAAAATGCCCTAATGCCTACATTTTGGGTGGAATGATGCATGTTCCTACTATCCCATCCCATGCGAGATAGAATATCTACAAACTACCTTATGTGTTTATTCTTCTTATTATACGGGTGAGACAAGCTCTTTTCTCCCTCTAAAATCAGCCTTGTTTTTTTTTCTGTTCTTCTTTTTTCCAAGCCCTTCTTTCTCTCAAATTGGCTACTGCAAAATGTACAACATTTTTCAAAAAAAAAAATTCGGGCTTATTTTCACTTAACTGTTATCCTTGAGGCAGTACAACTTAATTTCAGAGAGTATAGAGCGAGTTACCTACTTCTCTTATTTTTTTAGAAGAAATAAGGCACATACTGTCCTATATGCACAAAGATATGTCAAAATAAAACTACATGAGATCAATTATGCAACTGTGATGACATGCACTCAAGAATATGTACATGCATGATTCATCTACAATTTTTTTCATTTTCCATTTTTTATGCAAAATTGAACTAAAATGCAATCCTACCTAAATGCTATGCAATCAAAAGATGAAAACCATAATGTGCTTCCAATTCTTATGGTGGAGTGTGAAAATAATGAGGTGGATAGATCACAAGATTAATTGCCCAAACCATTGGAAAATATTATATGTCCCTCCTTACTGACTTGTGTAACAATTAAGAGGTTTCCCTCTCTTATTTCAGATTAAGGTCTCATTACCATTTGGTCAGTTTAGGCTCAACGACCAATTCCATCCACTTTTCTTGAATCATAGGCATGTACAGTTGTGATCTTATGTTTTTAAAGTTGACAAAACCAATTATTTCCATAAGCCATATGCTCAAATTCAAACAAAGCATGCTCACAATTTTATTAAAAATTTTCAAATTGACCCCTGACTCCCATTTGACAAACAAAGAGATGACACATTTGCATAAACATCCACGATTACACTAGATAGAATGTGGATCCTGAAAACTAAGAAAATTTCTAGAACAATAGAAAAGGCAATGAATGATAAAAACTAAAAATAAAAGATAGAAAAAGATATAAGTTGTTCCATATCCCCCCTAAGCTTGAATTCGACTATGGCCTCATAGTCAAAAACAATCTTAAAAGGTGGAACAGTGATATCAATCATTGTTCAAGTGGTGGCGGGTACTGCAGGGCGGTGGGATCCCATGATGGAAACTACCCCTAGAAATTTGGATCATACGGGGGCATGGGCGGAGGTTGAGGATATCCCCCAAAGTAGTTCTGGCTCCAATAATTATCGTAGAATGGATGCTGCTGCTTCTTCTCGATCCTTCCCAACCAATCATAGACCTGTTGTTGATTGGCAAACAACTGATGCTCGTTCTCAAAGATAGCTTGCTGATTAACATAGAACCAATTTGTAGTCTCATGAATATCAGCAAATGATGCAGTGTGCCACTGTTGCGTCTGCTGGATCTCCTGCAGCATAGAATACATTACCTGCATAGAATAGGCATCCTCTCCTTGTTGAGAGGGCTGAGGTGGCAGAGGATGCGAAGATGATGATGCACCCGGGTGGAAGCGTGGACGCTTCCGCGGTGCCACTCGTAAACGAAGAGGAGTGAAGGCCTCCTCTTCCTCTTCTTGCTCGTCTCCGTCGGCATTGTCGTCGTCATTACCATCGTCTTCTTCATCGGAGTCGTCGATGGTTATGATGGGCCACCGAAAGTGGTGAGCTTCCTAGATGTTGAAGATGGGATCTGGAAGTGCACACTCCTGGTACTCCTGGTTGACATGGTATTGTGCATAGGCCACGCCATCACGGAGCTTAAGAAGGTTGGAGCGGTGTAAGTGATGCGGATTTACTTTATTCCTGTTGGACAACAGAGTGAGTTGGGAAAAATCCAACCCAAGGTAGAGATCAAGCGCTGTGATAAGCCCCCCAAAGTGGATTGGAGATTTTCTTGTACTCCTCCGCACGGCCAACACACACGTCAAGAAAAATGTGCCCCAATTGCACTCTTCTCGCTTTAACAACTTATACAAAAAGAACAAGTCTGTCTCTTGAAATTTACTGAGAGAAAGGTCACCTCGAGCAAAGAGTGTAGTGCACAACATGTGATGTAGAATCCGCACAAAGGGATGCTCAAAATTGGCGACAACTGCATTATGATAGATGACAGACTTGCCTGGAGGCACGGTCACCAACTGGGCGAAGATCTGATCATAATCCGTTCAGTTGTCCGGCCTCCTGTGTTGATTCGGAGAATGGTACCAGTTGTAAATTGAATTGAACTGCTGGAGGGTGAGATTATAATTGTTGTTGTAGAGCTGAAAAGAAATGCGACCCTTGATCCGTTCCCGATCAGTGGTGACGAGGTCGTTAGGCACAACACATATGTCCAGCGATGCAATAAATTCCACCACCAGTTCTTTATACGTCGGCCACTCGTCGAAGAAAGGGTGGCCCTCCGCATGGAATTGGACCTCGTCAGACCTCCTGGTCGTATGCTTCACTTGCCCTTGAAGGACATAAGCGAGATTGGCCTCGAACCCAAGGTCGCGGATCATGGTCCGATCGACGTATCAGGTTGGCTTGATTTTCTGCTTGAGCAACTCCTCATATATCTTCTGTACTTCTGCCGTAGGATGAACAATCCTCAAATGAGGAATGGATCCGGGTGGTGGAGGAACAAATGTCGGAATCTCCATCGGGGCCGCCCTTGAAGAAGAAGCTCCTTCCATCCACACCATCGTCACATAGAGAGAGAGAGAGGGGAATAAGAAATAGAGCTCGGTGAAGGTCGGAGAAGATGATCTCCACTCGGTGCAGAGCTCAGTGAAGATATCTCGATCCTTAGACGCTTGATGAAGGCCTTCGGTCGCACAGTGATGCTCAATGCACAAGTGGAAGGAAGAAACTCCAAAGGTGTGAAGAGATTGGAGAAACAACCCTTCCTTTTATAACTGAACCTGTTGTTGTTGTTGCTCCGTGGATACCATCGATGGAGTGTCGATGGTATCGACACCTGGAGGTGCAATCCGCTCTTCACGACTATTGATGGTTGTCGATGGCTGGATTTGGGGGCCTGGATCGGTGACACGTCGATACCGTCGACGTGGGTCGATAGTATCGACCCATCCCACAGATTGACTTCCTTGATTTGGCGGCCTCCGTTGATTTATTATCATAGATCAGTGACGTGGCACTTCGATACCATCGACAGGTGTTGATGGTATCGACTCTTCATGGATCAATTACCCTCATGAGGCCCGAGCGCTGCTTCCTTGCTGTTGCTATGTCGATACCATCGACGCGGCCGTCGATGGTATCGACATTACTGAGACAAAATCTTCTGTAAATATTTAGGGATCTCACGAGTATCGACATCCTAGTCGATACTATCGACCCCGTGGAATCTTTTTATTCGGTGTCACTGTTGGTATGTCGATACCATCGATGAGGCCGTCGATGGTATCAACTCAAAAAAATTTCTAGAGTCGATTCCCTGTACCCATGTCGCTACCATCGACACAATGGTCGATAGTATCGACTCTGCCTCAGTCCAGCACACTGAACAAACAATCAAAGTATCATTTTTACAATAAAAACAAAAGTAAACCAAACTAACTTGTAAATGCGAAGGAAAATGAAGAAACTACCAATGGTTTGGTTGCCTCCCAACAAGCGCCCTTCTTTAACGTCTTAGGCTAGACAAACTCAAGCTCATCTTGCATCCTTAAGTGCTATGAGTTTGACCTCATGCACTTTCCTCGTGTAGTCCTCACCAAAGTAAAGCTTCAACCTTTGTCCATTAACTAGAAATGTCATCTCTCCATCACGCACCAAGATGGCACCATGTGGCCATACCTCCTCCACAATAAAAGGTCCACTCCACTGGGATTTCAATTTTCTGGGATGCAACTTCAACCTCGAGTTGAAAAATAACACACGATCTCCCTTTTTGAAGACACACAGTTGAATGTGTCGATCGTGAATTAGTTTTGTTCTCTCCTTGTAAATCCACGAGTTTTCATAGTCGTTCATCCGCGGCTCGTCCAACTCATTCAGCTCTAGCATTCGCTTCTTTCCTGCCTCATCATAAGTCAAATTAAGCTTCCTTAGCACCCAGTGCGCCTTGTGTTCCAGCTCTACCGATAAATGGAAGGCCCGCCCATAAGCCAACCTAAAAGGTGTAGTGCCTATAGGTGTCTTAAATGCGGTCCTATACACCCATAATGCATCCGGTGGCAAAGTACTCCAATTCTTTCTTGTCGAAGCCACTGTGCCCTCCAAAATTTTCTTGATTTCTCTGTTTGACACCTCGACCTGCCCTTGTGTCTGCAGGTGGTATGGGGTACCAACATTATGTTTCACCCCATATTTTCTTAATAATGCAGCAAACTTTTGATTCTTGAAATGGGTGCCTCCATCTCTAATAATCATCCTTGGCACACCAAATCTGCAAAAAATGTGATCTTTTACAAACCTGCACACTACATCAGCGTCGTTAGTACTTGTGGGTATTGCCTCTACCCACTTCGATACATAATCAACAACAAGTAAAATGTACAAATTAGAGTTCGAGGAAACAAAGGGTCCCATAAAATCGATGCCCCACAGATCAAACACCTCAACTTCCTAAAAAACATGGAGGGGCATCTCTTGCTGCTTGGAAATATTACCTTCCCTTTGACAGGAATCACATTTTCGCACATAGTCATAGGCATCCCAGAAGAGTGTAGGCCAATAAAGACCACTCTCTAGCACCTTGTCTTCCGTTCTAGAGCTTGCATGATGACCACCAGTTGGTAGTGTATGACAATGACTAAGTACACTGTCATATTCTATCTCTGGTACACACCTGCGCAAAATGCCTTCCATGTATTGCTTCAACAAAATGGGATCATCCCATAAATAATATCTCAAAGAATGGAAATTTTTCTTTTTCTCTTGATAAGTCCAATCATCTGGGATTATTTTACAGGCAAGATAATTAACAATATATGAAAACCATGTATCTTTGGATTTTACAGAAAGGATTTGCTCATCAGGGAATGTCTCGATGATGGGTATATTATTGTCCTTCTCATCTACCCGTTCTAACCTAGACAAGTGGTCCGCAACCACATTCTCAATCCCTGCCTTATCTTTAATTTCAATGTCAAATTCTTGTAACAATAAGATCCACCTAATCAATCTAGGTTTGGCATCTTTCTTTTCCATCAAATATTTTATAGCGGCGTGGTCCGTCCATACCACAACTTTTGACCCTACTAGGTATTGCCGAAATTTTTCAAATGCAAAAACGACGGCGAGAAGTTCCTTTTCAGTTGTGGTGTAGTTAAGTTGTTCTTCGTTTAAAGTCTTGGATGCATAGAAAATCAAACTGGGTTTGTTTTCAAAATGTTGCCCGAGAACAGCCCCTACCGCAAAATCTGAAGCATCGCACATTAGCTCAAAAGGCTTTGTGCAATCTGACGTTTGAACAACCGGTGCAGAAATTAATTTCTCCTCGAGTACATTAAAAGCATGCAAACACTTTTCATTAAAGTCAAACATCACATCTTTCTCAAGTAGTTCATACAATGGTTTAGCGATTTTTGAGAAATCTTTGATAAAGCGGCGATAAAATCTTGCGTGACTGAGAAAAATCCTTACCCCTTTAACCAAATTAGGTGGGGGTAATTTTGAAATAACCTCAATCTTAACTAGATCCACCTCCAGCCCCTTGCTAGACACTTTATGTCCAAGCACAATTCCTTCACTAACCATCATATGGCATTTTTCCTAGTTGAGAACTAAATGTGTGTCCTCACATCGTTGTAAAGATTTATCCAAATTATACAAGCACTCATCAAATGACGCACCATAGATGGAAAAATAGTCCATGAAGACCTCTAAACAACGCTCAACCATATCAGAGAAAATGGCAAGCATGCAACGCTGAAAGGTTGTTGGTGCATTGCACAAGCCAAAAGGCATACGGCGGTATGCAAATTTTCCGTAGGGATAAGTGAAGGTAGACTTCTCTTGGTCCTTAGGATCAATGGAGATCTGATTGTAGCCAAAGTAGCCGTCTAGAAAACAAAAATGAGATCGACCAGTCAGTCACTCTAAGATTTGATCGGTGAACGGAAGAGGAAAATGATCTTTTAACGTAGCGGAGTTCAATCGACGATAGTCAATGCACACACGCCACCCGATTACCAATTGGGTCGTGACTGGTTCGTTTAACAGGTTATGAGTGACAATGATTCCCCCCTTTTTAGGGACTACCTGTGTGGGGCTTACCCACGTCAAATCATAGATGGCATAAATGATGCCTGTAGAAAGGAGCTTGATGACCTCCTACTTGACGACCTCCATCATGCTTGGATTGAGTCTACACTATGGCTGGATTACAGGTTTGGCTCCTTCCTCGAGCCGGAACTTGTGCTGGAAAAGTGTAGGGGAAATCCCCTTGATATCCGCAACTGACCACCCGAATGCGTCACAGTGATTCTTCAGCATGATCAGCAATTGCTCCTCTTCATCGACACTCAGATATGCCGAAATAATCACCGGTAGTCTTTCACCATCGGCTAAGAATGTATACTTCAAATGGGGAGGCAGTGGCTTCAGTTCTATCTCTGGTGGACTGATCAATGATGATTGAAATGGTGGTGGGAGGGACCCAAGATCTTAATAATACTTGTCATAGTAGCACAGAAGCACTTTAAGCATCTTGATGCATTCTTGTAATGACTTGCTTCTCATCCAGTCATGCATTATGTTGACAAGGCAAGCTGCAAGGGGCAATTCTGGATAGGCGTCAAGGACCGAACTTGCTATTGCATCATCTTCAGTAGAAAGTGGAATTTCCTCCTCTTCATCATTTGGGTACCCCACAGCTCTACAAAGAGAAACAGCCTTGGTTTGTTCCATAATATCTACAGCCAGTATCCCCTTATCTACCTTGGTCATTACATGAACCCTATCTAAAAATGGCTTCCCTAGACAGAGAAATGTTCTGATCAAAATGTTTCACCATGCAACACTACTCCTTTGCCTTTGATTGTGTTGTACTTGGGGACATAACCATTTCAAACAGGTCATCCGTGATTCCCAATGTCATATGGCCTCTTCCCATCTTGAGTATCATATTTGCAGTAGCTTGGAAGGGTCTTCCAAGGAGTAGCTCATTTCCTTGTTCATCTTGCATTTCCATTACCACAAAATCTACTGGAAATACAAACCTGTCAACTTTAACCAGAACATCCTCACAAATACCATACGGCTTAACCACGAAATTTTCTGCTAACTAAATCGTCATGTTACTATGTCTCTATTCTTTAAGTCCCAGCTTCTTGAAAGTAGAAAGAGGCATCAAATTGATACTTTCCCCAAAGTCACACAATGCTTCGCCGAACTTCACCTTACCGATGTAACATGAAATATTGAAGCAACCCGTATCTTGTCTTTTAGGCGGAAATGTCCCCATAATGAAGGTGCTCACTTGCTCTTTAAGAACCACGACCTCAGTATCAGGAATCTTCCTTTTCTTTGTGATTATATCTTTCAGAAACTTGCCATAAGAGGGTATCTTCTCTATTTCTTCTAACAGCAGAATGTTGATAGAAAGTTTCCTAAAGCTATCTAGGAACTTCTTGAACTGAGTGTCCACTTTCTTGGCCTTCAAACTGTTTAGATATGGGACTGGGACAGTCTGTGCCCGCTGATGTGGTGGCACATATGGTGTCCTCTTTTGCGTCTCTCCCTCAACAACAGGTTCTGGTGTGGTATCCTCTACCACATCATCTATCAGCTCTGTGATTGTAACCTCCTCTATGGCCTCACCTGTGGTTTCTGGCTGGGGTGTGCTCGGTTCATCGGCCCTGGGGTTTAAAATCTTCTTTCCACTCTGTAACAAAATTGCCTTGGCTTGCTGATTTCCTCCTGGAACATTTGTATTTCCGGGAAAACCATGTTGTGTTGGCTTTTTCATATTTGCTATCTCAGTTGCTAACTGTGCTAACGATGTCTCCATAGTTCTCATCTGAGCCCCATGACTTTGTAAGGTCTTCTAAAATTGATTCATAAATTCTCCTTGTTGCTTAATCTGCTGACCGAACATGCTCATGAATTCTTGATTTTTCTTGATTACTTGATTGAGCAACTCATTGCTCTTGTCCTCTACTGGTGGTTGTTGTTTTGCATCGGGGTCCTGTAGGAAATTGTTTTGGTCCTTCCATGAAAATTTCTTATCTTTCCTCCAAGAATAATCATTGTTTCTGTACCCCTGTTGCTGGCGCATAAATTTTACCTGTGCTTCATTATCAGATTCGACATCTTCCTTTGCTAGCAATTTCTTGGCTAAAAGGTCCATCTTCTCATTCATCTCCTTGATTGCCTTTGACTCACCTGCTAGTCAAACTTGTTCGGGTGCATCTCTATCACCCCAAGACTGCTTTTTTGCCATATTCTTCAAGATCTCCCAACACCTAGTGCCAGTGTTGTTCAAGAAGAACCTCGAACCTGCTGAATCCATGTTGCTTCTATCATGCTCAGAAAGAGCAAAATAGAAAATCTTGACCTGTTTCTCCTTGTCCAGCCCATGATGTGGGCACCTCCTCAACATTATCTGAAAACGTTACCAAGTCTCAGAATATGTCTCCTCAGCTTTTTGGCTGAAGTTTTGGATCTTTCTTACAAGATCATTAGTCTTCTCAGGCAGAAAGAATCTCTCGAAGAACACCTCAACCATATGATCCCACGACTCCACATACTCGTTGTCCAAGTTATGCAGCCATTCTCGGGCATTTCCCGCTAGCGAGCTAAGAAATAATTTCAAATAGAGAGTCTCTTGTGGGAACCTGTCGATTTTGATCATATCACAGTTCTCCACGAACTGGCTAATGTGAGTCACCTGATCTTTATTTTTAAGCTTGTGAAATGCATTTGATTTGACCAAATTTATTATGCCTGGATCGATCTTATAATTGGGAATGTTGATAGCCTGCCTCTTGATCGACCCTTTCGATGTAGATGCAGAAGACGCCTTGATCTTCTCCCAAATTGTCTGTTCCTCAGCCATAGCTTCTGGTTCAGAGTCTGAATCTATATCCTCAGGTTGATCTTGAATGTTGTTCTCCTCGTCATCTGATCCCCAGAACGGGACCTCTAGTGATGGTTGTGCGTAGTCTGTACTACGCGTCTTCACCATGCACTGGTACCTACAAGGTAATAAATTTGATTCAGTACACTGCTAGATGATAACCAAATATGAAAGATGAACGATGAATTTCAAAAATAAAAATAACAATAAAAAGTGGCCTAGAGTGGCCGCTTGCAGCACTCGTAGTGCTGACAGTTGCCGTGTCCCCGACAACGGCGCCAAAAACTTGCCACGATTTTACCGTGCGTATAACGCAAGTGTACGCGTCAGAGTAATATAGGCATTTGTGAGACCCGATTCAAACACATGGACACTGAACTATCGGTACACTACTTACTAACTACTCACGATCAGCTAGACCAATTAAAAGGTTTTGAGTGTTGATTGAAAAATAAAAGAAAAATAAAAGATATCAAAGCAATCGATTAAATGTTTAGTTTAATCAAATTAGATGGGAATCTTTAGGATTGTGGTTTCACCGCGGGTTCTCATTGTATTTATTTCTATATAGTTAATCACACTCGTCTCTCATTTCGAGTAGTGGCCTGTAGTTAGAATTGTTCACTGTCATGATACAATTCACTACCTAAATCTAGATCGGTTCCACAGTCATAGTAACCTATACCCTAAACTAGGTGCATGTAGACCAAACTGTGGGTTTCCACCATTAACTGTACATCACCTTATTCAAGGGATTTATTGATTAATGTGAATTTCGTCTCTTTTCAATCATTAATTCTTCTTTCAAAGCAATTAAAGGTATTAGATTATCATTATGGTGATCAATCATAATGATAAAATGGAGAAAACGAAATCATACCATAGATTTAAGAGACAAAATATGAATTACTATGATAACAATGTCATACAACGATTACCCGGGCTACTCCTGGTCCTAAAGACAAAGGGGATTAGCCCTGCATGTTCATCTCAAAGCAAGACATGATGGAAGAAAGGGAAAACATGGAGAAAACGTGGATGAATTGATGTAAACCCTTGAACGGAGGAGATCTGGGTGTTCCTTGACGTAGAGTGTGCTATCTACAGCCTTCCGGGGGTAGAAATCGTCTTCTGTGGCTCTCAGAATGATCGAGGCGTGATTCTGGGCTCTATTCTTCTCTCTACCTCTCCTCAGGACTTGTGCAATGGCTAATGATGTGATCCCCCACTCTGGGCCACCGTAGTTAGGTGTAAACACCAAATTAGATCGTCGAAATATCCCCACTGTTGGATTCGGGCCGATCTGGAACAAAAACTAATCTGACGGTGTCAATACCATCGACGCAGATTGATGGTATCGACAAGTTTTCCTTTTTCTTTGACATTTCGACTGATTCAGACTCGATACCATCGATGCGGGTCGATGGTATCAACACCTTTAGGCGTCAGTTTTGTCACCTTTCTGACACTAAAGCTGTAGAACGTCGATAGTATCGGATTTTGTGTCGATAGTATCGACAGGTTGATTGCTGGCTCACTGATGGTATCTCGATACCATCGACTTCAATGTCGATAGTATCGACTCATCTTGGCTCCTTGCGGCTATCTCGCTGTGACTGTGTCGATTCCATCGACACAGGTCGATGGTATCGACATCTGTGTATACTCGTTTTTCCTGAAATTGCAAGACAAAACCAAATCAGCTAAGCTAAAACCCATTATTATAATCGTTTATACTCACAAAGATAAGATATGAGAGATTTGATACAGAATGATATTATAGACTAAAGTAAGTGAATTATGTGATACTAACCATAAAAGTGACTAACAAACACATAAAACGCATGTAAAATAAGTCTATAAATGCGACTCAAAATCATCGCATCATAGACCTCTCCTTCTAGACTGAGTACACATGCGGAGGGTCTGAGTCACTCTATGGGCCTCATCTTGGTACGCTCTGTGGGTACCTATGGGTTACCACAGAGATTTCCAATTCATGTTGGGTAACCTATTTTCTCTTAGGAGACTTCCTCAAGGGCTTCATCTCCTTGCACACTCTGTGGGTGTGATCTGATCCACGTATAATGGTCACTGCCAGGGTGGATCGTTTCCTCCCTACAATGCATACATCTGTAGGGAATCTATGGTGTTCAGAGCACCTATGTCTGTTATTTTATTATTCTTGGAAAGCCCTTTCTAAATTGTACCTTTCTCTTATTTATACTTGACTCTGATATCTCTATGGTACCACATCTATTTATTTGAAGTTTACAACACAACATGTATATCATCCTTAACTTGGCAGAGCAGTATATTCAAACATTATAATATACTGAGAAATCAACATGCTATACATGCAGAAAGACTGAAATACTTAAATAAACATAATGCATGTCCATTTGGCACTTATACAGTAGAATCATGCAATTAAACATCTTAATATACTGATAAGAGCTAATTACTTGACATACGAGTAATTGTCATTTTCACCCATACATTATTTGTACTTTCTTGGAAAACATGCAAATCGACCCAAATTCGAGGTAGTGCATCTCATACTGAGAACATGGTAATCAAAATGCTTAATTCATTAAGCACCCTATCCTTAGGGTTTAATTTACCTCATTCACTTATCACATGGCTCTCATAAGGATTTAATATGTCATAAACATCCACTAAATATAGATTGCTTTAAACAAGTCATATACAATCAACATATGTATGAAATCCTCGAATTGAACTAAATTAGGGTTTTCCATTCCATTCAATGAGATACTATTAATCAAGAATAACATTGCATAAATAGAGTCTATGGTGCCAAGAAAAACACTTCAAATGGACCTCACCATATTTATTCTCAAATTTCCAACTTACATCCATACTTTTGTTACCACGTGTTTGTTTGTCTATAGGGTTTGCCATTCAGAAAGGATTGGTAGCTCAATTTGTTGCCCACTCTTCTGTTAAGGCATTCTTGTAAAAGATTGAAAATTGTGTTGATTGTTACAAGTGAAGTACTAAAATTTTTACTTGTTTTGGTTCATATAATATTGTTTTGTTAGGAACACCTTTTAAACCTACCCTTCTTGGTTTGTGTAACTGAGATAAGATTCTATGTTATTAGCATTATCCACCCTTGTCCCTATGGATTGACCCTGATTACTACATCAGACCCCGTATAATAGTTGTGGGGGCATGAATGTCAGGTTATAAATTTAAGAGACATACTACTCTAGATCCACTCCATTTTGGACATGTGATTTGGGTTGATCAACTTTTCAATGCCATTTTTGGGTACAAGACAAAATGATACTATTAAGAATGTGAGTGTACTCACCATACACCTGTGACTCAAGTTTAGCAATTAACTTGACTTCACATATTCTAAATCTGCCACATCTAACTACTTTGAATACTTCATTTCATACATTTAGTTTTCTGACTCAACTATGCAAACTATTTTAGGTAGTTTTGAGAGAAGTAGATTTTTGATGACACCTTATTTCCTTGTCGCATCAACATGTCACCCCACAGACACTACTACAGAAATAGCATTCAATGTCGCTTTTCTGGGCGTTGGTTATTAAGGAAAACCGACGCCTATCATATAAGGCGTCGGTTGTTTAAGCAAACCGACGTCTATATTCGAAGACCAGCCAGACACGGGTACCGCTTTGTATTCAGCATCGGTTGACAATAACAAACCGACGCCTAAAAGCTCCCGCGAAATCCAATTTTCGAGCGAAAAGAAAAGTGTCACATACTGCGTCGGTTATTTAAATAGCCACCGACGCCTATGTGTGATGAAACTTTGTGCGAAAAGTGTCCCTTTCAGCGTCGGTTATCTGTTGATAACCGACGCCGAAAGTGGTTCCGGCCAAACAATTTCGTGAAAATATCGTCCACTTAAGCGTCGGTTGTGTGTCACAACCGACGCTAAAGTGGTTTATGTGTCGGTTGTGACAAAAAACTGACACTATTGGTGAACTTTATATCCTGCGATCACCCGACTCTTCCCCTTTCTTCTGTTTCATCGCCTAAACTGCTCCCGCCGCAACCACCCCTCTGCTGTCGCCCGACCCTCCACTCCGCCGCACCCCTCCATGACAGTGCCGCCGCGCCTCCTTCTCCGGCGCCGCCTTCTCCTCCGGTGCCTCCACGCCGCCTTCTCCTCCGGTGCCTCCACGCCGCCGCCAGTGCCTCCAAGCTGCCGCCGCCAGGCCGACAGAAGCTGCTTCTCCACCGCCGTCGCGCCGCCGCCAGGGTTTAGGGTTGCTAGCTGCTTCTCCGCCGCGCCGCCGGTTCGACCACAACTCCTCTCCATCGCCGTCGCCCACTCTGTGCCGCCGTCTGCAGACCACAGCTCCTCTCCAGACCGGTATGCCCTCTTCTTTGTCCATTATTGAGTTCATCACTCCCGCTTGCCTTATACTATAATAATTTGCAACTAGTAGAAACCATTATACAATGTTGGGGCATGCCCTTTTCCCCATATGTTGGGTGAGGTCTGTGCCTAAGTCGGTCCATATTTAACTCCCCCACTGCCACAATAAGTTTTCCTCATATGTGAGGTAGTATGGGGACCCCATCATCAACAAGTTCAACTTATTCCTAGTTTTATTTTTTTATCAAATAACAACAGAGTTTTTAAATCAGAGTTTTACCTTTTTATTAATGCATGACTATATCAAGAAAACCCTAGTTTGATGAGCATGTTGTTAATCATGTTAATTATGTTTCTTCTATATATTCTGATGTCATTATATAATTATGTGATCCCAACATATTAAATTGAATTAGAATGATTTCATGAATTATAGGGTTTTAAAGTTGATAAACATGTACATGCGGAAATAGGGTTATTAAACCAATGTTTATAACATTAAATGTCTAGTAAAGATTCCTAGACCTTTTGTTTGAAACTATTGATTTCTTGATTTATTATTTAATAATGCTTTGTTGATTAGGATTAACCATGTTGCCTGTAGTTTATAGACATTTATTATATATAAGAATGACAACACATGTATTTGTTGGCCTAGAAACCCGTCCAAGATTTACTCATTAGGAGTAAATCTTGGATAGTCCCCGGTTTGGGACTGTTCTTGAACACCTAATCTCACTTAGGATGTAAGTGTATAATGTGTATTGGGTTTTCGAGAAAATTTCGGTAGCATTTCCCCGTTTGTTCTCTAAGTATATATGTACTTAGAGAACAGCGGGGAAATGCTGCCGAAATTTTCTTGAAAACCCAATACACATTATACACTTACTAGTGAGATTAGGTGTTCAAGGATGGGATAGGTGGTACATATTTATTATATATAAGAATGACAACACATGTGTTTGTTGGCCTAGAAACCCGTCTAAGATTGACTCATTAGGAGTAAATCTTGGATAGTCCCCGGTTTGGGACTGTTCTTGAACACCTAATCTCACTTAGGATGTAAGTGTATAATGTGTATTGGGTTTTCGAGAAAATTTCGGTAGCATTTCCCCATTTGTTCTCTAAGTATATATGTACTTAGAGAACAGCGGGGAAATGCTGCCGAAATTTTCTTGAAAACCCAATACACATTATACACTTACTAGTGAGATTAGGTGTTCAAGGATGGGATAGGTGGTACACATTTATTATATATAAGAATGACATCACATTATACACTTAGGTAGGATGTAAGTGTATACCCTAATCTTTTCCTAATATATACTTGTTTCCTAATATATACTTGTTTTCTCTGATCATAGAATGGATAGATCATGGATGTCCATTTGTAATCGTTGCACCCCAGAGTTTATATCTGGTCTTGATCAGTTTATTAGATTTGCCGAGGAACATAGGAAAAAACCTACAGATAGGTTCTACTGTCCATGTAGGCATTGCGGTAACAACTTGAAAGTCAACACTGGTGAGGAAATCAAAAGTCATGTCATGTGCAACGGGATTGTACAAGGCTATACAGAATGGCACTGGCATGGAGAGATTTCAAAATCGAAACCAGTAGATGTCGATAGCAGTGCTTGGGTGGAAGAAGAAATTGCCTCCGATGACGTAAATGTGAACGAACCAGTTCCAGCAGACATCGTTGATGCGATGCTGGATAGTTGTAGGGTAGAGCACACTGATCCACCTCCTATCTTTAGAAACATTGTGCATGATGCTGAGATACCGTTATACACAGGCTGTGCTAAGTTTACGAAGCTTAGCGCTGTGTTGAGATTGTATAAGTTGAAAGCTAACAATAGATGGAGTGATAAAAGCTTCACTTCATTGTTGACTTTGTTGAAAGAAATGCTTCCTGAAGGAAACGAGCTGCCAATCTCAACATACCAGGTAAAGAAAATGTTGTGCCCAATGGGAATGGAGGCCAAGAAGATACACGCATGCCCGAATGATTGTGTATTATTTCAAAAGGACTATGTAGATTTGAAAGATTGTCCAAAATGTGGTGCGTCACGGTATAAATTGACGACTTCGGGGGAGTCCAAAACTGGTTCTCCTGCCAAGGTGTTGTGGTATCTACCTATAATATCACGATTTCAACGCTTGTTTGCAAATCCGAAAGATGCGAAGAATTTGAGGTGGCATGCAGATGTTAAGAAAAATAATGATGGGATCCTGCGACATGCGTCTGATTCCCCACAATGGAAGAAGATTGATCTATTGTACCCCAAATTTGGTGAAGAAGATAGGAATATAAGACTTGGGCTTTGTATAGATGGGATGAATCTGTACGGTACATTGAGCAGCCAACATAGCACTTGGCCAGTCATGCTTGTTATATCCAATCTTCCTCCCTAGATGTGTATGAAAAATAAGTACGTTATGTTGTCATTGTTGATATCGGGCCCTAAACAACCCAGAAATGATATCGATGTTTATCTTGAACCTTTGATTGATGACTTAAAGAAACTTTGGGCTGAAGGTGTGATGACCTATGATGCTTCAGTAAGAGAGACATTTCGTTTGCACGCTATGTTGTTTTGCACTATTAATGACTTTCCAGCATATGGGAATTTGTCTGGATATAGTGTCAAAGGAGCTAAAGCGTGTCCTATATGTGAAGAAAACACTGATATAATAAGACTAAAACATGGCGGCAAGACTGTATATCTTGGTCATCAAAGGTTTCTTTCAAAATTCCATCCGTATCGTAGAAAGCGAAAAGCATTCAATGGATGGAATGATGAACGGAGTGCACCTAAACCTATACCAGGGGATGTTGTTTATGAAAGAGTAAAAGACATTGTCAATGAATTTGGTAAGAAATCACAATGTAGTATGGCCACACGGAGTGACAATTCTTCATTCAAGAAGAAGTCAATATTTTGGGATCTTCCTTATTGGAGTTCTTTGACAGTCAGGCATTGTATCGATGTAATGCACGTTGAAAAAAATGTCTGTGATAGCATCATTGGTACTCTGTTAAATATACCAGGTAAGACTAACGATGGGGTAAAATCCAGACTAGACCTACGTGAAATGGGAATAAGGTCAGAATTAACAAAATTACGTGAAATGGGTAGTAAAAGAACATACTTACCTCCCGCTTGTTACACGTTGTCTAGAAAGGAGAAGAAAACTTTTTGTGAATGCTTGGTAAATGTTAAGGTGCCACATGGTTACTCATCCAACATCCGTAGATTGGTATCAATGAAAGATCTGAAGTTGATAGGTCTTAAATCTCATGATTGTCACACTCTAATGCAACAAATATTGCCCGTGGCAATTCGATCTATATTGCCAAAGCATGTAAGGTTTGCAATTACCAGACTTTGTTTCTTTTTCAACAGTCTATGCAGCAAAGTTATTGACCCTGATACTCTTGATAATTTGCAAAGAGAAGTGGTTGTTACCCTATGTCATCTTGAGATGTATTTCCCTCCTTCGTTCTTTGATATCATGGTACATCTTGTTGTCCACTTGACTAGGGAAGTGAAAATGTTGGGACCAGTTTTCTTGCATTGGATGTATCCCTTTGAACGATACATGAGCGTTTTTAAAGGTGATGTTCGAAACCGTTATCGGCCTGAACGAAACTTTGCGTTGGGCCTGTTTGTAGGCTGATATCAATGGATGTCGTAAACCTGCAGTTCAGAAAACTGAACTGCAGGTTCTCATCCTGCTGACCAGCCACAGCAGGCCTGCAAACTGATATAAAAAAAAATAGATATAGGCGTCGGTTATTTACAGAAAACCGTCAGCAAAGACCTACAGCGTCGGGTTTTTGCAAAACACCGACGCCTAATGTGGCCATAGCCGTACAGGAAATGGCGTCGGTTGTTCGTGTCAAACCGACGCCTATTTAACCTATAGGCATCGGTCTTTTAGTAGATAACCGACGCCAAAAGGGTTCGCGCCACAGAAAACGATGTCATCTAGGACACTTTCTGCGTCGGTCTTTTAGTAGATAACCGACGCCGAATGTGTCCTAGATGACGCCGTTTTCTGTGGCGCGAACCCTTTTAGTGTCGGTTATCTACTAAAAGACCGACGCCTATAGGTTAAATAGGCGTCGGTTAAAAAACCGACGCCGAAGCGTTCGACCTTTAGCGGCGCCCACATAGGCGTCGGTCGGAAATCGACGCCAAAGGGGGTTAAACAACTGATGCCAAAGGTTGTTTCTGTAGTAGTGAGAGTAGGACTTCCTCCTAGACGACGTGGTAGAGAACATGCTAGAGAAGGTCAGAACCCAAGGGTGGAGGACTTCATAACTCCACTGATAACCATGTCCGAATGCGATAAAAGGCACTCTAATGGAACTGGACGAGGGCATATGAAAGACGCCATAACAATGAAGATGAACGTGAAGAATGTCGCAAAGGTGAGTGTGAAGAACACCATGAAGATGAGCAGCGTGATGAAAGGTTCCATGATGACCACCATCATCATCAAGGAAGAAGACACCAAAGGAACCATAGTGAGAATAGGGACAATAACCGTGATGATGAATATGGCAATGAAGAGGAAGAAGAAGGTCATTCCCTCAGAGAACTGTCTATGACCAGAGCTAATGAATCTAGATGCCTCACCATCATTCCCCGGTTTGATGTTGCAAATTTTGAGATGAAGCCTGCGGTCATCTGCATGATCCAAAATAAAACTTTTAGAGGTAACTAGAAGAATGAGAATCTTTATCACCATCTTGATGCCTTTAAGAACATCTGTGGCACTATCAAGATGAAGAGAGTGCCGCATGAAGTTATATACTAAAAAGGATTCATCTTCTCTCTGGAGTACAAGGCTATGTCATGGTATCTTAGCTTGCCTCATATATCCATTAATGGATGGAGGTGTCTAGCCAATGCTTTTGTCACAAAGTTCTATTCGACCGAGAAAACCATCCGAAATAAGCACAAGATTACTTGATTCATGCAAAAACCTAGAGAGAATCTTCACGAAGCATGGGAATGATTTCAAGAATATCAGAGGGATTGTCCTCATCATAATTAAAAAAAACGTTTTCTTGTGACCACATTTTACAGTGGGTTAACACCCACAAAACGGACTTCACTAAATGCCTCTGCTAGAAGTGATTTCCTTGGTAAAAAGTTGAAGAAGACCATGTCTATTATTGATAACATGGCTGCACTACAAGCACGTATGTAATATGAAAGAAGTGCTAGGGGCTCAGTGAAGAAGGAAAACTCTGAAGAACACTCTATTGAGGCTAAGCCTCTAGAGAACATAACTTCAAAAATTCAAAAGATAGCTCTGGATGTCAAGTAATTGAAGGATATCAAAGGAAAAGGCAAGGTCAATATTGAGAAAGTTATGATATGTGTCACCTACGGTGAAGGAGGACATGGCATAGATAACTATATCTACACTCAACCATAAGATGATGACGAAAGTGAATATGAGGAAGAAACTGAAAACATATCTTATGCAAATTTTACAAGACCAAATCAGCCTAGCTTTAATTATGGAAATAAAGATGTTGCTAAGAATTATCACCAAATGGGTAGTTCATTTAAACCACCTCTAGGATGTGGAAGAGGAAGTGGACCAACTTAGTATACCAAAACCACAATATATCAACAGAATAGAAACAATTACCAAGTCCAAGGACAATATCAAAACAAGAACACGAACCACAAAAACCAAGATCAAGGCCAAACCAAATGCAACAACCAGTCGAACATGATGGCTCAACTATTTGACTTCGCAAAGAGACAAATTTCTATGAATGATCAACTCACCCAATGTGACATCACTAACTTAGGTGTCTTAACCATGATGCAAACTCAAATGGCCACGCAAGCACATAAAAAACAAATGGAACAACAACTCCCACAACTTTCTGAAGTCATAAAGAATTCTCAAGAAAAGATCCCCTCCAATAAGGAGACTGTGAAGAGCTACTCTTCACTCGTGAAAAGTCGTGGAAAGTCAACAAGAAGAAATTCATCAATAAGAAGAGATTGTCACCAAGCCACACCATGAACCCATGATAGTAGAGGAGGAATCCGAGAAGGAAGAATCCACATAGAAGGACAAGAGTAAAGGAAAAGACCAGGAAAAGAAGAGTGCAAAGACTAAGAAGACAAATCTTACTGAAGAAGTCTTTACACAAAGCGATCCCTATGTCCCAAGAGTTCCCTTCCCATATAAATTGATTAATATGCATCTTCATAACAGGTATGAGAAGTTCATTGAGGTTGTGAAAAAGTTGCACCTAGACATCCCTTTCCTGGATGCTATTGAGGAGATGCCCACATATGCAAAGCTCTTTAAGGATCTTATCATGAAAAGGAGAAGAGGAGATCATATAGAGATGGTGCAGCTAGCCAAGATGTCAAGTGCCTTCATCTAGGTTGAATTGCCTACTAAGAAGAAAGATCTTGGGGCATTCACTATCCCTTTCAACATCAGAGATAATGTGGAAAAAAGGGGTTGTCTAAGCTAGTAGCGAGCATAAGTCTAATGCATCTTTCCTTAGACCAAAGGCTTGGACTAAAAGACATGGTAAAGATTGGAATGAGTATTGAGTTAGTTGATCACACTTTTACGAATACAGTGGGAATAGTAGAAGACATCTTGATTCACATTGGGTGATTCTTTATACCTTGTGACATAGTGATAATTAACACCGTTGAGGACCCAACATGTTTGATGAACTTTGGAAGACCCTTCCTTGCCATAGTTAGGACCCTGTTCGATGTGGCGGAAGGAATCATTATTGTCTGAGTTGGAAATGACCATATCAATTTTCATGTCTAGGATGCTATGAGAGGACATTCTCTATTTGAGTCGATCTATTTCATGGACAATTATACCCAATACTGTGAAGAGGTACAAGAGGACCATGCCATTATTGATCCAATCATGTGAGATTTGAACAACACAGACCTCAATATGGAAAACCCCAAAGTAGTGGAAATTTTCGGCTATCTAGACCAACCAGAAGAAGATTTTAGTGATGAAGAAGGTACTATGGAAACGGTAAAGCATGCTTCAGTGGAAAAAATGAAAAAAGAGAATGATGCACCAAAACTAAAGCATGAGTTAAAGCAATTACCTAAAGGGTTGAAATACGAGTTTCTGGATGAACAACAAAGGAACCCCATATGGAGGATCAAGAGGATAAGTGGATAAACAAACTCAAGAAACACATGAAAGCAATAGGATATTTAGTAGAGGATATCAAGGGTTTGAGCCCAATCCTCTACATGCACTATGCAAATCTAGAAGACACTACCAAGCCTTTAGATCAGCCATTGAGGAAGTTAAATCAGATGCTCAAATAGGTTGTTAAGAAGGAGATGATCAAGTTGTGTGATGCTGGAATAATTACATATAAGAGATAGAAATTGGGTCACCCAATTCATGTTGTTCCCAAGAAAGAGGGGATAACTGTTGTAAAGGGGGGAAAGGAGATGAAGTGGCAACAGGAACTGTGACTGGTTGGTGTATGTGTGTAGATTACTGGAAATTGAATGCAGTTACAAGGAAAGACCACTTCCCCCACCCTTTATTGATAAAGTTTTGAAAAGGTTGGCACATCACTCATACTTTTGTTTCTTAGATGGATATTTGGGGTTCTACCAAGTGCCAATTCACCCAGATGATCAGGAGAAGACTACCATCACTTGTATCTACAACACATATACCTTTCAGAGAATGTCATTTAGATTATGCAATGCACCTGCCACCTTCCAAAGATGTATGATTTTCATATTCTTAGACTTTCTAGAAGACATAATGTAAGTCTTTATGGTTGATTTCTCTGTGTATGGAACATACTTTGATAAGTTCCAAACATGTCCCTAGTATTACAAAGGTGTGAAGAGAAACACTTAGTCCTAAATTGGGTGAAGTGACATTTCATGGTGCAAAATGGTATCGTGTTGGGGCATAAAATATCTAAGAAATGAATTGAGGTTGACCTTAGTATAATCAAAGTTGTGGTGAAACTCCCTCCCCCAAAAATAGTAACAGGGTGAGAAGTTTCCTTGGTCATGATGGGTATTATATTAGGTTTATTACAGACTTCTAAAAAAACCACCAAGCCTTTATCAAACCTTCTAGTCAAATATGTAAAATTCAACTTCATAGATAAGTGCCTCGATGCCTTCAACACTCTAAAAAATGCTTTGACTACAGCCCCCATCCAACATGCTCTAGATCGGAGCTTCCTTTTGAAATCATGTGTGATTCCAACAAGTAAGGATAACAAACATCATGTCATCTATTACGCAAGTTGAACTATCGATGAATCCCAAGTCAATTACACTACCACTTAAAAGGAAATCCTGGCGATTGTGTTTGCTTTTGACAAATTTAGATCTTACTTAATAGGATCAAAATTGAAGGTATACACTTATCATGGAGCTATAAAATATTTAATGCAGAAGAAGGACACCCAACCAAGGTTGTTAAGATGGGTTCTACTACTTCAAGAATTTGATCACATGATAATTGAAAAGAAAGGAATATAGAATGTGGTTGTAGACCACCTTTCTATGATTGTGATTACTGAGGAAGATCCATTACTTGTTAACGACAATTATGCCAGTGAAGCCCTGATGATGTCAAAGTCCACTGAGCCAAACCTACTGTGGTTTGTTGATATTTGCAACTATCTGGCGCGCCAACAACTACCACCTGATATTACCTATAATGAAAAGAAAATGCTATTTTTTGATCTGAAAAAATTACTATTAGGATGACCCACTCTTGTTTAAGAGATGCGTTAATAACTTGTATCGAAGATGTATACTAGAGGAAGAAGTACCTCAAATCTTGTAGGAATGTCAGTCTGCACCTTATGGAGGACACCTAAGAGGAGAGAGGGTGACAACAAAAATCCTACAGTCTAGATTCTACTAGCCCACCTTATTCAAGGACACTCAAGCTTTTGTTAAAGCATGCAATGAGTACCAGAGAACTAGAAATATTTCAAGAAGAAATGAGATGTTGACATTGGACTGGATTGAAGTAGAAATTTTTGATGTATGGGGGATTGATTACATGGGACTATTCCCCTCCTCTAGAGGAAATCAATATATCCTGGTTGTTGTGGACTCTGTTTCAAAATGGGTAGAGGTTGTAGCTACCCAAACCTGTGACTCAAAGGCAGTGATTAAACTTCTTGAGAAAACCATCTTTCTGATATTTGAGGTCCCACACATCACCATAAGTGACAGGGGATCGCACTTTGGGGACGACAATTTGAAACCCTATTTAAGAAGTATGGAATCAAGCACAAGGTGGTGACATCTTATGACCCACAAACTTATGAACAAGTGGAGGTATCAAATAGACAAATAAAAAAAATCTTAGCAAAAATAGTTAGTTGAACAAAGAAGGATTGATCCATGAAACCCGATGATGCACTATGGGCCTACCATACTGCATACAAGATGCCAGTAGGGACCACTCCCTATAGGATTATCTACAGAAAGTCTTGCCACCTTCCAGTGGAGTTGGAACATAAGGCCCATTGGGATATTAAATTCCTAAACATGGACCTCGATAGAGTAGGCAAGAAAAGATTTCTGCAATTGCAAGAGCTAGAGGAACTCAGGTTACAAGCTTACAAAAATGCCCAAATTTGCAAGCAGAGAACCAAGGTGTGGCATGACGCGCACCTGAAAAGCAAGGATGTGTCTGAAAGGGACAAGGTTCTTCTATTTAATTCCAGTATTCAATTGTTCCCAGGAAAACTCAGGTCTAGATGGTCTAGCCCATTCTCTGCTATAAAGATCTATCCATCTGGAATGATGGAAATTTCTATTAAAAAGACGAGTACCCTCAAAGTGAATGGACATAGAGTAAAAAGGTATTATGAAGACGAGGCCTTTGTGAGAAGGTTAGAACTCAACTTGAAAGAGCCCAAACCCACTCCACCAGAAGAATAGTGAAGAGCCAGACACAAAAGTCAAGCTGAAGACTATAAATTAACACTTCTTGGGAGGAAAATCAAGTGCCTTTAATGACTATTTTAATTTTCTATTATTTTATGTTTCTATTTCTGGACAATCCTACTATCTCTCATCCTTGGCTTTTACCTCAATTCTATGTTAATTTCATAATTAGATCTCTAAAATCTTAGTGCTCAATTTTAGAAATTTACCTTAAATAAATTGATATCCTAGTAGGTACATAAAGCTTCTTTTACTCGTATACCTCTGCGTTCGCAAGAAATAAAAAACCCAAGTGGTCACAGATGATAAGTATAATTATATGTGATCACTTGGACTACCAAGCATCAATGACCACATAGAATTCCCAGATCCCTACGACCGTTGGACATAGGTCAACCCTACGACCATAGGGATTTTGACCCACATCTTTTGACCCTTATGACCGCTGAGGATTAGTAGTCTCTACGAACACTGAAGAATTTCAAGCATCAACACTAGGTTTAACCCCAAGGGTATAAGAACCTGAATCTTTTTCACCCTAACAACTTGAAACACCAATGATTGTAGAAAAGCCCTAGCCCTCTACAGGTCAACCAACGGCAATGCCACCACAAGGAAGCCAAAGACGATGACGACCATAGAAGATGATCACCCACTTTTCATGTCTCCTTTTCTCTTAGACAAAGAATTTCATAATGTCGTCGTCTACTTCAGACTCATGGCACATGGAGATAACTTCACTCAAAGGACATAAAGAAGAAATCCAAGAGGTTGATACATAATTAGACAAACATCTAGAGCTACCAGACTCAAAGAGGATACAACTGCTCCTGCACAAAGAATGTTACAAAATATTATTGGGGAACAAACATTCTGAACCTAAAGATGAGTCACAAAGCACTTTTGGGACAAAAACTTCAGAGTACCAACCATCAAAGGAATAAGTGAGGGGGAAAAGAAAGTGACAAACATCATACATGGGGGAAGCAACATCAAAGAAGAAGAAACCAATAGTTATAACAAGGATAAAAGCTTAGAAGCCAGAGGCAGTAAGCAAACCAGCAGGCGTAGTGTTGGTATCTGATAAAGTGGTAATGTCTAAGAACCAAGAACTGATGTTCAAACCCAGAGATAAGGAACACCAGTCTATCTATGAGTTGTTCAAAACAACAAAGCAATTTAGGTTAATGAGGTACATAGACCACAATGACTTCAAGAAATTGGGACTCTACAAACGAATCATGGAATTCTTGGAGGGACCAAATTCGAGTGTCATGTTCTTGGAAGCCTAGGACTCATACATAGAACTGACAACAAAATTCATATCCTCACTCATAGAAGTCCATGTCAGAGGAGAAGAAAAGAATGAAGAGGGAGTACAAACTACAAGTAAGAATAGGAGGAAATGATCATTATATTACTGAAAGATTCCTGAATCAACTATTCACCAATACTGATGAGGAAGCCAGAGCCTACAAACAACAAAATGTTATAAATATATCATTGGGTTTAGTAGCCACAGGATGTGGGAGAAGCTGACAGGGGAATATAAGCACAGTCTTGGAAAGTCAAAGGCAGCTCAGATAACTTCTTGCTTCATCAAAGTAATGTAGAAAATCCTATCCAACATTGTATATGCCCGATCGAAAATGGAGAATGTATTAAGGGGGAGATTTTCCTAATCTAGTCAATGATAGAGAAAAGACCAATCAACATTGGGTGACTACTAATTGACAAACTATCAACAACAACTGATCGTGACATCAAACTGAGAATGAGAGATTACTACATGGGTGGTCAAATCACAGTAATTGCAACCTTCTTCATGAAAGTTGAGGATCTAGGAAGGTATGAGATGACTAAAGGGTACACGAAGCTTGATATTAAATATTTGATAATTGCATGTATACTAGCCTAACGAGTTTATAAGTTATTCTATAAGAAAAACAATTCCAAACCTATACTTCCTCTCCTAGAAATGGTGTATTACAGCACCAATAAGCTGCAACCCAACATCGATGAAGTGGACAAAATACAATCTAGTGCTATTATGAGTTCTACAGACCCAAAATCACCTACTAGCATCCAAGAAGTAGAAGATCAAGCAGAAGAGATAGAACAAAAAAGACCAGAGAAAAGAAAGAAATTGCCAAATAGGCAGCGCAAACCCGGGCAGGAAATTATGGCCCCAACAATTAAGGCACCTCTATCTCAACCAAGCAGAGACGATACCACAAGTCGACCATCGCTAGCAGAACAAACACATGCCAATGATGAAGAATCCCATGATGCACCACCTCCCTATCCAGGTGCAAGTAAAATATCGAAGGTTCCAACTGTAGAAATGGGTGACCCACATGACGCTCCTGCAAATACATGGGAACCTATAATGGAAGTTGGGGAAGACCTAAGAAACTAACCTGACAACTCCAGAATACCAACCCCCATGTAACTGAAATATCACCCAAAAATCCAGTTCAAGAGGTTGATGCTCAACCTAAGCCGTTAGGAGATGAACAGTTAAAGGATACAGAACGCGAGCGGACACAATAGGAAATAAAGAATCCAATAATCCAAGATCATCCCACCCATCCTCGACAAGAACCTATCACTACAACATCAACTCTACCAACAATAATAACACAGAGACCTAAAGAAGGATGACAATAATGAATCCTGACATTTGGGGAAGAATTGGGACGTCAGGTCACTGCTCTCTTCCAACATGTGCACAACTCTTCTTCACAAGTACATTTCTTTTCTGACAGCCTACAAGCACTAGCAATGTAGGTATCAAAGATGAACTAGAGGATCTCTGACCTCCCAGAGTTCTTGACTAACATGCTCTTCCACCATTGTGAGGTTCTACAAGCCATCAAAACAATGTCAGAAGAGATGGCAGACCTTAGGAAAGAAAGGAAAACTATACCCACTGAGAAAGAGATGATGCACAAAGAAAATGAAGAATCAATGAAAGAACTATAAGAGGAGTGCAAATAGATGAAGAAATGGAGAGCCAGGAAAGCATTTGAATGTAGAACCAGCTCCTTACCATCTCAAGCATCTTCTAATCTATCAGACATTGACGAATAAAAGGGTGATGAAGTAGCCAATGCACCACCTTCACACAGAGAAGAAAGTGTGAATATACCCAAAGATCAGTTAGAGGAGGCACCAAAGAAAAAGGAGCAACCACATCTTGAGGAGCCAGATGCTGCCAAGGTCACAAACAACGTCATACAAGAGTTTGACTTAAACTCTTAGCCCATAGAGGATGATGGGAATCTGATACAACAACCTACAAGAGCTACCATTAGTAAGGAGGAAGCAAGTGCTAAAATATCATCATCTTGCGACATGGAAACAATCAACAAATTCCTAGACAAACATCAACATGGACATTGTTGACATTTACCCCCAAGATCCTATCCACAACAAATACAATGATGTTGTGTATGACAACAAGATGGCTGCTATTATAGTAGCACTCAATGAAGTTGTGCTCAAAACCTCATCTACTGCAAACAAACACGTAGAAGTAATTGTCAACACATAATCAGTTGAAGTTAAAGTAGAAGAAGAACTAAAGAAGATAATTGAAGGTCTTACCATGAACCCTATGCCATCCGCAACTACACAAGTTACAACATCTAAAACAACTAGTGAGGGGATGTCAGATGATGAGGAAAGTAGTCTGGCCACTTTCTTTGTGGGTGTACCAGAAAGGGAAAGATACCTACATGTGGAAAAAGATACAATGCTTGTAGCTACCCCTCTCCCCTACAAGTTAACTGGAATGGATATCTCAACATTGTCTAGAATAATGTGTAGAGACATCTATGTCCTAGAAGACATATTAGATGAAAACCTCTTGGGAACATACATCATCTTTCACAAAAAAGGGAGTTCACTAAATAGAGACCACTTCAGGGGGATATTTTTAAAAAGAGCATGAGTTCATAAAAGAATATTCAAGGTGATCTGTGCAACATTGATCATAGAATTCTGCCATCCATACAAGGTGGAAATAGTGTTCAATGACACCACTCATTTGGCAAAGTAGTTGTATAAAGAAAAGTTCAACTCTAAAATTGTGATAGAACTGCAACATGCTATGAACCGGGTGGACACCAGATATGTCACCTTGCCTATGAGGACAGTTAAACACTAGACACTGATAGTGGTAAAACTTTATGAGCACTACACTACTATCTATAATTGTTTTTCTATTGAGATGGACATAACATCACTAATATACAAGAATAAAGAAGCTGAAGACATCCTGAAGGTACCTCTGTGCCTACAACGTGCAATACAGATGGTAGTGTAGTGATACAAGTTGATCTAGATCAATCTCTAAAAAGTTACATCAAAAAAGAGAAGGATCAGGAGATTGCACATTCATCGTACTAAGGATGGTGGAAGCAATCAAGAAAAGGGATTCCACTGGAAGACATTTGTCGTGAGGATTTGCACTTTAACATCCCTGACATAGGTTTAGGGGTAACCATGTTTTTTTGGCTAAGTAAGTTGCTTAGAACTTTGATATAATCCCCTAAGGTGCTTTTTTATCATGTGACACACTTATGTTTCAAGTTTGGTCCTGATCGAATGTTGTTTGAGCAATGTTCCTTTATTTTCGACCAAAGTGCAATTTACCCAATATGGGAGGTTATACTACAAAATTTCACATGTTTAATGTTCCTTAAGTGTTTTAGCATCATAAGAGAGAGAATGATGATAAGTGGTGGCTTTTGAAAAGCCTAAATGCCAAGTTTGAACTTGTTTGAATAATGCTAGTACCTTGTGCACCAATTTTGGTACAAATTGTAATTTACCCAAAATGTAGGGTTGATATGCAAATTACCACCTCTAGAGTTTTCCTACTTCCTCAATGTATCATTTATAGGAGATATAATTAATGGGACACCATGTTTTAATCATTTATGAGTGGTAGTATTCTTGGTGATGAAAAGACCAAGAAAGGGGTTGAATGTGAAACCCTAACTTGAGTTGTATCAAGTTGTAGACTTGCAATGGGAGTGCCTATCGGCCAAGGAGAGATATAGGGGATCCCATATTGGTTTGTGGACTCTTGGAAAAGGCAACGACGAGCTAAGCACCTCAATAAATCAATATATACCGGCTTGCAACTTTCCTTTGGAAAGGTTGTATTGAATTGTGAATATAATAATAATGTGAGTGGACGTGGCTTGCCCTAGAAGATAACCAAAGGGGCCGACCCTTATCCCTTGAATTATCCACAAGTTTTTATTTTGCATGGCAAGATAAAGATGGAATGCATGCAAGTACATGTGTCAATCCATTCATGGCCATGTGGCACCTAGTAGTAGTAAGAAGGTGACACCTCTTACACTATATCCCATGAACCTCAAGGATATATACCCTCCCTCTCACC
Source organism: Alisma plantago-aquatica (assembly GCA_963693085.1). Classification (NCBI taxonomy): domain Eukaryota; kingdom Viridiplantae; phylum Streptophyta; class Magnoliopsida; order Alismatales; family Alismataceae; genus Alisma; species Alisma plantago-aquatica. Next base: position 233,463,051 of record OY856411.1, on the reverse strand, counting down.
TGCTAGTGAATCTTTTCGACCCCTATCACTCTATTTCTCTAAGATATCATTCATACCCTCTTAGATATCGTGCATAGTATCTCAAGGAGCAAGGGAAGCTCGAGCACCAAGTTTAAGGTAAGGCCATGGTCATCTTCAACCTTGGTTGAAGCATGATTCTCAGGTTATCGTTATTCCTTTCTTTTCTTCCTCACCAAGTTCTTAACTATAGTGATTCCTTGTATATGAAGGAGTTTTTAACGAGCCTTGGACTTATGATAAGCTCATCTTCAATCTAGGAATGTGAAGCTTTAGATCTTGGATCTTTGAAGTTGTTCTTGAGGTGGGTTATATAACTTGAACCCAAACATGTTATTATTCACCATCTTTCTTGCTATATTTGATGATCTACTTTCAATTCCGAGATTTTCTTGAATACTTGATATATCTATGGGTTCTAATAGTTTCTTAGACCTGTTGTCCATGTACTAGAACAAGTAGAACGAAGGTCTAGAGCTTGAAGATGATGGTATCACCTTACAAAGTGATATCGGGTTCAAGCACACAAGAAAGCATCTCTAAACTGATATGGTGATGCACATACACCACTAAAACGATATGGATATGAGTTTATACATCTTTGCACGATATGGTGATGAAGTATACACCCTATGCACGATATGGTTTCAACCATAAACCTTTTTCACGATATGAGGTCAAGCAAAGACCCCATGCACGATATAGTGTCAAGCACATACCTCTTTGCCCGATATGGTGTGAAGCACACACACACCTCTTTGCCCGATATGGTGTGAAGCACACACAGACCTCTTTGCCCGATATGGTGTGAATCATACACACACCTCTTTGCCCAATATGGTGTGAAGAGCGCACACACCTCTTTGCCCGATATGGTGTGAAGCGCACACACCCCTTTGCCCGATATGGTATGAAGCACACACACACCTCTTTGCCCGATATGGTATGAAGCATACACACACCTCTTTGCCCGATATGGTGTGACGTACACACACCTCTTTTCCTGATATGGCAAGTAAGCATACACCTCTTGCACGGTATGATGTTGAGCACACACCTCTAAAATGATATGATGGGTAACCCAATACACTAGATGACAAAAGTGGTACGGTGGTTAATACCCTAGACTATGTGATGGCCAATACACTAAAGTATGGTGTGGCAAATATCTTCAAGTGAGGTAAGGATGTTACACCATGTTGGTGAATGTGATACACCATATGATTGATAAGGTTGGTACCTTAATGGGTAAGGGTATGAGGGATATGATGATGCCTAGCCCGATATACACCTAACCCAATACATGTGTTCAACTTGACATACATGATTTATCCCAATACACCTTGTAAAGGTGGGGGAAAAACACTCTTAGGAGTGATGATTATAACACTAAGTAATGGTGTGGCTAATACCTTGATAGGTGAAACACCTAAAGTGGTTGATAATGGTCAACCCTATATCAACAATGATTTAACCTGAGATAAGTCCCTATCACTTGATTATAGTTGGGTAATTCAAGCATGTGACTTATGACCAATACACTATAGGATAAATGTGATGAGTTAGTGCATAAAGTATTAGGATGGGAAATACCCTAATACAAGATAAGTTGATGAAATTAAGTAAGTTAAAGGTGATGAGGGAAGTGATACACCAAGGCATTATAAATATCATCCAACACCTCAAGGTTGATACACCTTGATGCACCTCAAATCCAATAAACATGGATGAGTAACACATGAAGTATGTCATGTCAATTGTTACATTAAGATGTAATGAGTTTAATGCACTTTGATAAGTGTAGGCTAACATACCTTGAGAAAGGGTTAAGCCAAGTTAATAAAGTATGATGTAATCAATATCCTAGTGAGGATGAGAGAGAAACTCATACTTTGCGTTGATAATCTTGTAATGATAAATGATGAGAATAAATAAGTATGATAGAATACTGATGATATCAATGTATGCTCCTAGATGTGTGGAGAAATGAATTAGGGTTGGATTGATAATATGAACTTGAAACCCTATTCGGTTATAAAGGGAAACCCTAACCCTAATAATGGGAAGGTTGTATTTCTCTTATTGCATACGCCTTGTGAGACATGTTAAATACTTGTATAACAAGTATAATGTTTATGTGGTCTAATGACCTAAAAGATAGTTGTTGACTAGAGAGAGGTAACAAGATGTTTAATGGGCCTTGTGAGCCATGTGAATAGTTGTTGCCTAGTGAGAGGTGACAAGATGTTTAAACAGGCCTTCTGAGCTATGTGAAATACTTGTACAACAAGTGTATGAATACCTTGGTCTGAGGACCTAGAGGTAACAATTACCTATTAAAGTGGTAACAATAATTCGTGATGATCTAAGGGTTTGAATACCTAGATCCAGTAATCATGACGATGATGATGCTATGAGATGAAAATTCCTAGTAATGTGATAAGGGACTGAGATCTTGAGTACTATATATCTAAATGTGTTCCAAAGATTAGAAAAGTACTTCATAGATGTATTACACCTTTCTTTGTAGAATTTGTTTATGATTGATGCTTATAACTTGTTTGATGCTAAGAGAATACTGTAATGCACTTAATTTATCATTGGAACCATAAAATGTAGTTCCCTTGGCCATAGATCCATCAGGTGCTGAAATGGTGAAATGTGTTTTTCCCACCGGATTACCTGGAGCGCATATTTTTGAATATGTAGGGGGCGTAAGCTTGGACGACCATATGTTGACTGATCCCCTTACATCCACAATCTTGGGGATTGGCTATATGCCATATCTTGGCTTGAGTGTGACTGCGGTTGTAGACTCAGTAAGCACGGTGAACTGGCATGTGGCTCAGAGTATGGCTATATGCCATGAATCAATAATTTTATAACCGAGGAAGGTTGTACGTATATTTTTCCCTGAATAGAGTGCATGTTGTGGCTGTAACTCTAAGTGAAGATTCCACTATACCCTGGCATGCTTTCTTTGCAGTTTGACACGAGATGTCACTTCCAGTAGTGTCAAACTGACTGAGATAGATGAGGTCTTGGAAGCCAGCTCTGTCATTGACCTTGTATGGTACCGAATTGTGAGAAATTTATGGTCAGTTGGTGCATGAGAGGTATACCTCATCTCCTCATGGCATAAATGTGATTGTAAATATGTCATCAGTCGTGTAGCGTATTTGCTTAAGGATCAAATACAGAAAACATTGGTTGATGTACACTTCATTTATACATCTTAATTGGATAGATGTTATACATGTTTCTTTATATTCCTCATAAAGTGAATAGATGATTTATTGCTCTATCATAGATAGATACATTACTTTAAGAGAAGAGATTACTTGCTTTTGCTTATAACAATGATTAATCCTTCTTATTAATGTAAAAGAATCCTCTTCTCAATTTTATATGATTTATCTGTGATAATACTATTGTTGGCAAAGAGTTATATCTCTCGCTGGGACAATTGTCTCACCCCACGAGATCCAAATTTTTTTAGGTGGACATGCACAAGGGGGTAGAGACCGTACTACAGTGGAAAAATAATAGCAACATGGGCAATAGTAATAGCTCAAGTTGAGTGTATTGTCTATCGTGTCTTGTAGATAGAAGTCCTATGTGTCATCTTTGTACTCTCAGGTCCTTGGATTTAGTACGTGATGGTTTTATAAACAATTTGAGATTTTGTCTTGTATGCCTCGTGGTTTTATGTTGCTTCAATATATGTTTTGACAAAGCAACTGTTACATGTTATCCCCAAGATGAGATGGTATAATGCTTGTACAATGTGAACCCTGATGTATATAAAGTTTTGGTTCTTTCGGTAAGAGTTTCTTGGAAGAGGATCTCTTTGCAAATTGGTTTTCATTTTTAGTGATTTTGTTAATCCACTGCTTATGGTTATTCCACAATTATTTACTGGTGATGGCTTGATTTGATGTCGGGTCATCACAAAGTTTTGGTATCGGAGACTAAGGTTCACTGAGTCTACAGAGACATAGGAGTAAGGTGTTGAGTCTGTTCTAGTGTCCTAGTATACCCTATAGTGACTTCTGCTTATGTAGAAGAAAGGGTGAAGTTTAAAAATGACTGGAGAACATGAGGAACACATTGCTAAGAGCAATGTTGTTGCACCAGGAGAGGGTGTAAGGGATCAAACAAGAGAAGAACGAGTGCTTGAGAATTCCCATATTGACCCAATTACGATAGAGAATAAGTTGAGAATTAAGGAAAGGTTTCTACAATTCTAGAGACATTTTCCTAGTTGTTCTAAAAAGCCAAAGTTTTTTGTGCCACTAGTGCAATAAATGTCTAGTGCACCAGAGCAGTAGTCACTAAGTAAAGGCAAAAGTCCTAACTTTTCACCTGTAAGAACTCCTGAATTAGCTTATACATCAGTAATAAGACCGATAAGACCATGGTAAAAGGACAAGACATGTTATAGATATGGACATGTTGAGCATACTAAACCCTTATGTTCAAAAAGAAAGGAGGAAATGACCCAACAACCGAGGCAGACTCGGTAGGGCTTACGAAAGTTACAACCTAATAGTGTAAAAAGGCAAAAGAAACAATATGAAACAGCTAGACTCTATGTTTTGAGTCAACCTAAAGTGGTAAATGACCGCGAGGGGTGATGGTCAGATAGAGCTTTTTCATTCTGATATGTCTTCTCTTGATTTTATCTGATAATCATAAGAAGGATTGTTGTTGTTGACTTCCATTTGGTTGTCCTATAGGAGCATGAGGAAGAGATGATGAGGACTAGAGTTTATATTCTATCCAATATTATTTTAAATGTTTTATAATTGCTTTTGTCCATATAAAGAAGAAGAGATGTAAATGAGATGCCTGGAGAAATCTAGGGATATTAAGTCGTGCGATTTGGATAATATAAGAAGTAAAGTATACAATGTAAAACAAGGTGCATACTACCTAACCTCAGTACTTGTTACCATGGCCATGTATTCAACTATTGAAGTTAGGGTAAGTATGGTACTCTTAGATTATTATATTCTGACTACTCTGATCAAGTAATCATTTTGATATAATCTAAAGAGCATAATGAAATTTGAAAATATGGCACAAATGTTTCTATCACATCCTAAGTGCATTAAAATGGAATCTGAGATTATCTCAGATCAACCTATGAGTATGAGAAAGTACAAAGTACAATTCTCATGATAAGTGAAAGGGAACTAGGAAGATAATCCCTATTCAAATAAAGAATATGTAATGATCTCTTCCATAATGTGAAAATGAGAAATATGATAAAATCATAAAAAAATGTTCATGAACATGTTAGACAATAACGAAGAAAAGAGTGATGACATGTAATCATCCTTATAATTCCTATGCTGATGGAAAGGAACCTAGGATGAAAAAAGAGTAAATGACTCATGAATAGTTGAAAGTTCATGAAATAATCAGAGGAGATGATAATCTCTTCTCTTTTGATAAACAATCTTGGGTGATGATGGGGTGATAAGAGGAATATGATTCTTTGTGTTCTTTCTTTTTAAGGGACATGGAAATCAAGTGAGTCTTATGACACTTGATGTGCATGAGTTAGAAGTGTTCTATTGATGGATACTTGGAAAGGTATCAGTTCATCTTGGACTTTGGTTCCAAGATAAAGATATGTGTAATAAGTAATGTCCCAAGATAAAAGAAAGATCCTATAAAATGTTTGGCTTTGGTAATAACAATAGAGAGATGGAAATGATGAAGATGTGATGTGTTTTTGACACGTGATGTATACCAAGGTAAGGAATTTTGGTATCCAAGAAGTGTTAGGTGGTATGGGAAAGTGAGAACATGACTCCTGATATGATGATTAATGTTTGGCTACTTAGAAGGGCCAACTTTGAGATCAGTCTAGTTACATACTATAGTATGGATATCATATGTTAGGGGTTTATGCTCTGCATAAACATAACATCGATAAGGATGTATCAATTGAAGGAACAGTTGTAGAATTGTCTTGGGAAAAGCTTATCAAGATAAAAATAATTCCTTATAATATCCCTATCTAGATCTGTTGAGGCAGCTTATACATAACATCTGGAGATACCTCCAAGATAAGTTCTTCTTTGACAAGTAGCCTCTCCTTATGAAAAGAAAATAAGAAGCTAATGGGATAGTTAGTATAAGTCATAAGAAGGTATAGTGTTGTGTCAGAAGATTAGAGTGGCACAACAAATATATGATAAGACTTGTAGTTCCAAGTGGGTGACAGAACATAACTCTGGTCTTTCCTGGGAGGTGAAATGTTAAACTAAGTGAGGAGTATGGAAGACTCCCAAGGTCAAGGATCTTATCACATAAGTTGTAAGTTTTGAAGGTGACAAATCAGTAAGGTTTGACACCTAAATTATTCGAAGTATGAATAGTACTTCTCTGACTTAGAAAGTGTTACCTGACACAGAATTGACACTACAATCATTAATGGAAAGGATAGTTGAATATGTGTCCTGTATGACAGATTCTATGATGACCCTGAATGGAAGGACTTTGTACTGATCAAAGTTCTACGACATCTCCATGACATCAAGATGTTATGTGGAGGTTTGATTATATGATGTATGAATAATAATTGTTTCCCTTCATCTGGGATTTCAGGGATGAAATCCTTGTTAGGGGTTTATAATTGTAACATCCCTAACATGGGTTTAGGGCTAACCATGTTTTTTTTGGCTAAGTAAGTTTCTTAGAACTCTAATATAATCCTCTAAGGTGTTTTGTTATCATGTGACACACTTATGTTTCAAGTTTGGTCCTGATTGAATGTTGTTTGAGCAATGTTCCTTTATTTTGGACCAAAGTACAATTTATCCAAGATGGGAGGTTATATTAAAAAATGTCACATGGTGAATGTGCCTTAAGTGTTTTAGCATCATAAGAGAGAGAATTATTGTAAGTGGTGTCTTTTGGAAAGCCTAAATGCCAAGTTTGAACTTGTTTGAATAATGCTAGTAGCTTGTGCACCAATTTTGGTACAAATTGTAATTTACCCAAAATGTAGGGTTGATATGCAAATTACCACCTATAGAGTGTTCCTACTTCCTCTATGTATCATTTAAAGGAGAGAGAATGAATGGGACACCATGTTTGAATCATTTATGAATGGTATTATTCTTGGTGATGAAAAGAGCAAGAAAGGGGTTGAATGTGAAGCCCTAACTTGAGTTGTATCAAGTTGTAGACTTGATATGGGAGTGCCTATTGGACAAGGATCCATAGAGGGGATCCCATATTGGTTTTTTGACTCTTGGAAAAGTCCATTACTATCTAAGAACCTCAATAAAGCAATATATATTGGCTTGCAACTTTCCTTTGGAAAGGTTGTATTGAATTGTGAATATAATAATAATGTGAGTGGAAGTGGCTTGTCCTAGAAGATAACCAAAGGGGACGACCATTATCCCTTGTATTATCCTCAAGTTTTTATTTTTCATGGCAAGATAAAGATGGAATGCATGCAAGTACATGTGTCAATCCATGCATATCCGTGTGGAACCTAGTAGTAGTAAGAAGATGACACTTCTTACACTCTATCCCATGAACCTCAAGGATATATACCCTCCCTTTCACCTACTAGTGAATATTTTAGACCCCTATCACTCCCTTTCTCTAAGATATTATGAATAACCTCTTAGATATCATGCATATTAGCTCAAGGAGCAAGGGGAGCTCAAGCACCAAGCTTAAGTTAAGGCCATGGTCATCTTCAAACTTGGTTGAAGCATGATTCTCGGGTTATCGTTATTCCTTTCTTTTCTTCCTCACCAAGTTCTTAACTATGGTGTTTCCTTGTATATGCAGGAGTTGTGAACGAGCCTTAGACTTATGATAAGCTCATCTTCAACCTTAGGAATGTGAAGCTTTGGATCTTGGAGCTTTGAAGTTGTTCTTGAGGCAGGCTATATAACTTGAACCCAAACATGTTATTATTCACCATCTTTGTTTCTATATTTGATGATCTACTTTCAATTCTGAGATTTTCTTGAATACTTGATATATCTATCGGTTCTAATAGTTTCTTAGACATGTTATCCATGTACTAGAACAAGTAGAACGAAGGTCTAGAGCTTGAAGATGATGGTATCACATTACAAAGTGATATTGGGTTCAAGCACACAAGCAAGCATCTCTAAACTGATATGGTGATGCACATAGACCACTAAAATGATATGGATATGAGTTTATACTTCTTTGCAGGACATGGTGATGAAGTATACACCCTAAGCACGATATGGTGTCAACCATAAACTTTTTGCATGGTATGAGGTCCACTAAAAACCCCATGCACGATATAGTGTCAAGCACATACCTCTTTGCCCGATATGGTGTGAAGCACACACACCTCTTTGCCCGATATGGTGTGAAGTGCACACACACCTCTTTACCCTATTTGGTGTGAATCATACACACACCTCTTTTTCTGATATGGTGTGAAGCATACACACACACACCTCTTTACCCGATATGGTGTGAAGCACACACACACCTCCCGATATGGTGTGAAGCATACACACACCTCTTTGCCCGATATGGTGTGACGCATATACACACCTCTTTTCCCAATATGGTAAGTAAGCATACACCACTTGCACGATATGGTATTGAGCACACACCTCTAAAATGATATGATGGGTAACCCAATACACTAGATGCCAAAAATGGTAAGGTGGTTAATACCCTAGAACATGTGATGGCCAATACATTAAATTATGGTGTGACAAATATCTTCAAGTGAGGTGAGGATGTCACACCATGAATGGTGAAGGTGATACACCATATTATTGGTAAGGTTGATACCTTAATGGGTAAGGGTATGAGGGATATGATGATGCCTAGCCTGATATACACCTAACCCAATACACGTGTTCAACTTGACATACATGATTTATCTCGATACACCTTGTAAAGGTGAGGCCAAAACACTCTTAGGAGTGATGAGTATAACACCAAGTAGTGGTGTGGCTAATACCTTGATAGGTGAAACACCTAAAGTGGTTGATAATGGTCAACCCTACATCAACAATGATTTAACCTGAGATGAGTCCCTATCACTTGATGATAGTTGGGTAATTCAAGCGTGTGACTTACGACCAATACACTATAGGATAAATGTGATGAGTTAGTGCATAAAGTATTAGGATGGGAAATACCCTAATACAAGATAAGTTGATGAACTAAAGTAAGTTAAAAGTGATGAGGGAAGTGATACACCAAGGCAAGATAAATATCATCCAACACCTCAAATCCAATAAACATGGATGAGTAACACATGAAGTATGTCATGTCAATTGTTACATTAAGATGTAATGAGTTTAATGCACTTTGATAAGTGTAGGCTAACATACCTTGAGAAAGGGTTAAGCCAAGTTAATAAAGTATGATGTAATCAATATCCTAGTGAGGATGAGAGAGAAACTCATACTTTGTGTTGATAATCATGTAATGATAAATGATGAGAATAAATAAGTATGATAGAATACTTATGATATCAATGTATGCTCCTAGATGTGTGGAGCAATGAATTAGGGTGGGATTGATAATATGAACTTGAAACCCTATTCGTCTATAAAGGGAAACTCTAATAATGGGAAGGTTGTATTTCTCTTATTGCATAAGCCTTGTGAGACATGTTAAATGCTTGCATAACAAGTATAATGTTTATGTGGTCTGATGACCTAAAAGATGTTGTTTCCTAGTGAGAGGTAAAAAGATGTTTGTTGGGCCTTGTAACTCATGTGAATAGTTATTTCCTAGTGAGAGGTGATAAGATGTTTAAACATGCCTTATGAGCTATGTGAAATACTTGTACAACAAGTGTATGAATACCTTGGTCTGAGGACCTAGAGGTAACAGTTACCTATTAAAGAGGTAACAATACTCAGTGATGATCTAAGGGTTTGAATACCTAGATCCAGTAATCATGATGATGATGATGCTATGAGATGAGAATTCCCAATAATGTGATAAGGGAATGAGATCCCGAGTATTATATATCTAAATGTGTTCCAAAGATTAGAAAAGTACTTGATAGATGTATTACACCTTTTTTTATAGCATTTGTTTATGATTGATGCTTATAATTTGTTTGATGCTAAAAGAATATTGTAATGCACTTAATTTATCATTGGAACCATAAAATATAGTTGCCCTAGCCATTGATCCATCAACATCAGAATTTGCTGAAATGGTGAAATGGGTTTTTCCCACTAGATTACCTGGAGTGCATATTTTTGAATATGTGGGGGCGTGAGCTTGGACGGCTATATGTTGATCGATCCCCTTACATCCACGATCTTGGGGATTTTCTATATGCCATATCCTGGCTTGAGTACGACTGCGATCGTAGACTCAGTAATGAGCACAGTGAACTGGCTCGTGGCTCAGAGTATGGCTATATGTCATGACTCAATAATTTTATAACCGGAGGAGGTTGTAGGTCTATTTTTCCTTGAAGAGAGTGTATGTTGTGGGTGTAACTCTAAGAAAAGATTCCACTATACCCTGGCATGCTTTTTTTGTAGTTTGACATGGGATGTCACTTCTAGTAGTCTCATACTGACTGAGACAAATGAGGTCTTGGCAGCCTACTTTGTCATTGACCTTGTATGATACTGACTTGTGAGAAGTTTGTGGGTGGATGGAGCATGAGCATTATACCTCATCTCCTTAGGGCATAAGTGTGATTGTAAATATGTAATCAGCCGTGTAGTGTATTTGCTTAAGGATCAAATATGGAAAACATTGATTGATGTACACTCCGTTTATACATCTTAATTGGATAGATGTTATACATGTTTCTTTATATTCCTCATAAAGTGAATAGATGATTTATTGCTCTATCATAGATAACTGCATTACTTTAAGAGAAGAGATTTCTTGGTTTTTCTTATAACAATCATTAATCCTTCTTATTAATGTAAAAGAATCCTCTGTTCAGTTTTATATGGTTTATCTATGATAATTATATTGTTGGCGTAGAGTTATATCTCTTGTTGGGACAATTGTCTCACCCTGTGGGATCCACATTTTTTTAGGTGGACGTGCATGAGGGGGTAGAGATCGTACTATAGAGGAAAAATAATAGCAACAGGGGCAGCAATAGTGGCTCAGGTTGAGTGTATTGTATGTCATGTCTTGTAGATAGAAGTCCTATGTGTTGTCTATGTACTCTCAGGTCCTTGGATTTAGTACGTGATGGTTTTATAAACAATATGATATTTTTGCTTATATGCCTTGAGGTTTTATGTTGCTTCAATATATGTTTTGACAAAGAAACAATTACATGTTATCCCTGAGATGAGATGGTACAATGTATGTACAATGTGAACCCTGATGTATATAAAGTTTTGGTCCTTTCGGTAAGAGTTTCCTGGAAGAGTTTCTCTTTGCAAAATGGTTTTAATTTTTAGTGATTTTGTTAATCTACTGCTTATGGTTATTCCGCAATTATTTACTAGTGATGGCTTGATTTGATATCGGTTCGTCACATGAACGGTCTACGTGGAACCTATACTATGAAGTCATCTATGATCGCTACTTATTTAATGACTAGGTGATGCCTACAGATGTAGTTCCATGTCAACTACATATTGGAGTACCTTTGCCTAAGAAGAAGACTTGGAGGGAGCAGATAAAGACCTTGTGGGTTGACCCTTATGACCCTTATGCATCTGCCTGGAAGTAAGGGTAGCCAATCGACAAGCACCAGGATGAAGCCACACAGAGTAAGAAGCAAGGCTTGTAGGCTGTTGAAGAGCTGATAACCACACCCTTAGAAGAAAAGGAACAAGAGGAACCTTATGATCAACCTAAAGATGGAGTGATTAATGAAGAAGAATTGTAGGAAGTCCGGCCAGGTGGGCCACCTGGGTTGATAGAGTCCACTTTTGCTAATTTCGATAGGTGGGCCTATGAAGACCTCTCCTGGAACTCCTTTCTACTAATAATAGAAACACTTAAAGAAGACAATAACCATGTGGATTTCATCTTTGAACGAGAAGACATTTGTGTCATTAATAATGTCCTTTCGAGAAATGCTAAAGATAGGGGGATACCTACCAGTAAGTGTGATTTCTACATATCAATCATTGCTAGGCGACAACATGCCTAATGTACATATGGCCTACTTCTTGCTCATCGATGACATACTAAAAAACAATGAGTCAGGAGAAAAGAATGCATGCAGATATGTCTGATGGACTCCCTCCCTAATTTGATCTTCTTACCAATACTGCATGATAATCACTGGAACCTCCTTGTTGTCAATATCAAGGCAAATATTGTCGTTCTATATAACAACTCAGATTCAACATTCGCACTAAACAAGTACACCAACATGACTACACCAAAGATGCCAACTAAACAAAAGGCAGTATCATGTGCATAAGTGATAGTATACATGATCTGCAAACATGGCAAGGGATACAAACATGCAAAGGGCAAGGACTTCAAGAAGACTTAGTTATGTCATAGAATCTCCCAACAGATTGCTCTATCTAATGACTATAACTTCTATTGTCTGGCATGGATGACAACCTTGGCCCTGAGAGAGATAAAAGTTGAAAGCCTACAACATGAACGTTACCATGCAATCTGAGGAGGGTATGTTGACATGCTGCTACAATCTAAATGGGTGGTTTTTGAACAACATCGGAAAAAAAGCTAGCCCATTTATTCCTAACCTTCATCTTTGACACTCCTAGACAAAATGTATGATAAGTTTCGATGCTATAAACGGGCATGAGAGGTACATTTTTTCCTTTTATCCCAATTTTGAATGTTTTGTACAAACTCTTACTTTTCCCCTACATTTTAGGAAATTTTGAAAAATTTTGAACTTTTCATGAAATGTACCATTCACTTTGATTCCCAGTTTTGAGATCTACCCTTCCTAAATTATTTACTTCTCCCACTTTTACACTTGCTTGTACTTTTGCTATTTTATAGTGGGGCAAATGAGCTACCAATTTACATAAAAGAAAATGACACAACAATACAATCTTATTCCATTCTTACAACAAAATATTGTGTAAAGCGGAGGAACACTTCTAAACCTATGAAATCACTAAAAATAAGGAGGATGTAACACCCGGGCCCACTGCCCTAGGCTCTAGTAGGGTTTTAGGAATGACGACTGGCCCCACAAACCACCACTAGCCTTAACTGCGCACTTTGTCCACACTGACGCGCAAGCCAGGATCAACTTCCCGACTGGTCACCTATCCTAGTACTACTCCAAGCTGAGTACACTTAACTATGGAGTTCTTTAGTGATGGGCTCCCGGAAAAGGAGGTACACCTTAGTGATATGGGTAGTCCAATCATTCCTTTTAAGATCATGTTATACAAGGCATCAAATCATGGGTTGTTACAAACTCCCCCACTTTAGACTCTTGATGTCCTCATTAAGGCTCAACTATATGGCCTCATAATATTTCCCCATTTCAGTGTAGGCCCAGAATGGCCCATGGAAACCCAGCTCCTGATCACAGAATACCAGCGCAAGGGTGGCTACATCAACCATGAACAACCCTTATCCTACATGCCTGGACCACACGGCTCAAGACTGGCATGCCATGCCCATGTGGGCCCCACCTACTGGAGGGGTAATGGCTCTGATACCATTTGTAACACTCGTGCCCACTACCCTAGGCTCTAGTAGGGTTTTAGGAATGACGATTGGACCCACAAACCACCACTAGCCTTAATTGTGCACTTTGTCCATACTGACACGCAAGCCAGGATCAACTTCCCGACTGGTCACCCATCCTAGTACTACTCCAACCTAAGCATGCTTAACTATGGAGTTCTTTAGTGATGGGCTCCCAGAAAAGGAGGTGCACCTTAGTGATATGGGTAGTCCAATCATTCCTTTTAAGATCATGTTATCCGAGGCATCAAATCCTGGGATGTTACAGAGGACTTAATCAACCACACACCCAACCAATCGCCCTAGTCTTGTAGTACTAGTTAGAAAGTATATACCTCTAGCAAGATGGAAACAACTATCTCATCCAGTTCTAAATATCCCCACTTTGGGATCAAAAGAGGCTTGGCCTCCTAGAATATCCTTACCAATTCTTTTTCCCAAGCCAGTAAGCAAAATAAAAAGTAAAAAGAGATAAAATCATGAGAGTTGTGCCTAGAAATATTGATGAATGCATTTTCATTCGGGTTCAGTCACCATGTTGGGCCCAGTTTTGCTTAGTATTTTCACGTTTATTGGCTTTATATTCTAATATGTGAGCTCACTTGGCTTAATCAGATTTATCCTTATTTTAATCATGTTTATACACCTATTTGCAGGTCTAATTAAGCCAAGAAGTTAAGTCTGGGCCTAAGCTTCTTGGCCCATATCTTTGGTCACAACCCTTTTCTTCTTTATTGAATTCAGCAACGTCGAGGGCTCTCTCCTTTTCTTGTGCCTTGACTCGGCCCTCCACCCATCCAGATGTCAACCACACTGCGGTCTACTCCTTGCCTCCTCACCTCTCCGCACACAGCAACGCTGCCTGCAGTCAAGAGTAGCTATCTGACCCACGATGGTCTCCAACCTCCTGGTCACATCCTTCCTCTCCTACCTATTTGCGGCTCCCATGATCACGACCACCCGACGCCCCATCGCGACCACAACTAAAGCTGCGACCGTGGAAAAAGTCGCCACTACGGCAAAAGCCGTGACCACAGATAAAGTCGCGACCACGGCAAAAGCCACAACCACAGAAAAAGTCGCGACCATGGCAAAAGCCACGACCATGAAAAACCGTGACCACGAAAAAAGCCGCGATCGCAGCATGCAAAAGCCGTGACCTGCTGTAAATTACCAAGGTCGCGAAAGTAAGTCGGTGCCAGCCTGCCTATAAATAGAACACGACCCCCAACCATTTAGACATCATCTCCAGATGATGTTAGGTTGTAGGTCTATCTTGGGCCTAAGGAGACAATCCCCATAGCCAAGAACCTGCCTTCATGGTGGTCTTGTGCCTCGTTCACCCAGATATAAGGAGCAAACCCAGATTTGCAAGCCACTCCATCTAGATCTAGATCTAGATTCATATCTAGATATGTTGCAACTACACCATTCTTACGCCGCCATCATGTCCACGAGCAGATCCTCCTGCTATGAGTGAGGATTACAAGAAGAAAGAGAATGTGGAAAGAGAAGATCTGCCCCGTCTGCCGTGGTGTTCTTCCCTCCTCATCCAGATCTGCCCTAATGTTGTGTAGAAGACTGTTTCTCCACTGAACTGTGATCATCTTCTTCACCATGCTCATGGACGAATCATCTCTCTCTCTTATTTTTCTTGTCTCTCATCATGAGCGAGTAGTTCTCTTTCACTGGGGTGTAGGGACTAGCCCCGCTGCCCATGCTTACATGTCCTTTTACTAAACATTCCATGGCAATGTATATAACTTTTTATTTTGTTGTTAATCGTCAATGTGTGCTTGTGGACTGATCACCTACTTGCATTTATCTTGTTCTTTTCCTATCTTGCGATAACTTCAATGTGTAGAATTTAAATGTCGGTTAACACGGTTGACTCCCTGACTAGAAATAGAAAGGGATTCTCTGAAGTCGTAAGCGTGTGATCCGTGAGGTGACGAGTCATCTAGCTCACGGTGACGCTTCCATGTGCCTGACGCCCGCTAAGGGGGGCCCGCAAGTATGTGATCTTTCCGTGAGTTAGATATTTGTATCTTCAGAGCCGTAAGTATGTGGTATGGATGGTGACGAGACATCTGATACCTAAGGTGATGCTTACATGAACCTGACACCCGTATGGGGGGTTTTACAGTAGCTCTTTTTAGATGGTCATATCTTGCCTGGATGTTTGTGATT
The DNA here is from genome assembly GCA_963693085.1 of Alisma plantago-aquatica. NCBI lineage: Eukaryota > Viridiplantae > Streptophyta > Magnoliopsida > Alismatales > Alismataceae > Alisma > Alisma plantago-aquatica. The sequence goes on along the minus strand of OY856411.1, from coordinate 233,447,172 downwards.
GGATGTGTTTGCATGTGCAGTGGCGGTGAAACCCAGGAACATCCCAGTGATTCCCATCATTAATCTTTAATTAACTTTCAATCCTTCTCTTTACTCTCCTCGCATTTAGTTTAATTAAACTAAAATCAACCAACCTTTTTTCTAAATATTAGTCTTGATTCAACTGGATTTGACTAGTAAAAGATTCTTAAAAATGTTGTCCCTTAGGATTCGATCCTCAACTATATTGTGATAAGACCCATCCGCTTGCGGGTGGTATTATTGCACAAGGTTTTGGTTAAAAACTCAAGGATTTCAACCCCGAATGAGTTTGTTAGTGCGATAATATTCTACGTCAAATTCTGGTGTTGTTGTCGTGGACAACGAAATCATCTAGTTAAATATAGTTCTATTAAGGCTAATCTAGGATTTTTCTTTTACCTTTTGATACTATCAATCATATATACTTGAATTTGGTTCTACTCTGTCCATCTTACTACCGAAATATCTTTCCATCCTAGGTACCCACAAAGTCTAGTGTATGCGTCGTTCGGACAGTCCCAGACTCTCTACTAGCTTTGACCCTGAGACAGAACCTTTCGTCGACAGTACAGAGAGAATCAAGAAAGGATGGCACAAGAGGAGGAAATTTCCCAAAGGGTAGCTCAAGCCCTTAATGCGCAAAGAGACAGGCTTATGCAAGAAGCCCGAGCTGTTGTTCAAGAGGAAATCCAAGCAGCCCAAGCAGCAGCTCAACAAGCTGAGTTACAAAAGGACCTTAGAGAATTCTTGATCCCTAAAGCTGCTGATATTCATCACCCAGTTCAACCTCCTCCCATGAATGCTCCTAATTTTGAGATAAGAGTACACTCCTTCATAATAGCCCTTTCTATGGTAAGCAAGGAGAAGACAATCAAGAACATCTTGTGAGGTTTATTGATCTATGTCCTATGACAAAGCAAAATGGAGTCTCTGATGATGCCATCAGACTCCGCCTCTTCAAGTATTCTCTCGCTGATAGAGCCATGAGTTGGTATAAATCCTTGCAATGTGAACCCATCACCACTTGGGAACAACTTCAAAATGTTTTCCTGGAGAAATTCTAGCCTCCTTCTCTCACCTATGAAATTAGGGGCCGAATAACACAGTTCACTCAGGTCCCTGGAGAATCCCTAGATGAAGCATGGGAAAGATATAAAGAGCTCCTACACAAGTGCCCACATCATGGCATTCCTAAGAATCAACTCATCGAGATCTTTTATAGGGGTGTGGATGATGACATCAAGAAGTTTTTAGACTCCTCATCCTGGGGAAACTCCATGCGTCAAAGTTATAATAGTGCATGGAAGGTTGTCACCCTTGGAGATGAAAATCAAGCCAACTGGGGTAGACCCGTAAGTAAAGGAGTGATGAAGGTAGCTATGGCAGAAGCTACTCCCGAGTACAAGTCTATAGCCGAGTCTCTTAAGCTTCTAGTTGCCAAGCAAGACAAACTTGAATCATCTTTTGCCACCTATGAAAGAAGACGTTCACCCCCTCGACAACAAGAACAAGTCAAGTCAGCTTCACTATTTTGTGAAGCATGTAAAGGAACTGACCATTCTACTCTAGCCTGTAACATCCTCTATGATGTTGTTCTAGGAAATACTTGTGCCCAAGGAGATAATGGTCAAATGGAAAATCTGAATGCTGTCAACATTATCCCTAGTGAGGGGCATTATAATCCGAATCATAATAGGAACCATCCAGGTTTTCAATATGGAAATCCTTTACAAGCAGAAAAATCATGACAACTTGGGTCAAATAATCAACAATGAGGCCCGCCAAGATTCCAGTATAACCAACAACAAAATTTCAGGAATCAAGGGAACTTTAGAGGTAACTTCCAGAATAGAAACTACAACAATTATCAGAATAATTCTCAGTTCTAGAATCCCAACCAAGTCCCCTATCAACAAAAACAACAAGGACAACAAGCTAGTCCTATCCCTCCTGATGACAAGCTCTCAACTATTGAGAAAATGTTACAGTCACAACAGACTATGATAGCTAACAAACAAGCCCATCAGAAGGCTATTGAATCTCAACTAGCTCAACTTACAGCTAGCATGAAGCCACCTACTAGAGCCTTTGTTGGCCAACCAGAGAACAATCCTAAGCACCTAGAGCAATTGAAATCTATCACCACTAGGTCTGGAAAAGACTATTTTGATCCTCCTGTCAAGGCACCTGTGGTTATTACATACAAGGATGACTCTGAGGTTGTCCAAGACTCTACAACATATGAGTCTCAACCAAAAGAGCCAATGACTAATGATAAGACAAACAAGGAAGGTTCTGAAAAATCAACTACTGTAGAAAAAGGAACGCCAGAAGCGAATGTGCCAGTGTACAATCCCCATCCTCCTTTCCCAGCTCGTTTGAAGTAGACAAAGCTTGATACTTTATTCAACAAGTTAAAGGAAGCTATGAAGAAGCTTCATGTTGATATACCCTTTCTAGATGTGCTGGCCGAGATACCAGCCTGGACTAAATACTTAAAGTCTGTCCTCACAAGGAAGTATATAACTGAAGAATACGAGACAGTTAAGTTAGCAACAACCACTTCTGATATCATCCAGAGTAAGATGCCTAAGAAGCAGAAAGATCTGGGATCCTTTGGGATTTCATGCCATATCGGTGACTCTTCATGTAAGAAGGGATTGGCCGATCTCGGTGCTAGCATCTCTATCATGCCACTTAGCCTTTGCAAGAGACTAGGGTTTGCAGAACTAATCCCAACTGGAATGGCCATACAACTTGCAGATAACTCTATGACTCTTCCCTTGGGAATCATTGAAGATGTCCCTGTCAAGGTTAGAAAAGACTCTTATGTCCCATGTGACTTTGTCATCATGGAAATAAAGGAAGATGCCAAATACCCTCTTATCTTTGGCTGTCCATTCCTCACCACTGCAAGATGTTTGATTGATGTTGAAGCAGGGTCCTTGCTGCTCAGACTAGGTAAAGAAACCCTCGAGTTCAAAGTTTTTGAAAGCATGTGAAGACCGAGCATGCAGGAAGAAGTCTATTTGATTGATTGCATTGAGTAAATGTAACTCCTCACACAAGAGGAATATGAACAAGAAGATCCTTTAGAAGTGGCTCTAACAAACCCATCTGCTAATAATTCAATCAGCGAACAAGTTAAGGATTGTATCCTTCACCTCGACTCTGTAAAAGAAGATCCTGAAGCTAGGTTAGAGGAACTCAAAGTTGTGAATGTAACTAAAGAGCCATGCGAGAAGTCAGAAGCCCCTGAAATGAAGCCCCTGCCCGAGGGACTAAAGTACGTGTTTTTGGATGATCTCAAGGTTTGTCCAATTATTATAAATTCCGATCTAATGACCGAACAAGAAGATAAACTCCTAAAAGAATTAAAGGAAATAGAGAAAGCTATCAGATACAAGATGAGTGATCTCACCGGTGTCAGTCAAGCATTTTGCATGCACAAAATCCCTATGGTGGAAGACCACAAGCTGACTATTGAGCATCAAAGGAAGTTGAATCCTAATATGAAGGAAGTAGTCCGCCGTGAAGTCATCAAGTTGCTCACTACCGGAATCATCTATCTGATATCTAACTCACCTTGGGTGAGTCCTGTACATGTTGTTCCAAAGAAAGGTGGCACTACTGTGATATGGAATGAAGATAATGAACTCATCCCCACTCGAAAAGTAACTGGGTGGAGGATGTGCATCGATTATAGGAAGTTGAACAAGGCCACACGCAAGGATCATTTTTCGATGCCTTTCCTAGATCAAGTCTTAGAGCGTTTGGCTCACCAAGAATATTTCTGCTATCTCGATGGTTACTCTGGATTCTATCAAATTCCTATACATCCAGATGACCAATAGAAAACTACTTTTACTTGCCCCTTTCGAACATACGCCTTTAGAAGAATGCCATTCGAGCTCTACAATGTGCCTGCAACCTTCCAACGCTACATGGAAGCCATATTTGCTGGTTTAACTGAAACCATTATGGAAGTGTTTATGGATGATTTCTCTGTATATGGGGATTCATATGATTCATGCCTCAAGTACCTCTCCCTCATCCTCAAATGATGTGAAGAAGCACATCTAGTGCTGAATTGGGAGAAGTGTCACTTTATGGTAAAAGAAGGCATTGTCCTTGGCCATAGGGTCAGCAATTGAGGAATCGAAGTAGACAAAGAAAAGATTGAAGTAATTTATAAACTCGCTATCCCAACCAATGTAAGAGAAGTCTGCGCATTCCTTGGTCATGCGAGCTTCTACAGAAGATTTATTAAGGATTTCTCCAAGATAACCAAGCCCATGACAAACTTGTTGTTGAAGGATGCTAACTTCTATTTTGATGAAGAATGTATCAAGAGTTTCAACAATCAAAAGCATGCCCTTACAACAACACCCATCATTCGAGCCCCATATTGGGATCACCCATTTGAAATTATGTGTGATGCCAGTGATTACATTGTGGGTGCCATTCTGGGCCAATGTATAGAGAAGAAACATCATGTCATCTATTATGCATCAAAGACCCTTGACGAAGCTCAGAGGAACTATGCAACTACTGAGAAGGAACTCCTAGAAGTCATATATGCCTTTGATAAGTTTAGATCCTACCTCATTGGTTCAAAGGTCATTGTCTACACAGATCATGCTGCAAAGATGGATTCTCTTATTGTAAGAATTTGATCTTGAGATTAGAGATAAGAGAGGCACAAAAAATGTTTTAGCAGACCACTTTAGTCATATCCACACTCTGGAAACTGAGAAGATCCCAATTAATGACTCTCTTCCAAATGACCATCTCATGAAAGTCTCAAAAGCTACTCCTTGGTACTCAGACTATGTGAACTACCTTGTCGTTGGCATCATCCACCCTGAATGTACCGGCAATGCATTGAAGAAATTCATGCATGATGTGAGACAATATCACTTGGATGAGCCATGCCTCTTTAAGCTTTGTGTTGATGGTCTCTACAGACATTGTATATCTGAGGAAGAAGCCCAACTTGTTTTAGAGCAATGCCACTCAGGCCCAGTCGGAAGCCATATGAGTTCTAAGAAAACTGCTTTGAAGGTTTTGCAATGTGGTTTCATTTGGCCAACCATATTTAGAGATGCTTACAATTTTGTTTTGTCATGTGACAAGTGTTAGAGAACGGGAAACATTACGAAAAGAGATGAGATGCCACTTAAGATATGGCAAGAAGTCGAGATTTTTGATGTTTGGGAAGTGGACTACATGGGTCCATTCCCATACTCACATGGATTTTCCTACATCCTAGTCACAGTTGATTATGTCTCTAAATGGGTAGAGGCCATACCTATCACCACTAGAGATTCCAAACATGTTATCAAGATGTTCAAAGACATCATATTTCCCCATTTTTGAGTTCTACGCACTGTGATCTCCGACGGAGGTTCTCATTTTCTAGACAGAAGTTTTGAAGCATTATTAAGAAAATATGGTGTAATGCACAAGGTAGCTTCCCCGTACCACCCACAAACAAGTGGACAGGTAGAGGTTATGAACCATCAACTCAAAGCTATCCTGGAAAAGATAGTAGGATGCAACCGAAAGGATTGGTCAGTGAAAATCAATGATGCTTTATGGGCCTACCGAACCGCGTTCAAAACTCCTCTTGGAACAACACCCTTCAGACTTATCTATGGAAAATCATGTCACCTTCCCATGTAACTAGAACATAAAGCATGGTGGGCAATAAAACAGCTGAATTTTGACATTAAGAAAGCTGGCGAAGCTAGGATTCTACAACTTCAAGAGCTAGAAGAACTTCAGATGACAGCTTATGAGAATGCACGAATCTACATGGAACGCACGGAATTTTGGAATAATGGTCATCTGAAGAGGAAGGACATTCAAGTGGGAGACCAAGTTCTGCTATTCAACTCGAGATTGAGGTTATTCCCAGGGAAATTCCGTTCTCACTGGTTTGGACCATACATTGTCAAAAGCATCTATCCACATGGTGCATTCACCTTATGGAGTGAAAAGTCAGGTGATTTTATGGCAAATGGCCAACGCTTGAAAAGATATTTCACCACAGCTGATACTAGCACTGATGAATTGATGAATCTGTCCAAACCGACATATCTACCAGAAAACTAAAGAAATCAAGTCGAGCTAACGACATAAAACAAAGGTGCTTGTCGGGAGGCAACCTGATCCTTAGCTTAGTTTTTATTTTCAATTTTAAATTAGACAATTTTGCACATGGTAGACAATGCATCGCAAGATGCAATCTTACATCCTGATAATTTTCATTTTCAAGATTTCGGATGGAAGACACACGCTGATTGGAATGCAACCACATTTGATGGTCCAACCAGCATGAGTTTTCCCCTCCATCTCAGATTTAGAGTTTGCTCAGGATGAGAAAATTTCTAAGTTTGGGGTGGAGGGTGGGTGGTACGTACTTTACTTTCCACCCTCTCCTACCTGTTTCAGAATTAAGATTTCATCGTTGCAATTTTTCAAAAGTTTTCAAAAATTTTCAAAAATTTTGAAGTTTTCAAAGTAGTTTGTATAGAAACTTGATGAAGTTTTGATGCTTTTATTTCAATCAAAGCCATTACCTAGCCAGCTATCCCATTTTTCCATGCAGTTTTGAATCATTATACCCTGCTTATTCAAAGCAAAGCCTCAAGGGGGACAAGTTCTGAGACTAGACAATGGTTAGAAATCACCGTGTGAAGCTTATGAATCCTAACATCATGATCAGTAAATATGGCAAGTATTTGTCAAACTGAGAGGGATCAAACACATTGTGCTTCCTAACTGACTAGTGGAACAGTAGCATGGAATCTCCATTGGATCCTCATCAAGAAATTATTTGAGTAGCGTAAGATAAGGAGAACAACTTGGTGCACTGAATTGTAAATCAAGTTGCATTCTGATATGAACTCTCTTCTACACTTCTTCTATCATCTTCTTACCCCTCCATCCATCAAAAGGAAACAAAAATAGCCAAAATAGTGCCAAACCCTAAGTTCGGGGTGGCACACCATCTTTTTCTATATATGCTTCTTCCATACCCCTCACTAATAAATAGGGGTGTACCACCAAGAAAAGATGCCAAAGTGCACACAAAAAGAAATGCAATCTCGAGTCAAATAGAGGAGAGATTCGCACAAAAAAAATGCAATCAATGAAATTGCAAATGATATAATAAAAATCTCGAGTTAAATAGAGGAGAGATTTATTTTATTCCTTCCATACCACCCTTCACTCCCTTTTCCACCTAAAGGCATAATGAAAGCCTCCCTTATCCTAAAAACACCAGTGTCAGATCAGGTGCACACTTGTTGTTCTGTGGGTGTCTCTGGACTCTTACAAAACTCTTAGACATGCTTGATGTTGGAAATAGTAAAGAGGAAGTGATGTTGGGAAACAAACTCAGGAATGAAGATTTAGTAAGATGTGTTCAGTGGTCTCAATAAGTTGAGACGCTTAGTCATACCGAGCAAAAAAAGGAGAAACAATCATGATGTAAAGATGAGGCAATCACACGAGTTGAAAGTATCCATTTGGCGACTGTTTCAGATTTTGTGTTACTCGGGGATGAGCAACATTTAAGTTCGGGGCATTTTGATGAATGCATTTTCATCTAGGTTTAGTCACCATGTTGGGCCCAGTTTTGCTTAGTATTTTCACGTTTATTGGCTTTATATTCTAATATGTGAGATGACTTGGATTAATTGGATTTATCCTTATTTTATTTAGGTTTATACACCTATTTGAAGGTCGAATTAAGTCCAAGAAGTTAAGTCTGGGCCCAGGCTTCTCGGCCCATATCTCTGTGCACACCCCTTTTCTTCGTTATTCAAGTTAGCAGCATCGAGGGCTCTATCCTTTTCTTATGCATCGACTGGGCCCTCCACCTATCCAACTGTCAACCACACTGCGGTCTACTTTGTGCCTCCTCACCTCTCTGCACACCGCGATGCTGCCTGCATTCAAGAGTAGCTAACTGACCCACGATGGTCTCCAACCTCCTGGTCGCATCCTTCCTCTCCTACCTGTTCATGGCTCCCATGATCACGACCACCTGACGCCTCATTGCGACCATAGAAAAAGTCGTGACCACAGAAAAAGCCACGACCACGATAAAAGCCACGACCACGACAAAAGCCGCGACCGCAGAATAAGTCGTGACCACAATAAAAGCCGTGACTGCGACATGTAAAAGTTGTGACCACAGCTAAAGCCACGACCGCAGCAAAATCCACGACCATGGCAAAAGCCACGACCATGGAAAAAGCCGCAACCTACTACAAATTACCAAGGTCATGAAAGTAAGTTGGTGCCATCCTGCCTATAAATAGAATGCAACGCCTAGCCATTTAGACATCATCTCCAGACGTCGTTAGGATGCAGGTCTGTCTTGGGCCTAAGGAGACGATCCCATATCCAAGAACATACCTCCGTGGTGGTCTTGTGCCTCGTTCACCCATATCTAAGGTGCAAACCCAGATCTACAAGCCACTCCATCCAGATCTAGATCTGGATCTAGATCTGTTGCAACTATGCCGTTCCTACGCCGCCATCACATCCATGAGTAGATCCTCCTGTTGCGAGTGAGGATTACGAGAAGAAAGAGAAGGTGGAGAGAGAAGATCTGCCCCATCTGTCATGGTGTTCTTCCCTCCTCGTCCAGATCTGCCCCAACGTTGTGTAGAAGACTATTTCTCTACTGAGCTATGATCATCTTCTTCACCGTGCTCATGGTGGAATCCTCTCTCTCTCTCTCTTATTTTTCTTGTTTCTCTCATCATGAGCGAGTAGTTCTCTTTCGTTGGGGTGCAGGGACTAGCCCCGCATCCCATGCTTACATGTCCTTTTACTAAACATTCCATGGCAATGTATATAACTTTTCATTTCATTGTTAATCGTCGATGTGTGCTTGTGGACTGATCACCTGCTTGCATTTATCTTGTTCTTTTCCTATCTTGTGAGAAATTCAATATGTAGGATTTGAATTTCGGTTAACGTGGTTGACTCCCTGACTAGAAATAGAAAGGCATTCCCTCAAGTCGTAAGCATGTGATTCGTGTGGTGATGAGTCATCTAGGCCACTGTGACGCTTCTGTGTGCCTGACACCTACTAAGGGGGACCCACATCTTCAGTTGGATATCTATATCTTTAGAGCCATAAGTATGTGATCTAGATGGTGATGAAATATCTGATACCTAAGGTGATGCTTACGCGAACCTGAAACCCGTATGGGGGGTTTAGCAGCAACTCTTTTTGGATGGTCATATCTTGCCTGGATGTTTGTGATTGGATGTGTTTGCATGTACAGTGGCGGTGAAACCTGGGAACATCCCAGCGATTCCCATCATTAATCTTTAATTAACTTTTAATCCTGCTCTTTACTCTCCTCGCATTTAGTTTAATTAAACTCAAATCAACCAACCTTTTTTCTAAATATTAGTCTTTTCAAACTGGATTTGACTAGTAAAATATTCTTTAAAATGTTGTCCCTTGGGATTCGATCCTCAACTATACTGTGATAAGACCCATCCGCTTGCGGATGGTATTATTGCACAAGGTTTTGGTTAAAAACTCAAGGATTTCAACCCTGAGTGAGTTTGTTAGTGCGATAATATTCCACGTCAAATTCTGGTGTTGTTGTTGTGGACAACAGAATCATCTAGTTAAATCTAGTTCTATTAAGGCTAATCTAGGATTTTTCTTTTACCTTTTGATACTATCAATCATATATACTTGAATTCGGTTCTACTCTGTCCATCTTACTACCGAAAGATCTTTCCATCCTAGGTACCCACAAAGTCTAGTGTATGTGTCGTTCGGACAGTCCCAAACTCTCTACTATCTTTGACCCTGAGATAGACCAATTGGGTGACACCATCTTACGACAACATTATGGTTGAGGTAAATTGAGCAGTGAAAGAACACACTTAGATTCTAATCTACCCCATCACAGTAGCTTAGATACAACCAAAATAAAGGTAGGGTGTGAAAGCTACCCCTTGTAGGAACCCTTTATGAGTACGGTTGGGAACTGAAGAAAGGAGATTATTGCTAGGGAGAGTCCTTTACTACAAAAGGTAGTGGAAGGTTCATAAAGTCGCACAAATCTGGAAATAAAGTGGGGGAGTAGGATTGTAGTAAGTGAACCAAGCTTGTCAGAAGGGTTTTGTTGTAAGGATGGGATAATTTTGTGGTGGTGTGTTGATGAATGCACATTCATCTTAGGTTCAGTCGCCATTTTTGGCCCTGTTTACCATTGAAAGCTCACATATACCCCCTGAATATGCTCATATACAATTTTCCTCAGTTTCAGATGATTATTTTGAGTTTTGATCAAATACATTAGTCTCCATTGTAGGATTAAACATCACACTATGTGTAGGAGATAGTGGTCTCGCGGTTGATGGTCAGTTCCTTCATCATAAAGCATCCTCATCAGTTAGAGTATTCATTTACGCAGGCCCATCGACCCATAGCAATTTCCCCCCACCCAAGTGCGGGGGTGGGGGGGTGTTCCATGAGGGTCACGACCGCGGCCAAGAAGGATGCCTCGACCACAGCCAAGAGGACAATGCCACAACCACAACTAAGATGTAGTGATGACCGACACTTAGCACGACCGGGCCCAACTCAGCACGGTCGAGCCAAGGCACCTCGACCGTAGTGTAGACACCTCGACCACAATGTAGACACCTTGATCGTGGCACATACACCTTGACTGTAGCAAAGACCACAGCCATGACCCCCAGCACAATCAGGCGCACGTCAACACGATCATGCCAAGGTGTACCATGACCTCTACTGAAGGTCGCGACTATGGAAGTTAGATAGTGCTCTCTAAATCTGCACCTATAAATAGATGACCCCCTCCTTCATTTGAGGCATCACTTTCACTCCATCCATGCCGACAGGCTGCCGCTATAAGCCTAGGTAAGGAAAGCAATCAACCTCTGCCAAAGACTACCTCTGTGGTGTCCTTCCTACTCCTCCATCAACACTCCATCAAGATCTATCTCCTAGCCACAAAAGAGGTGAGATTTTAGATCTGTAGCACCTTCATCCATCAACCATCTATTGCTCCATCTCTTGTGAGAAAGAGCATGAGAAGAGAAGGAAGAAGCAGAGAGAAGATCATCTTTGTCTGTCTTAGTATTGTTCCCCTCCTCATCCAGATCTGCCCCACCATTGTTTCGAAAACTATTTCTCCACTGAGCCATGACCATCTTCTTCACCATGACCATGGTGGAATCTTACCTCTCTCTTGTTCTTTTTGTTTCTATCATGAAGAGCGAGTAGTCCATTTCGTTGTGGTGCGGGGACTAGCCCTACTGATCGTGCTTACATGTGCATCTTATAACATTCCATGGCTTGTATATAACTTTCCATTTCATTGTTAATCATTTAATGCATGCTTTGTGGATTGATCACCTACCTTGCATGATCTATTATATTCCTTTGTTGCGAGAACATCAATACGTAGGATCTGAATATCGATTAAAATGGTTGATGCCCAAATGAGAACTTCTAAAGGGATATCTCTAGAGTAGTAAGTGTCTGATTTGTGGGTAATGATACATCAAGCCTACGGAGATGCTTACGCAAACTCTATTTCCTAACAGATGGTTTGCTACTCCATTTGGATAGTTGTATCTTGCCTGGATGTGTTTTGGATGTGTTTGCATGTGTAGTGGTGGTGAAACCCCATTCCACCCCAGTGATTCCCATCATTAATCTAAACTCAACTTTAATTATCCCACTCTTTTACTTTCCTTGCAATTAGTTAACTAAACCCAAATGAACTCTTGTTCTAAATATTAGTTTTCATCAACTAGATACGACTAGCAAGATTCTTAAAAATTTTGTCCTTTGGGATTTGATCCTTAACTATACTGTGATAAGACCCATCCTCTTGCAGGTGGTATTATTGCACAAGGTTTTGGTGAAAACTGAGGGATTTCAGCCCTATGTGGATTTCTTAGTGCAGTAAAAGCCACGCCAAATTCTAGCACCGTTGTCGAGGAACACAGATTCATCTATTTCAATCTAGTTATATTGAGACTAATCTAGGATTTTACTTTCAATTTTGATACTATTGATCATCTACTTGAATTTGGTTCTACTATTTCTATATGAATCCCAAAATATCTTTCCATATCAGGTACCCTCAAAGACTAGTGTATACCATGCTCCAACAAAATTGGCCTTGCAGCTAGCTTTGACCCCGAGATAGAATGAACCTTTCATTGTTAGAGTAGAGAGAACCAAGATAGGATGACACAAAAGGAGGAAATTGCCCTGAGGGTAATTCAAGCCCTTAATGCATAAAGAGAAAGGCTTATGCAAGAATCTCAGGCTACGGTTCAAGAGGAAATCCAAGAAGTCCAAGTAGTATCTCAACAAGCTAAGTTACAAAAGGACCTTAGAGTGTTCCTAATGCCTAAGGTTGCTGACGTTCAACACCCGGTGCAACCTCCTCCCATTGCCGCTCCAAACTTTGAGATCAAGTCACATTAGATTACACTACTTCAAAACAACCCTTTCTATGGAAGCAAGGTGAGGATAGTGAAGAACATCTTCTGAGGTTTATAGATTTATGTGCCATGACAAAGCAGAATCGAATTACAAAGGATCCCATCAGACTCTGTCTTTTCAAATATTGCCTTGCAGACAGAGCCATGAGTTGGTATAACTCTTTACAATGCAACCCCGTCACCACTTGGGAACAACTTCAAAATGTTTTCTTGGAAAAATTCTACCTTCCTTCCCTCACCTATGATATTAGGGGCCAAATAACACAAATTGTTCAGGTCCTTGGACAGACCCTGGAAGAAGCATGGGAAAGATACAATGAGTTACTACGTAAGTGTCCATACCATGGTATACCTAAGAATCAACTTATCAAAATATTTTATAGGGGTGTGAATGATGATATCAACAAATTTTTAGACTCCTCGTCTGGAGGAAACTCATGCGTCAAAGTTATGATAGCGCATGGAAGGTTGTCACCCTTGGAGATGACAATCAAGCCGACTGGGGCAGATCTATAGGAAACAGAGTGTTGAAGGTAGCTATGATAGAAAGTAATCCTCAGTACAAGTCTATCATCGAGTCTCTAAAGCTACTAGTTTCCAAGCAAGACAACCTTATATCATCTTTCAACACCTATGAAAGGAGGCACTCACCCCCTCAACAACAAGAACAAGTCAAGTCAGCTTCTCTATTTTGTGAAGCATGTAAAGGAACAAATCATTGTACTCTAGCCTATAATATTCTCTATGATGTCTTTCTAGGAAATGCTTGTACCCAAGGAGGTAATGGTCAGATGGAAAATCTGAATGCCATCCACACTATCCCTGGTCAAGGGTATTACATTCAAAATTAGAATAGGAACCATCTAGGTTTTCAGTATGGAAATCCTTCCAGAGTGAAAAACTCGCAACAACCCTGTTTAGATAATCAACAATGAGGCCCACTGGGATTCATGTATAATCAACAATAAAATTTTAGGAATCGAAGGAAATTCAGGGGTAACTTTTAGAATAGAAATTACAACCAGTATCAAAACACCTCTCAGTTCCAGAATCTCAACCAAATCCTGCATCATCAACAACAACAAGGACAACAAGTCGGTCCCATCTCTTCAAATGACAAATTGTCAGCCATAGAGAATATGTTGCAGTCCCAACATACTATGATAGCAAATCAACAAGCCCATCTAAAGGCTATTGAATCCTTACTAGCTCAACTTGCACCTAGCCTAAAGCCACTAGCTAGAGCTTTTGCTGGCCAACCAGAGAACAATCTTAAACATCATGAGCATCTAAAAGTTGTTTCCACTCGATCTGGAAAGGATATTCTGATCCTCCTGTCAAGACACCTGTGTAGTTGCAGGCGAACATTATTTGGTGAGTGTCCAAGACACTAAAGTACCTGAATCTCAACTAAAAGAACCGTTGATGACTGATAAGGCAGACAAAGAAACTTGTGAGGAACCTATCATTACAGAAAAAGAAGACATCCCTGAGCCAGTTATACCAGTAACAAGCCTCATCCTCCTTTCCAAGCTAGACTAAAGCAGGCAAGGCTTGACACTCTTTTCATGAAGTTCAAGGAATCAATGAAGAAGCTTCATGTTGATATACCCTTTCTAGATGCGATGGCTGAGATACCAGCCTGGATGAAGTACTTAAAATCGCTCCTCATAAGGAAGTATATAACTAAGGAATATGAGACAGTCAAATTAGAAACAACTACTTCCAATATTATTCAGAGAAAAATACCCAAGAAGCAAAAATATCCAGGATCTTTTGGTATTTCATGCCATACCAGTGACCACATGTAAGAAGGGACTAGACGACCTCAGTGCTATCATATCTATCATGCCAATTAGCCTTTACAAGAGGATAGGGTTTGTAGAAATTCTCCCAACTAGCATGACCATACATCTTGTAGACAATTCTATGACTCTCCCTTTGGGAATCATTGAGGATGTCCCAGTCAAGGTAGGCAAAGACTCTTATGTCCCATGTGACATTGTAATCATAGACATAAAAGAGGACTCTAGATACCCTATTATCTTTGTTCGTCTGTTCCTCTCCACTGTGAGAGCTTTGATTGATGTTGAAGTAGGAACCTTGCTCTTAAGATTGGGAAAAGAAATACTTGAGTTTAGAGTTTTTGAAAGTATGCAAAGGCCAAGCATGCAAGAAGAAGTCTGTTTGATTGATTGCAAATGTCACTTATGATGCAAGATAATCATGAATCAAACAATCCTTTAGAAGTGGCTCTAACAAACCCATCTACTGATGACTCCATCGACAAACAAGTAAAGAATTGTGTTCTCCACCTCAACGCTGCAAAAGAAGATCCTAAAGCTAAATTTGAGGAACTCAAGTTTGTGAACGTAACTGAAGACCTATGCAAGAAACCATAGGCCACTGAAATGAAGCCCCTACCTGAGGGACTGAAGTACGTGTTTCTGGATGATCTCAAGGTCTGCTCAATTATCACAAATTCCGACTTAACATCTGAACAAGAAGATAAAATCTTTACAGAATCGTGGGAAAGAAGAAAGACCCTCAGCTACAAAATGAGTGGCCTCACTAGGGTAAGTCAAGCTCTTTGCATACATAGAATCCCCATGGTGGAAGACCACAATCCGACTATCAAACATCAATGGAAGTTGAATCCAAATATGAAAGAAGTAGTCTGCCTCGAAGTCGTTAAATTTCTCACTACGAGAATCATCTATCCTATATCTGACTTGCCATGGGTAAGTCTTGTACATGTTGTCCCAAAGAAAGGTGGAACTATCGTGATACATAATGAAAATAATGAGTGCATCCCCTCTCGAATGATAAATGGATGGAGGATGCGTATTGATTATAGGAAATTAAACAAGGCCACACGTAAGGATCATTTCTTGATGCCTTTTCTAGACCAAGTCTTAGAGTGATTGTCTCACCAAGAATATTTTTGCTATCTCAATGGTTACTCTAGATTCTATCAAATTCGCATACATAGCGATGACCAAGAGAAGACAACATTCACTTGCCCCTTTGGAACATATGCCTTTAGAAGTATGCCTTTTGGGATTTGTAATGCTCCTGCCACTTTCCAGCGTTGCATGGCATCCATATTTGCTGGACTCACTGAAACTATTATGGTAGTTTTTATGGATGATTTCTCCATATATGGGGATTCATACGAGTCATGCATGAAGCACCTATCCCTTATCCTCAAATGATGTGAAGAAGCACATATAGTGCTAAATTGGGAGGAATGCCATTTCATGTTAAAAGAAGGCATTCTTCTCGGCCATAGAGTCTACAATTGAGGGATTGAAGTAGACAAGGAAAAGATCGAAGTGATTTCTAAACTCAGTCTCCTAACCAATGTAAGGGAGGTCCGTGCATTTCTTGGTCATGCATGCTTTTATAGAAGGTTTATAAAGGATTTCTCCAAGTTAACCAAGCCTATGACAAACTTATTACTGAAGGGCACTAATTTCCATTTTGATGAAGAATACATAAAGAGTTTCAACAATCTCAAGCATGCCCTTACATCAACCCCAATCATCAGAGCTCCAGATTGGGGGCACCCATTTGAAATAATGTGTGATGCCAGTGATTATGCAGTGGGTGTTGTTTTGGGCCAAATTATAGAAAAGAAGCATCGTGTCATGTACTATGCATCTAAGACCCTTGATGAAGCTCAAAGGAACTATGCAACTACTGAGAAGGAACTTGTAGAAGTTCCAAGGTGATTGTCTACATAGATCATGCTACAATTCATTACCTCCTAGCAAACAAATATGCAAAACCCAGGCTAATCAGATGGATTCTCCTCTTGTAAGAGTTTGATCTTGAGACAAGAGATAAGAAGGGCACAGAGAATGTTGTGGCAGACCACTTGAGTCGTATCCACACCATGGACACTGAAAAGATCCCAATTAATGACTCTCTTCCAGATGACTAGCTCATGAAAGCTTCTAAAGCTATCCCTTGGTACACAGACTACATGAACTACTTAGCAGTCGGTTTCATCCACCCTAAATGCACTGACATTACACTAAAGAAATTCATGCACGATGTGAAGAAATATCAATGGGATGAGCCATACCTCTTCAATCTCTGTGTTGATGGTCTCTACAGATGTTGTATCACTGAGGAAGAAGCTCAGCTTGTTCTAGAGAAATGCCACTCAGGCCCTGCTGGAGGCCATATGAGTTCCAAGAAGACTGCTTTGAAAGTTCTACAATGTGGCTTCTTTTGGCCAACCATATCCAAGGATGCCTACAACTTTGTCTTGTCATGTGACAAATGCCAGAGGGAAGGTAACATAACAAAAAGAGATGAGATGCCCCTTAAGCTCTGGTAGGAAGTCGAGATTTTTGAAATTTTGGGAGTGGACTACATGGGCTCATTCCCACCCTCGTATGGATTTTGCTACATTCTATTTGTGGTGGATTACGTCTCTAAATGGGTAGATGTCATACCAACTGTCACTAGTGATTCAAAACATGTCATCAAAATGTTTCAAGATATTATTTTTCCCCATTTTGGAGTTCCACACACTGTGATATCTAATGGAGGTTCTCATTTTCTGGAAAAAAGTTTCAAGGCATTATTGAGAAAATATGGTGTGACTCACAAGGTAGCTTCCCCCTACCATCCACAAATGAGTGGATAGGTAGACATGTCAAACTGTCAACTCAAAGCTATCTTGGAACAGACAGTAGGTCACAAACTAAAGGATTGGTCAGTAAAAATCAATGATGCCTTGTGGGCCTACAATAATGCTTTTAAGACTCCACTTGGAACGAAACCCTTTAGGTTAATATATGGAAAATCATGTCACCTTCCCATAGAATTTAAACAAAAAGCTTGGTGGGCAATGAAACAATTGAATTTTGACATGAAGATAGT
Organism: Alisma plantago-aquatica; assembly: GCA_963693085.1. NCBI lineage: Eukaryota > Viridiplantae > Streptophyta > Magnoliopsida > Alismatales > Alismataceae > Alisma > Alisma plantago-aquatica. The sequence goes on along the minus strand of OY856411.1, from coordinate 233,429,721 downwards.
TGGCCAAGCCAGGATTCTCCAACTTTAGGAGCTGGAAGAACTTTGAATGATAGCCTACGAGAATGCAAGAATCTACAAAGAACACACAAAAGTATGGCATGATGGTCATCTGAAAAGAAAAGACATACAAGTGGGAGACCAAGTTCTACTGTTTAACTCAAGTTTGAGATTGTTCCCCAAGAAACTCCGTTCTCACTTGTCTGGACCATACACTGTCAAGAGCATCTACCCACATGGTGCCTTTGTTTTATGGAGTGAAAAGTCAGGAGAGTTTGTAGAAAATGGCCAATGATTGAAGATATATTTCACCACAACTGATACGAGAATTGAATCATCATTGAATCTTTCCAAACCAGTATATCTACCAAAAAATTGAAAGAAGCATGTCGAGCAAACAACATAAAACAAAGGTGCTTGTCGGGAGGCAACCCGATCCTTACTTTAGCTTTTTACTTTCAATTTTGAATTAGAAAATTTTGCACCTGGTATATATCACATCACAAGATGCAATCTTAAGTTCTAGTACTTTTCATTTTTGAGATTTTAGATGGAGGACATGTTTTTGAAAGGAACGCAACCACATCTGGTGATCCAACTGGCACAGTTTTTCTCCTCCATATCGGATTTAGAGTTTTCTCAGGACAAGTAAATTTCTAAGTTTGGGGTGGCGGGTGGGTGGTACATACTTCACTTTCCACCCACACCTATCTGTTTCAAACTTAAGATTCATCATTGCAATTTTGAAGCAATTTTAATCAAAAATTTCAAAATTTTAAGTTTTCAAAGTAGTTTTGTATAGAAACTTGATAAAGTTTTGATGTTTTCATTTCAATCAAAGCCTTTACCTAGCCAAATAGTTCTTTTTCCATGCATTTTTTCTTCATTATACCCTCCTTATTTGAACCAAAGCCTCAAGAGGAATGATATCTAAAACTAGCCAATGGTTTTAAATCACCATATGAAGCTTATGAATCCTAACATCATGATCCTTTAATAAAGATGGCAAGTATTTATCAAATTGAGAGAGATCAAACACATCATGCTTCCTAATTGACTAGTGGAACAATAGCATGGAATCTCCATCTGATCCCCATCTAGTCATTATTTGAGCATAGTATGATAAAGAGAACAACTTGATGCGTTGAATTGTAAATCAAGTTGCATTATTATCAGACTCTCTTCTACACTTCTTCTACCATCTTCTTACCCAACCATCCATTAAAACAAAACAAAAAGCCATAAAAAAATGCCAAACCCTAAGTTTAGGGTGGCACACCACTACTCTCTTTATCCGCTTCTTCCATACCCCTCTCTATGTAATAGGGGTGTATCACCAAAATGAAAAAGAAAAGATGACAATGTGCACACAAGAAAAAAAATGCAATCTCGAGTCAAATAGAGGAGAGATTTCCATAAAAAAGAGTTGAAATCAATGAAATTGTAACCATATAATAAAAATCTCAAGTCGAATAGAGGAGAGATTCACTACTTCCTTACATACCCCCCTTCACTCCCTTTTCCACCTACAAGCACAATGAATGCCTCCTTTTTGCCACTCTCTTGAAAAACACCAGTGTCAGATCAGATGCACACTTGTTGTCCTGTGGGTATCTCTGAACTCTTACGAAGCTCTTAAACATGCTTGATGTTGGAGAAAGTGGAGAGGAAGTTCTCTTAGGAAACAAACTTGAGAATGAAGATATCATAAGATGATTTCAATGATCTCAGGATGTTGAGATGCTAAACCATACAAAGCACAAAAGAAACAAATGTGATGTGAAGATGAGGCAATCACAAGAGTTGAAAGTATTCAATTGGCGACTGTTTCATATTTTGTGTTACTAGAGGATGATCAATGTTTAAGTTCAGGGTGTTTTTATGAATGCATATTCATCTTAGTTTTAGTCACCATTTTTGGCCTAGTTTAGCACTGAAAGATCACATATACCCCTTGAATCTGCTCATATACAATTTTCCTCAGTTTTATATGATTATTTAGAGTTTGATCAAATCCATTCGTCTCCATTGTAGGATTAAGCATCACATTATGTGCACCAGTGTAGGAGATGGTGGTCCCACGGTCGATGTCCAGTTCCTTCATTAGAAGGCATCCTCATCAGTTAGAGGATTCATTTACACAGGCCCATCGACCCATAGCAATCCCCCCCCCCCGCGCGGGGGTGGTCTTGTTCCATGAGGGCCGTGGCCATGACCAAGAAGGATGCCTCGACCACATTCAAGAGGATAATGTTGTGACTACAGCTAAGATGTAGTGACGACCGACACTCGACACGACTGGCCTACCTCAGCATGGTTGGGCCGAAGCCAAGGTACCTCGACCGTGGCACAGACACCTCAACCAGAGTGCAGACACCTTGACTATGGCAAAGACTACGACTGCGACCCCCAACATGGTTGGGTGCACCTTAGCATGGTCATGCCGAGGAGTACTGCGACTGCTACTAAAGGTTGCGACTATGGAAGTTAAGTTAGTGTTATCTAGATTTGCACCTATAAATAACGACCCCCTCCTTCATTTAAGGCATCACTTCCGCTCCATCCACATCGATAGGTTGCCGCTCTATGCCCAGCCAAGGAAGATGATTAACCTCTACCAAAGACTACCTCTGTGGTATCCTTGCTACTCTTCGATTTCCACTCCATCAAGATCTATCTCCTAGCCATGAAAGTGGTGGGATTTCAAATCTGTAGCACCTTCATCCATTAGCCATCTACTGCTCCATATCCTACAAGCAAGATCATGAGAAGAGAAGGAAGAAGTAGAGAGAAGATCATCCTCATCTATCTTGGTATTCTTCCCCTCCTCATCCAGATCTGCTCCACCATCATGTAGAAGGACGTTTCTCCATCGAGCCATGACCATCTTCTTCACCGTGACCATGGAAGAATCTTCCCTCTCTCTTGTTCTTTTTGTTTCTATCATGAGGAGCGAGTATTCCATTTCTGGGGTGTGAGGACTAGCCCCACTGCCCATGCTTCATGTTCATATTATAACATTCCATGGCTTGTATATAACTTTCCATTTCATTGTTAATCATTTAATGCATGCTTTGTGGATTGATCACATGCATTGCATGATCTATTATATTCCTTTGTTGTGAGAACATCAATACTTAGGATTTGAATATTGATTAACATGGTTGATGCTCGAACAAGGACTTTTGAAGGGATATCTCTAGAGTAGTAAGTGTGTGATCTATGGGTAACGAGACATTGAGCCTACGGAGATGCTTACGCAAACTCTATTTCCTAACGGATGGTTTGGTACTCCATTTGGATAGTTGTATCTTGCCTAAATGTGTTTTGGATGTGTTTGCATGTGTAGTGGTGGTGAAACCCGATTCCACCCCAGTGATTCCCATCATTAATCTCAACTCAATTTTAATCCCACTCTTTTACTTTCCTTACAATTAGTTTAACTAAACCTGAATCAACTCTTGTTCTAAATATTAGTCTTGATTCAACTAGATACGACTAGCAAGATTCTTAAAACATTGTCCCTAAGGATTCAATCCTTAACTATACTGCGATAAGACCCATCCTCTTGTGGTTGGTATTGTTGCATAAGATTTTGGTAAAAACTAAGGGATTTCAGTGTTAGGTAGATTTGTTAGTGCAGTAAAACCCACATCATGTTTTTATCAAAAGGGAAACAACTATATATCATCACTAGATGCTTTGATTCTATCTATTAGCCTGAGGACATGATAGGTACTAAGTTTGGGGGAGTTGATAACTTCTTATTTGGTGGGCTTTAGCTAGCTTATTTTATTCCCTTTTTGTCACTTTTACCACATTTCAGCTAAGTTAACCCCTATTATTTCTATCCTAGGACTCACAACTTTCTCTATACTCTGAACAAACCAAAATATTCAAGTGACTGCTTAACCTTAAGACATTCTAACAGTCATTGGCCATCTACCCTCTCTTTCATCGAAGAAGTAGAATCCCCATCGATTAGAAAAGGAGACAACCTCTGTCGTCGCTTCCCCTAACCGTGTATGTGACTACTTGTTATGATCTCTCTGCATTTTCCCACCCTAATGCGTATGCAGTAGATTACTCTAAGTATTGTTGCGGTCGAAGCCATCAGAGTGTCTCTACAATCGCCTACCTTGACACCCTATGATTGAAGCAATCTTGATTCCCTTACAGTCCCATGAACCTCTTAAGTCGGTGGCCAATGCCTATAAACAGGCACCCACCTCATTCAAAGAGGGGATTGGATCATCAGAGATACGACGAAGTGTTGCCTCATTTCACACTCACCCATCAACCTCTCTGTTGATCTTAGATCTCCAAATACGAAAGTCAGTGGAGAGAGAATATCTGTTATCATCTTCTTTGAGAGAAGGAGTTTTCATCTTCTACGCCAATGCCATACCCAAATCTGAAGGAGTATTGTTGGTGTATCACCTTCTTCCTTCTTTATATCTTCCATTCCTCTCTATGTTGTTCATCCACCCCTACGTCTATCTTGATGTATCTTCACCTTTGTAGATCTATATTTCTACTCACCACCATGAGTGGATAAACTCATATAATATTTCTTGGGTTGGGAGTAGCCACTAAGGCTCTCCCAACATGTATATACTTACATCCATTTGAATATATATGCTCTTAGCAGAGATTATCTCCATTCTCTTGGTGTTAATTCTTCACTTGTATGATTAGCTACCATCTTGTGATGTTTGATTGTTAGTGCCTCAAAAGAGTAACACTAACCTTATCTAAGTATTTTGGAGTTACATGAATGCATGAAAATGTTGGAATGTTAAATCTTATTATCATATGGTTATTTTTGTGATTGTTTATTTACCATCTCGAGAGAGAGAGAGAACCTTGTAATCTAGATCTATCCTAAGCTCGAGAGAGGAGGGAGTAGACTTATATGATGATTACATGTAATCTTGCTAAGAGTATACAAGGGGGTGTGAGTATTTCATGTCGGGGAGTGATCTTAGTAGGTGAAACCCAACCCAACTTCCCATACATACTTTTGTTACCGCATATTTGTTTGCTTTCACCCTACTTTGTTTTCCTACTTTTGTTTTACTTGTTTTGGTTGATGTAATATTGTTCTGTTAGGAACACCTTTTGAACCTACCCTTCTTGATTGGTGTAACTGAGATAAGATTCTACATTTTTAGAACTCACCACCCTTGTCCCTATGGATTGACCCTAATTAATACATCACATCCCATATAATAGTTGTGGGGGTCTGAGTGTTAGGTTATAAATTTAAGAGTTGGCATCTCTAGATTTGCTCTATTTTAGACGTGTGATTTAGGCTGGTCATTGTGTCACTTCTTCACCCTTCATAGGGCATGTCCACCATATGACCTACTTGTCCACACTTGTGACAAGTTTTGGTGTTGTAGGGTGGTCTAGGAGGCCCTGTCACTAACACTGAAGTTGTACTGCATGCTCCTTTTGGCCAAAAGTTGTGACCACTTCCCTTACTCAGGGACCACTAGGAGGGTATTCTCAGCTCAGAAAAAGATGATCTCTGATGTGACTGTGGTGATGAGAACCTCGGCTTCTTAAAGCCACTAGATGATTGTCATTAAAACTGAGTTGGCCTCTTATTGGCGTTGGCTTCACACTTCTCAAGAGTAGATCTCTCAATCCTCCTCACAAATTTCACAAAGCTAGAGAACCTCTCTCTATTCTTTAAGGAAAACACTATCGTAGACAGCTCCAAACTCATACCCTTCTCAAACCCTCAAATCCTCTCCTTCTCTATTACTGTCATATGAGGACAGAATCTCAAAATCTCCATAAACTTCATCTATTACTTGTTGATGGACATCAAACCTTGGTGAAACTTCTCAAAGTGTGTGGTCTTCTCATCCAGGTATGTTACTGGGAAGAAACGGCTTATGAAATTCTACCAGAACTCTTCCCAACCTACAACAACCCTCGAACTCTTCTCCTTTTCTATGGCCCACCAATGGCCAACACTACCCTTCAATAGGTAAACATCATGTTTCACCTAGTCCTCTTGTAAGATGTTCAAGATCTTAAATGCCTTCTCAAGATCCCTTAGCCGCATGTCAACATCAATGGGGTTTGATGTACCCGCATACTCTATATCTCCAACATGTTGCAACCTCTTGAACGTCTTCCCAAAACCATGAAATTCTACATTAGGGACAACTCCCCTAGCTTGATGTACAAGTGCTCTATCATTTATGTGCGTAATCGTCACCATGAGCTACCCAAACACAGACTAGAAGGCATGATTTACCATGGATTTAGGGTCAAACTGAGGCACACAGGGCTGCTCCGGCCCCATCTTAGGCACTCTTCCATCATGTGTCTGCCTCCTACCGCTACCTCCCGGTGCGACGTAGCTACTCTTTGCATGTTTTTCACATTCTTCTGACATATATGCACAAGTATACACTATAATCAGATATGTTAGATTATGTAAGAATAGACAGAAACCTAAGTCCTATGTCCCTATAGACTCATTAAACCTAAATCTCTAATACCAACTGAATTGTGATGCCCTATCACAGTAAACGAGATTGCTCAAAAGAAAACACACTATCAACTGCTAATTAACCACACAACAAGAAAAAAGGGTAAATTAAAACTGATTTAAGCAATACCATCATATTTAGATATATATACATAAAGATTCAAAAAATTGCATACTAATACATACCATATTAGGTATTTACATGTATGTCTAGTGTCTGAGGCCACAACTTGTGCATAAAATAGATGTTCCACATATATGTACCATATACAAACATCAACACACTACCAAAAGCTTGAGTTGATGTACACATCATTTACAAAACATCCCCTACACAGACCTGAGAGTATAGGGATGACTATAGGATACAACTAACTACTAGCCAACCTTCTATTCCTATTGATCTCCAAGATTCTCTTCCTCACCTCCATGATCCTAAAGATGTCACTGACAATCATCTAAAAAGTTGTGGTGACCCACGAGGTAAGACCAATGTCCCAGCGATAGATATAACTCTCAACATCGATTATTGATTACAATAGGTTATCATTAACCAAATTAAGATAATTAAACATATATAATAATATTAAAGATGATTTAACATGATATGTAAATAAATATGTAAAACTATCATTTTTAAATAGTCCATTTCTCTTACCACGTCATATAACTACTAAGCAGTATAAAAAACAAGGAAAGGGTTATCAACCAATGTGAATCGTGTTTAACCCTAAATAAATATACAAAACAATTTATGTCTTTTATTAATCCATGGGGAGTTTTAGGTATACCACTCAGACTCCAACTGACCACAGTGAAGTGCCATTTTGTTCCCTATAAGATCTAGGAAAGTTGGAATCCTAAGATCTCATTCGCCCTCAATCAGTACGAGTCAGCCGCAACGACAACCTAGTCCCCCCCTTGGTATATAGGTCATGATACCAGTATCCAGGATATACAAACCATATCATTTGAGTTACAACCACAGTTGTCCACAATTTACATCACATATACAAATATCTAAGATATGAGTGCAGTCATTCTCATATTGAGGGATGACCACATCCATCCTCAAAACCTTGTGATCAAGATGTCAAGGACACACAGCCTCTTGCACCCATGCAAACTCAATAATTATGTATGAGACTCTGAGCTTCCCTTAAAAATACTTGTTTCCCCATACAACAAGTCCTGACATTGGAATGGTTCTAAGACACAGGGCACTACATGATTAGGGTTTCATTTGATTAGTTAATTCCAATTGGGTGAGTTAAGGTTGCATTAATCAAATTACAAACAAACCCTAAAAGAATTCTACAAGAACAAGGGTATAACACAACTTTAGAAGATATAAAACATATGAGACATGTTCTTGATCATAATACCACATGGTACTCTTTCATTTCCACCCATGAGACTACACTTGTCATCATACCATCACACTACATATGAATCATTGTTACATAATGAAGAGGATCAAAACTCCCAAAGGGCTCAAAGCATGTCCAAAGGTCCTTCAAACCATCACATCATTCCTACAAAAACATCATTGTCTTTCCATGCCTTACCAAAGGCTCAACAAACCACCAACATTTATGTAGTACACAGATTCAACTTAGCATTTCATTAAAGTACTATGATGTTCACATGGCAATTTATAAGGGTTACACTCATGGAGGGAGTATTTCTTCCATCATACTAATCATACAAGGAAACAAGTATGTTTAACCACCATCACCTATTAGTATTAGGGTTAGGTTCAACAAGAGAGGTTGGATTGATGTTACAAATCAACATTCAACTAATCTTAGTTGTTGTGTCAACCAGACCATTAGATTCCATACAACAAAAACTCTTAACTTGTACTCTTAGATCAGAAGACCTAGAAATCATAGAGTGGGAAAACTCATTGTCCACATAGATTCAAAAAACTTGGTGACCACATAGAGTATGAAAACTTGGCAACCACATAGAGTCAGAAAACTTGGTGACCACATAGAGTCAGAAAACTTGACAACCACACAGAGTCAAAAAAGTTGGCGACCACATAGAGTCAGAACACTTAGAGACCACATAGAGTTAAAAAAGTTTGTCAACCACATGGAGTCAGAAAACCTGGCGACGACATAGAGTGAAAAAACTTGGCTACCATATAGAGTCAGAAAATTTGGCGACCACATAGAGTTAGTGAACTTGGTGACAAAATAAAGTCACAAAACTTGCAGACCATATAGAGTCATAAAAGTTGGCGACCACGTAGAGTCAGAAAACTTGGTGACCACATAGAGTCAGAAAACTTGGCGATCACATAGAGTCACACACATATGCAAGGTATAGGTTTTTTACCTTTAAGGAAGGAATGTGCACCAGGTTTAGAGGTACATCAAGAAGGATTATCTACTCAAGATCTACCATCTAAGCTCAACTTTAGGCAAAGATAGCATCTTTTTGTAGGGTTTTAGGGGAGGCAGAGAAGGCAGCGGAAACAAAAATTTTCTCCTCCCCAAACCCAGAACAAGGAAACGCGTCAACGTCTATACAATAGGAAAGGATGGTTTGTGGAATCATACCTTGTCCCGAGGCTTGCTCGGCGATAATACCTCACGCCTTGCGCGGTCTTCACCTCCGGTCTTGGACGGTGTCTGTGCAGTTCCTGGTCGCACCGGGACTGACGACTCCTGGTCTCACCGGGACTGCCGGGATTGACAGTTGTCCTCCGAGCGGCAGAAACCTCCGACCTATGAAGTAGTCCACATGGACCACATGGAACTCCAATATCCTTGTCCCACAAGGAATTGGAAGGAGTCGCACCCTCCTGTCAGCGTACTAGTCACCAACACACTCTCCTACCACCAATTACTTTCTGCAGTTGTCTTTCCCTTGTTGTGCCTCCGTTATCGGGTAGCACTTGCTCGGGCTCTCTCTCGGTTACCAAAACCAGAGAGAACGACAACTTCAAAGAGCAACTAGTTGCACTGGGTTGTTCTTTGAGAAGCCCCCAATACCCCTATATATATAGGAGGGTCATGGGACAGGGTTCTCCATCCCGAGCAATGCGGGACTAAAAGCAAGAGTAGAAGGGTTCGAGATTTTCCACAAAAACAACCAACTCACAACCTGAATCGATCGTTTCATTTTTGAAACGATCGTTTGGGGACCAGAGCCAGTCGGTTGACACCTCAACCCATCGGTTGGGACACCTCAACCGGTCGGTTCATTTCTGAACTGGTCGATTGGTGGTCCAGGTCAGTTCCTGATTGACTTTCCATCTTTTGTTTCTAATTGGTATCAAATACCAATCCTTGTTCCAATCAAATTGGGCAAGTGAAATGAAAATAAATTTCTCACCAATCCTACTTTTCCAACTTTCTCGGTTGCATCAGTTGAACCGATCGTTTCAACACTTGAAGCAATCGTTTCACCCTATCCATGAGCTGATCGACTCACCACTTGAGCCAATCGGTTGGGAGTGCAGATTGTGCAAAATCAGTCAATTGCAGTTTCAATCAATCCAATACTCCAATCAATGTGTCCAACACCTTGAACATTATGAAATTGAGCTATCAATTAATTGAGTGTTTAATTGAACTACTAAACTCCTTTAGTAATCAATCTAAACATTGTTTGTGGACAAAACTCCTCTTCCAACTTAAATCCTATGTGTGTGACCCTGCAAGTCCTTTTCACGTTGGCAGTGAAAGTCCATAACACTTATGACTTCACAAGCAAAGAGCGGTGCCTAGTCACACATCAGTGCTACCCAAGTGAAATAGAAAGTTGGAGAACAACTTTCAATCCTACAATTTGTCAATGGTGTTATAGTGAATGTATAATTCCTTTGTCACTGATATCCCGAATGAACTCGAGGCATTGAATAGTCATCCTGTCAACGTTCATTCACTTTCTTGATCTCAGAGTAGATTGGAAGAGATATGTATGACATCAATATCACATACTGATTCACACATGCGTGAACATGCCTATTTCAATCCTACACATCAAGTGGCCTTGGATATCAAACTCCCTCAGGAGGGACAAATCACATATCTATCACTCACCCCTAAAAAGCCCCATGTGTCAAAGCCACCCAATCATCACCTTTATAACAACCCATGTTTCAAGACTACGTTTGATGATGCCAAAGTGTGCCCAACGACATGTGTTGAGTGTAGTGATTTTAGGTCAAAGAATCACACTCACCACCATTACTGTGTGTACTGACTGTGACTAACATGTCATGGTTCCATGTGTCAAACTCATTGTGGGTCTGTCTGGTACACTTGTTCTCTAACAAGTACCTATGTGTTTGGTTTGATATCTCTATATCATGACTAATGAGATTCTGTCATCAACCAACACCACAATCTAGTCTTGTGTGTCATTGCTGTCTATCTACCTTCCACAATGACATCCGACTAGGGACATAATAAGAATGTACAAACTCTTAGCATTCGTATGATCTCATCGTTCAGGTCCTGAACCTGAAGGCATACGTCATTGAGTACTGTCATTCTCTAGACGTTCTATCACTATCTCATATGACTGAACCAGAAAGAATTGGAAGCTTTCCTTTGATGTTTATCAAATCAATCTTAATGTATACCACCAATCATCCCATGATTGTCTCTCAGGGCATACATACCAAAAGACTCCCACTTGCACTGTGAGCCAATCACCCTTGAATCATATTCATAGTGATCTTCAAACATGTCCCACATGTTACTCTACTCTAGTGCGATCATAGTGAGTAATGGCAACACTTTGCCAAAGTCAGTATAAATTGCATGTCTCTCTTCTCTTCGTTGTACGTCACACGTATGAGATGGAGTTGTCGTAATATGCGATCTAGTATTCCTTTGCTAACCTTTAGCCACATGGCATGATCAAGGATTCCATACTTGTCATCAATGAGCGGAATGTCTATAAGTTCATCTCATGAACTTCCAGATCCATATAGTATCCACTGTTGTTCTCTAACGCATAGATACTCGGCATTTCCTTTTAAATGGTTTTATTGGAACACTTCTAATTATCAACAAACTTTCACTTTTATATATCCTATATATATTTTGTGATTAATTTTCTATCCTTTCAGAAGTTTGCATCAATGTAACTCTTTACATTGAACTCTTCCTTATCTCCATAGAACTAGTACTTCTCAAGTACTTATCAAGTTCTTCATGGTATTCCAGTAACCCTTACTGGAAGTAGACAGACATCCACTCGTCATGTCTCACATACGAGTTATCAGGATGAACACATCATATTTCCATGTCCTACATACAAGATGATGAATGCATTTTGTTCTTGCCATGTCGATACATGCAAGATAATGGGATGATTACATACATGATAGATCCACATCTATTCTTAGTGTTCCCATTCTTCATAAGAATTGGACACTTGGCCTTGGGATACTAACTCCATGTAACATGGATAGGTTTTCTCCCACTGAATCTGTGTATACTGAACCCTTCAGTACAGATTTCCAATGTATGCTTTCTCTTTTCAGGTCAAGAGGTTTTCGAGAACTATCTCTATAGATCTCTATTCCTATCACATAGGAAACATCTCTGTCTTCCTTTAAAGATAATTTCCACTTTTAGATTTTCATTCTAGAACATTTCCATTTCACATCAACATGTGGAATGTGAATAGGCTCCCACTAAATCATAGATCCCTTCTTTATCTTTGACATATCAGTCAAACCCTTTGACTATATCATCAAAGTAAAGATCCAATTCTGAGTTGCTTGTACTCAATCAATCACATTGATTAGTCCATTGTAACTTATAGACTTCATTTGCATTAGTGGATTCATAAACCTTATAGGTTGTGTCATGTACACATCCTTGTTTTATTCCTCTTAGGAATGCGGTTTTAGTATCCATATGCCAAATGTCTTAGTCATCAAGTTGCAATCAACAAGCATCATCCTTCTCAAAATGTTATCCATGTGTCTTAACACTTAAGACTTATTCGCACTTATGGATTTCATCCAATGGGTGCTACTATTAAGGTCATACCTTATGGTTCACATGGATGTCATTTAGGATATAATGGTCATAAACCATAACTCAAAATTTGGTTCCTCATATTCATCTAGATACTTGACTCATCACATGAACAACTCATCACATAGATAATTGAGGTGTATCTGTCAAGGATATAAGAACTCACAACTTCTTGTGATTCTTAATGTCCTTTATTAGTGTGGGGTATTCTTTTATTAAGAAGAATTCAGTTATTTGATAATCATTCTCTAACTCCTTAGAGTATGATTCCTTCTTGATTTAGACATCACCATGCCTTAATTATGAGTTCACTATGATACACTATCATAATCACTCAAAAGGATCTCAAACATTTGGTCCAAGTATTTCATTCATTGATCTCATCAAGAATTAACACTGTACCAAATTTGCACTTCATCTATGATAATCTTGAACACTTCAAGATATTCATATTGGTATTTCTCTAAATACCATTGAAGTATTAGCATTTGTTCCAATAGGTATGTAAATACATCACATGTATCGTACCTAATATGATAATCATTCTCCCACTACCATTAGTGAAGATTGATTAATCATGTCCAAGATATTCATGTCTCTTACTGGTTCTCTAACCAAAAGAGTATCATTTTGAGAAGGATTTATCCATCATACGGAAACTAGATATGAATTTCTCATGATTTATGCTAATTTGATTGTATGAGTTATCTATAACTTTTAGGTATCATTTTATCTTATGCATATCAAATACCACAAGATAAATAAGGCATTGCCACAAAGATCATATCTTTATAAATTGAAACATCTCTTTATTGATTGCCATCATTGTCATACAATATGCAAAAATAAAGTGTTTCTATCTATTGGAAAAAATGAAATAGCAGTTCGTAACTGTATTACATGCCTTTTAGGATGAAAATAAACTAAAGTACTCCTATCTATGGTGGCAACACTTGCCCCAATTATTGAGTGCTTTACACTTTACATCTTGGTATCATATACCTCAAAAGTGTTACAAGTTTACTTTCAGGACACCTTTAAGTAGAGACGTATGTCGCCTCCTTCTTCTTTTGTTCTTCCAGATAGAGAGGACAATTCCTTTTCCAATGTCTTGGCTTTTGACAATGGTGGAAATTTCCTTTCTTGGTCACGCCTCCCTTGGCCTTGAGAGCTGAAGACGACTTGGGATCCTGGCTAGCATCAGAACCTTTCTTAGCTTTGCCCTTGCCCTTGTGCTTGGACTTGCCTTTCTTGCTCGTGATCACCATCACAGACTTAGGCTTGTCCTTCTTCATCTGTATCTCAGTTGTCCTCAAGATGCCCAACAACTCTGAAAGTGGCCTATCAAAGTTTTTCATGTTGTAGTTCATCACAAACTGACTGTAGGATTCTGGCAACGATTGTAGTATCATGTCAGTAGCCAACTCTTGGCTCAATGGAAATCCCAGTCTTGTCAGGTTCTCCACATACCCAATCATCTTGAGTGTGTGAGGACCAACTGGATCTCCTTCTGTCATGACGCACTTGAACAGTGCCCTTGAGACATTATATCTCTCTTGTCGTGCTTGATCTTCATACATGTTCCTGAGATGCTGAATCATCTCAATGACACCCATGTTCTCATGCTGTCTCTGCAACTCGTGGTTCATAGAGCACAACATCAAGCACTTTGCATCAATGGCATCATCAGAATGCTTCTTGTAAGCATCCCTTTCTGCCTTTGGTGCATTAGGAGTTGGTTCCTCTAAAATTGGAGTATCCAGGACATAGAGCTTTCGCTCTTGAGTGAGAACAATTCTCAATGTACTATACCAGTCGTGGAAGTTTGTCCCATTTAGCTTGTCCTTTTCAAGGACCGATCGCAAAGAAAAGTGATTGTTGTTTGTTGTCATTTGTACTACAAAAGGAAAAATGCAATTTTAGTCCAAAAACTCATTTTTGACTTATTTGATTGATTTGAAAAGTTGACGATATAATTAGGCCTTTAATTAATTATCGCTCCCACTATTTGAGTTCAAATTGATAGCCCTCACCATCAATTTGGAAGATTGCAGCATACAACCTTCTAGTGGGCAAGATCCTAAAATCCTCTAAATAATGGACCAGCTAGGGCTGTCACCCACAACTTAGATCTCTCAGATAGGCAACTCTTGCCAATTGCATCATATGCAACTCTTGATAAGATGTCATATGCAACTCCTTGCCATGATCATCTCCATGCCTCAAGGTACTAGATCCCATCTAGATCACCTTGTTAAGTCCGACCCAAAGCAAACATGATGAATATGCACCCTGCTAGGGCAGACCCACACATTCATCCTTCATGCTTCCATGAGATGGATGGTGCATCATGCTAGGGCGTGCCCACACTTGGTCGATCAAGCTTTTCATGTGTGTCGCATTTGGAAGGCATCTAAAACTTAATATTTAATGAGGGATTTGGTTTTTATATACATATACATATCCAATCACCACAATACATAGTATGTATCATATACATGCTATATCCCATAGAAAACATGCAAAATGATAAAAGTGATGATTATGGCCATCCTAATGTGATTCCTCGAGCCAAGAGGAATCACGATCATCTAGGTCTACATCACATGCAACCTGTACAACATGAACTCTATGCTTTGCCTTTCTGGGTTTGATCAACTCATCACATGAACGATCGGCTCACCATCAGGCCGATCGACTGGGTGCCACCAGCCGATCGGTTGGCACCTCCAACTGATCGGTTCGCCTAGTCGTCGTGCATCTCATCATGGCCTCCACCCGCTCGTCTCGCTCCTCGAATCAATCATCAACCGATCGGCTCACTCCTTGAACCGATCGTCTAGAACGTCAACTGATCAATTCACGCCTTGAACCGATCATCTCAGCTGTCGTCAGGATGTCCTCCGTTCTTTGACATAATAGGAAATAAAAATATATCCTATTTTACATTGTTAAAAGAGGAACCTCGAGTTACATTTGAGGGGAGAAAAGGTAGGAAAGAAATCTCGAATTAGTTCGAGTTACATCAGGAATAGGAGAGGGAAGATCGGTGCGCAGACCGAGATGCAAGCAACCACATACAACCATACACAGATAGGGTTTATTGGCCATAACCACGCTGTACATCCACCGCAAAACTCATTTAAGGGTGACGCGTATCGAGTGCATTAATAATACATATCATATATGTAAATTGGGATTTGTGGATTTAGGATTGGACATGCATAAAGCCAATATTATTCACATCGTATGCAATAAATAAAGGCGACAAACCAAAATCGATCATATTGATAATCCCTAAAGTATAGAGCAGTTGACGTGGCTCTGATACCACTGTAGGGTTTTAGGGGAGGTAGAGAAGACAACGGAAACAAAAATTTTCTCCTCCCCAAACCCAGAACAAGGAAACGCGTCAACGTCTATACAATAGGAAAGGATGGTTTGTGGAATCATACCTTGTCCCGAGGCTTGCTCGACGACAATACCTCGCGCCTTGCGCGGTCTTCACCTCCGTTCTTGGACGGTGTCTGTACAGCTCCTGGTCGCACCAAGACTGATGACTCCTGGTCTCACCGGGACTGTCGGGATTGACAATTGTCCTCCGAGCGACAGAAACCTCCCGCCTCTGAAGTAGTCCACACGGACCACCTGGAACTCCAATCTCCTTGTCCCAATAGGAATTGGAAGGAGTCGCACCCTCCTATCAGCGTACTAGTCACCAACACACTCTCCTGCCACCAATTGCTTTCTGCAATTGTCTTTCCCTTGTTGTGCCTCCCTTATCGGGTAGCACTTGCTCAGGCTCTCTCTCGGTTACCAAAACCAGAGAGAACGACAACTTCACAGCACAACTGGTTGCATTGGGTTGTTATTTGAGAAGCCCCCAATACCCCTATATATATAGGAGGGTCATGGGACAGGGTTCTCCATCCCGGGTAATGCGGGACTAAAAGCAAGAGTAGAAGGGTTTGAGATTTTCCACAAAAACAACCAAATCGCAACCTGAATCGATCGTTTCATTTCTGAAATGGTCGGTTGGGGACCTGAGCTGGTTGGCTGACACCTCAACCGATCGTTTCATTTCTGAACCGGTCAGTTGGTGGTCCTAGTCAGTTCCCGATTGACTTTCCATCTTTTGTTTCTAATTGGTATCAAATACCAATCCTTGTTCCAATCAAATTGGGTAAGTGAAACGAAAAGAAAATTCTCACCAATCCTACTTTCCCAACTTGCTCAGTTGCATCAGTTGAAGCAATCATTTCACCCTATCCATGAGCCGATCGACTCACCACTTGAGTTGATCGGTTCACCAAGCTCAGCCGATCGGTTCATCACATGAGCCGATTGGTTGGGAGTGAAGATTGTGCAGAATCAGTCAATTGCAGTTTCCATCAATCCAATACTCCAATCAATGTGTCCAACACCTTGAACATTATGAAATTGAGCTATCAATTAATTGAGTGTTTAATTGAACTACTAAACTCCTTTAGTAATCAATCTAAATATTTTTGTGGACAAAACTCCTCTTCTAGGTTAAATCCTATGTGTGTGACCCTGCAAGACCTTTTCACATTGGCAATGAAAGTCCATAGCACTTATGACTTCACAAGCAAAGAGCGGTGCCTAGTTACACATCAGTGCTACCCAAGTGAAATAGAAAGTTGGAGAACAACTTTCAATCCTACAATCCGTCAATGGTGTTCAGTGAATGTATAATTCCTTTGTCACTGATATCCCGAATGAACTCGAGGCATGGAACAGTCATCCTGTCAACGTTCATTCACTTTCTTGATCTCAGAGTAGATTGGAAGAGATATGTATGACATCAATATCATATATTGATTGACACATGCGTGTGTATGCCTATTTCAATCCTACTCATCAAGTGGCCTTGGATATCAAACTCCCTCTGGAGGGACAAATCCCATATCTATCACTCACCCCTCAAAAGCCCCATGTGTCAAATCCACCCCATCATCACCTTTATAACAACCCATGTTTCAGGACTGCGTTTGATGATGTCAAAGTGTGCCCAACGGCATGTGTTGAGTGTAGTGATTTCAGGTCTAAGAATCACACTCACCACCATCACTGTGAGTACTGATTGTGACTACCATGTCATGGTTCCATGTGTCAAACTCATTGTGGGTCTGTCTGGTACACTTGTTCTCTTACAAGTACCTATGTGTTTGGTTTGATATCTCTATATCATGACTAATGAGATTCTGTCATCAACCAACACCACAATCTAGTCTTGTGTGTCATTGCTGTCTATCTATCTTCCACAATGACATCCGACTAGGGACATAACAAGAATGTACAAACTCTTAGCATCTGTATGATCTCATCATTCAGGTCCTGAACCTGAAGGCATACGTCATTGAGTATTATCATTCTCTAGACGTTCAATCTGTTCTACCATTATCTCATATGACTAAACTAGAAAGAATTGGAAGCTTGCCTTTGATGTTTATCAAATCAATCTTAATGTATCCCACCAATCATCCCATGATTGGCTCTCAGGGCATACATACCAACACTTTCTACTTGGAACAACATTTTTAGGGCAAGATCATGTACATGCAAGATAAGAGTAAATAATAATCATAGAGAAAGTTATATATCTCACTTCAAAGAAGATGAAGAAGGTCTAAGAAGCAAGGTATCTTGAAGATAGAGAGAGAAGTAATCCTATCTTGATCACTTCACTCATCCAAGCTAGATCCTTCTCCAAGAACAAGAAAACCCTAGGCCAAGGAAGCAAAAGAAGGTGTTTTTCAACCTCTAGCACGAAGCTTCACCAAGAACACCATGGATCAAACTAGAAGAAAGAGAGAAAAAGATAGGCAACAAGAAAAATGAAGGAAAAGAGGAAAATCTTACTTTCTTAGTCCAAGAACAAGCTAAGGTATCTCTACTATCTTGAAGAGAGGGTAGATTTGAACCCTAGGTGTACACGCAAGCAAGATCGTCCCAGCTTCTTCTACCTTAAGGTCCTTCTTATCCACCATAAAGTGGACAAGATACAAGTAGAAAGGAATAAGGGAGAGATACATCTATGTAAGTAAAAGAACTCATTTGCATGCAAGGAGGTCGGTATATAAAGCTTAGGGTGGGAGAGAGAGGAAGGGAGAGGTATCTAGTCATGCATGTTATCTGTCCAATGTCAAAAACATCTCATCCATGAAGCTAGGTTGACCATGTTGTTAAAATATCCAAATAACTACATAAAATGTTGGCGACCAAAATATGTTAGAAATTCAATCAACCACATAGAAATCTTGGCCACCAAGATGTATTACAAATCCAATTGACAACATATAAAGTGACCAAGATGTGTCAGAAATCCAATCGACCACATAGAAATCTTGGTGATCAAGTTTTGTCAAAATTCTAATCAACCATCAACACTAGGTAGCCCATCGAGTCCCAACACTCAAGGGTTAACATTCGAGTTTGGGCATCTATAACAACAAACCATAATCTCAACACAAGGCTAGATGTCACCACTTTAAACCAACGTGTAAAAAGGAGCCCCAAAGAACAACTATATCGAACATGATATGAAAATATGTGAGGCACAACAAGCATTTGACAATTTGCAAGGAAAACCTAGATATGGGTAAATTGCATAGAATTACAAAAGAAGCACATAAATGCATTACTTGTTCAAAAAAATTTCCAAATTGGACCAAATTTGAAACTTAAGCTTTTCACATGATATCAGAGCACATCTTAAGGTTTAAATAAGGTTCTAAGCATGTAACTAAGCTAATTAAGCATGATCAACCTTAAATCAAGGTTAGGAGTCTTACCAATTTTATGTTTATGTTGGTTGATTTTAGGGCCTAATGAAGTCACTTTCGGTGATGCAAAATTTTGTACTTGACTAGTGGGCCAAGAAGGCTTGAGGTCGGTTGAGTTTAGAGCAAAATGCAATGATTTCGTCAAGGTTAAATTGAAACTTATCTTTTTTAGTTCTATTATGTTTATTGATCGATAAGTTTCATTATGTTGGGAAATCAGCTGAAATTAGAGAAACTGTGTCAATTTTAATAGGACACTAGACTCTAATTGTTGTGAAATTTGTTCTTCTATGTATGTCTATGCAAGTATGTTGGGGTATAAAATTGTTCAATTTTATAGGAAGTTTGACGGATTTTTTGTTCTTCCGAGATGATTATATATATAATATTATATATATATATATATATATATATATATATGTGTGTGTGTGTGTGTGTGTGTGTGTGTGTGAATGTGAATGTGCATGTGTGGTTGTGTGTGTGTCTTTGTGTGTGTGTTTCTTTCTGTGTGTGTGTTTCCTATCTTTATTTCATCATTTCACATTCAGAAGGATGATTCTCTATCTTGTAGAAGTTGTAATACATTAAAACCTAGGTATAGTTATCCATAAGACCCTAATACCTTGTTTGGGGTGAGAATATGTTAGATATATAATTATTGACCCAAAATTATTTTTAAATATGTTTGAAAACCCATCAATATACATTTATGTACTAAATTTGGATATATAATTATTTTTAGGTGCAACCTCCCATCCAAAAGTTTAGTATGAAACCTCATATAAATAAGGATCACCTGGTAATATACCTAGGATAACCTTAAGAAAATATAGATGATATATTTTAATCTGATTTCATTTAAGAATATGTTTCATAAATTCATTAGCCACATATTTATTGATAAACTCAATTATGGGGAAAATTGTTACTAATAATTCTTTTATAATGAGATATTGGTAGGAATATTTGTAAACCATTTAAAGATATATAAATTGTCCATTGCTTAATAGTTGTGTAACTTCAAATGCCTTTTAATGGATGAAACTAAAATAAATGAGCATAATGGAAAAGCAAAGTGACATGATATATTTTTGAATCAAAAAATGGGATTCAACACTCTCATGACTGGTATATAATACGAAACCGATCATAAATCCCAATTCTGGTAACTGAGTAATGATTATAATAATGTTTTCTAAAATAATACTAACACACTCTTATATATTAAATGATGTACTAAATGATCTTAAAACACAAACAATGTTATAATTCGATTCTAGTATTCAAAATTATTCCAAATGTGAAGTTTCACTTTAATTGAACCATTTTTGACTTCTATAATAAATAGGAGAAGAATATGTTCCAAATACCTAAAAATATCAAATAACATAATCAATGTCATGGATCTCCCTATAGGGTGTGTTTGCTCTTTATCACACAACTTCTTTTCCATGATCTAGTGCACGAATCAGAGAGTTTTGCTTATTTCCCTCTTTCTTCTGCTAGACTACCCAACATCTCTCTTTGTTCACCTCCACCAAGTTTATACAATTTTTTATCTCCACAATAACTGATTGTGTCTCCTTTCTCAATATCTCTCCTATGTTGGTCTTTAATATGTGAGTTCCTTCTATCAGCTTCCATATTTATGAGCATGCAGCCTCATTTTCCTTATTCTCTGTGGTTGTTATCTCTCTAAGGAACTCAAACCCCCTTTATTTATGTTTCCAATATCAAGTTACCACACCTTATTCAATGCCGCCCTCTATAAATATTGGACACAAAAACAAACAGAGAATTTTTGGAAACTTTTCATAACCCCCCCCCCTTTGAACTAATAGGTTTTTCATACCTACACAACCCCCATATCTAGTTTTCACTACCTCAAGTTTGTCGATGGTGTCCCTGGTATTGATAAAATTAGATAAGGTTCGAGATATCTCCCTAGATTCCCACAAATCATTTCATGGTTTTTTTTGGAAAAGGTAAATATATTCCAAAGAGTTGTAGAAAAGCTACCAGTTACCAGCCTTGCGACCTACATCAGGGAGAAAGGGAATCTCAACATGCCTTGCAGCCTACATCAAGTAGAAAGGGATATAAAAAAAACCCATCTCAAAAAAGGTATACAAAGGTTAGTTACAAAAACCCCAGTAAACCTTAGAAATGTTAGAAATACCTTTAGCTAGACCTTTCTTTATAAGTAATTGATATGAAATTTCTTATGTAATCTTCTTGGGAAGGTCTATTTCAGACTATGTAGGCCCATCATGGGCCCTTGTGTTCCTCTCGTCCCATATAAAGTAACAGAACGTAGCAAGGCATAAACCACCAAAATCCCTACTCCTCTTGCGCTTTAGGTTCAGGTTCATCCACAGAATGATGTTGTCTAAGCTATTATTCAGATTTGGACCCCAACAGTTCTTGAGGAAAATAGTAGACCAGACTAACTTGGTGTAGTAGCACCCTATGAATAGATGGGTATGACTTTCCTTTTCTCTCCTACAAAGAAGGCAGACATCATTAATAGTGATGCCCCAGGAAATGAGTCAGTCACTAGTAGGGAGTCTATGAATTATTTTCGGTAGTCGTGCTCCACTTGGGGCAGTGATGAGATACCCAAATAACCTTTGCCCACAAAGCATATGCCATTGTATCCCTATTGGTCCATGGTTTGGTTTGCTGACTGACGAGGCAAGCCATATCATGAGCATCAACACTATATAAGTGATTGACCTCACTCCAGGATTTGCACAGGTTTCTTCAGACCCTGGAAAAGTGATGGTTTGAGTTGTGTGGGATGTTGCAATATCGGGAAACCATCCATCTAGAACAAATGTTCTCTCTGTCCCTTAGAAATCTATCCAGTCTCTTGAGCTGACCAGTATGGATGACCTTTGAAGGCTGCACAATATTTAGTCCTTCTTTTGAGTAGGGACAGGCCATCACCTCCCAAGAAATGTTGTGACCTTTGCCTCCCCATAAGAAGCTAGTTGTGATCTTCTATATGGAATCAAAAACTACCTTAGGAACATCACATACCTCACCCCAAAACCGGATGAGACTCTGTAGAACCATTCTAATAAGGACAAGTTTACCAGTGAAGGATATCTTGCAGCCACTCCAACTGTCAACTTTCTCTCTCATTTTATCAAGACAATAGCTATAATCAGTATATGTGCCCCTACCCCCAGCTATGGGAGCCCCCAGATATCATGTCGGAAACCTCCCATACTCGATCCCTATAGCTATCTTGAGCCTTCCTCTTCTGCTATCACAAGATTTGGAGAGGAAAATCTTTGACTTAAAGGAGCTAATATATAGACCTATAAGTTTGCCAAAATGACTAAGCACCTTTTTAAACTCTCTCAGTCTCTTGGCATTCCCAACAAAAAAGATCATAATGTCATCAGCGAAGATGAGGAGAGTCTTAACCTTCACGCCTCTAATAGAGAAAGGCTTCACTTTACCATTATTTTCAGAAACCCATACCATATTAGTGAGTCCTTCCATGAGAATCAAAAACAAGAGAGGAGATAAGGGATCTCCCTACCGGAGACCATTAGTCGCCTGAATTAAACCCACAGGGCCACCATTGATCAATACAGAGAAGGAGAGGGTGCAAACACACTGCTTCAGAATGTGGATCACCTCATCGTTGAAGCCCAAGCCCAACATTATTGCCCACAAGGAATTCCATCTGACATAGTTATAAGCCTTTACCAGGTCTATTTTAACACACGCCTTGGAGTTGGCTTTACTTTGGTTGAAATTGGTGAGGAACTCGGCTGCAGGAAGTGTACTATCTGACATCTTGCACCCTTTGATGGAGGCTCTTTGTTCTTTGGGTATAATCTTGCACAAAACAAGTCTGAGCCTACCTGCAATAAGTTTATAAATACACTTATATAGGACACTACAACAACCTATAGGTCTATAGTTAGTGATACTTCTCGCATCTTTCTTTTTAGGAATAAGTTTAACAAAGGTGTGTTTGACAACAAGAACCATGCTACCACCATTCATAAACCATTTGATTGCAGCAGTCATGTCATGGAGAATGTGGTACCACATGAACTAAAAGAACCTCCCATTAAACCCATCCGACCTAGGTGCTTTAAATGGGTTAATGGAGAAGATAGCAACTTTGATTTCATCCTCAGTTGTAGGTTTGTTCAACTCTTCATTCATGTTATCGCTGACTCTCTTCTCAGGAATAAGATCCCCATAATTTCTAAAATATTTGCTTGGTTGGTTGTACAACCCTTGAAAATAACTCTCCTCACAGCTGGCTATCTCCTCTCTACTGTCAACAACTTGTCCATACTCATTAATGAGCTCATGTATGGTTTCTCTCATCTCCTTTTTCTTCACAGTAGAGTGGTAGACCCTAGTATTATGATCGCCATCAGCAGTCCATTTCATGCGGCTTCATTGCCATAAATACCTTTCCTCAAATTTTTTAGCTTTCTAAGTCTCTCTTAAGCCTTTAATTCTTCATGTATATCATGTTCATCATTGAGCATCATTCTAACTTTACTTGCAGCCTTCTCATCGCAAAGAGTGGCTTCACTGAGGATGTTTCTAAGATTAACCTTCTCTTTACTCCAAACCTTAAGATCCTTCTTAGTATTTTGCAGATTTCTCAAGACCCTATATAGTGGGTTACCTTGCACATCGATATTCCAGCTCCTCTCAACAACCTACTTAAATCTAGTCCACTTGCACCAAAGATTCAGGAAGCGAAAAGGCCTTTTGACAGCTTGTTTAGTAGTAAACTCAATCTTCATCCATGAGTGATCACTCATGGTATTATCTCAAGTTTTGGTCACCGCGTGCGGCCAGTTGTCTAACCATGCCTCATTGACCAAGGCCCTGTCAATTGGGCTAGCAATTCTCTTTCTTGGTTTTTGTTTGCTTGACCAAGTAATGGACCCTCCTATTTGATTCATCTCGATTAGTCCATCATCTTCAATCGTGTCATTGAAAGCAGCCATGACTTTCTCCAAAACCTTGAGTCCCCCATGTTTTTCATTATCTTTCCTTACATTGTTGAAGTCCCCTAAGAACAGCCATGGTACCAACTGTTGGGTAGTATCTTTAATCCTCACCCACAAGCATTCTCTATCTTTTTCTAGATTCTCGCCATATACACCTGAAACAATGCAAGACAAGCCACCCTTATTGCATCAACTAATAGTAATGACTTGGTCATTGATGCTTATAGGATCAATATCCCATATTGAGGGGTTCCATCTGAAAACTTATCTACATCCATCCCTATACTCAATGTTCAATAGACATTCCCATCCAACAGGAAAAAGGGTCTTAATCCTATCTTTCACCTTCCTTTTTATTCTTTCTTCCATAATAAAAACAAAGATAACACCTGTATTGGTAATCACCTTCTTGAGTTCCCTTTGCCTATCAGAAAGGGAAGCACCTCGCACATTCCATGCGAGCAAGGACATTACTTACTTTTGTTTGTCCCACTCCCCTCCTCGGAGTAGACATTCTTCTTCTTTGCATTCTTGCTTTGTCCTTTAGCAGAGCTCCTAGTGAGCTTAGGACTCCTACTTCTTGTTGGACCTGTATCAACAACTTGCTCATCCTCTCCATGTTCAAGAATAGAAAAGGGGTTGTTGGGGTCACCACCCACCTCACCACCAGAGGTAGTAGCCGCAGCAACTGTCCCCCCATCATCTGCGTCAGCACCACTATCCCCAACATCCACTGGAGTCCCAACAGCAACTGAAGTCACAATGCTACTAAAAGAAGCACCTCTGAGCACGACCCCTCCAGAACTAGGCTGGTCCATGGAGTAGACAGGGCCAGAGGTGGTGGGTGGAGTAGAGGTCTCTACAACCACTGACATCGTCCCCTTATCTCTCCTCAGTTGGACAGAGCAGGCCCTGGCCTGTGGTGGTCTAGACAAGGGTCTAGCTCACCCTTTACTTACTCAACAAAAGTCTGAAGCAACTATGGGAGGTGTAAGATTGATTGTAGCACTCCTATCTCTTGGGCATCCACCTGTGCAGTGTCCAAAAACCAAGCAGGTTTCATAGCGATCAGGCATTGCTTCATAGTTCACTTTGACCTCCCATTCACCTCTGTGTGGTAGCTCGACCATGATCAACGGAGGTAGCACCTTCTCTACAGATATCTCCACATATAGCCTGGCACAGTCGAACGTGGTGCCATCTGATCTCCTGTCAGTAGCCCTCGACACTCCTATGGTGTGTTCAATTACATTGATGGCTCTGGAAGACCAGTGCTTGCCAACATCTGGTAACGATACCCAAACGGGTGCCATTTTGAGAGTGACTCTTATTATGTCTACTTTAGATTTCCATCTTCTTACTAGGATGAGTTGGTCATCGAAGAACCAAGGCCCGCCTCCAAGCGCCTTGCCAATGTCCCTCTTGTTGGAGAACCTCACGAGGATAAGGCCATTGATAAGGTTGAAAACCTCCATATCTCCTCTAGGCTTCCAAGTATGAATCATCCACCCTTTGAGTTGTGGGATGTTTGCATTGGTTCCTAGCACCTAAATGATGTTCGAGCACCGATGGTAGTCATCCATACATTCTAGAACTCGCTCAGTGAACCTCTTCCATGTCCTTTCATCATTCTCCTTGAAGAACGGTTCCTTGGGGTCAGCAACCACCGCACCCCTAATCTGAGTAGGGGGGGCTTTGACTGTCTTCACCCATTCACGCGCGACTGTGACATCCTCCCCCGGTAAGGACAGATAGCACGAGGACTAGTCATCCAGAAAGAGACATTTGTATCCCAGTCCACTTTGATATGCACTCTCTGAGATTATCAAGACAAGGGGCATAATCACTACCTCTTCTCCTACCACTAGTGATCGGAATGCTGAAATATTGAGTAGGAAAAGTCCCTTCTTCTAGTTGAACATCTACTATAATCCTTCCTCTTCTAGAGTCTCATGATCTAGAAAAGAAGACTTTTGATTTGATGTCACTGAGGAATAAACCCTTGAGCTGTCCAAACATCAACATGAGTTGAAAGAAATCCCTCATCACACTAACCTTGGCCTCAAGGAAGAAGATAAAATCGTCATCAAAGATTAGATGGGGCAACACCCTAGTCCCATCAACCCTAAAAGGTTTAATGGAATTCTCCTCCACCGCTTGATGAACAAGATGGGAAAGAGACTTCATAACCAACATAAAAACAAAGGGGACAGGGGGTCCCCTTGTTGTAGGCCATTTGAATATTTGAACAAGTCATAGGGAGAACCATTTATGAGAACTGAAAAGGAGGTGGTTTCAATGCATTGTTTTAAGATATCAATCCATCATTGAGCAAAACCAATACTTTCCATAATCGAACATAGCGTCGACCATCTGACTTTGTCATACGCCTTAGTGATGTCCAACTTGATGCATGCCTTTTGAGTGCTCGTCTTGACTTTAAACTTCAACAAGAATTTAGAGGCGAGAAGAGTGGCATCTGACAAGGTTCTGCCTTCAACAAATGCACATTGTTTTGGGGAAATGATGGCAGGGAGGATGCTCTTTAATCTGTAGGTGAGAACCTTTGCTATGGTCTTGTACATCACATTGCAACACGCAATGGGTCTGAGATCCCTCAAGGATGCCACATGATTCTTTTTAGGGATCAAACAAAAGAAGGCATGGTTTACAACTCGGACCGTACACCCACCCACAAAGAACCACCTAACAACCCGGAAAAAATCTTCTTTGATGACCTCCCAAAAATGATGAAAGAACTTGGCATTTATCTTTGACTTTAGGGAAAAGGATATTATTATCCTTTCATAACTGGTGTTAGTATAAGTCAATTGGTGATTTTGAGTAAATGAGTTACTTTTAGACCCTATCATGTAATGAGGTTGAAAAATATAATGGGATTATTTCAATTTAAATTAGTTTTTGAGTTATACTTCCAAGAAACATAGTATCCATCTAAAATTTATAAGTGTTAATTCAAGGATGAGAAAAATACTTAAAAAGATGTTTAAAACATGTAAGTTTATTTATCTATAAAGATTTTAGGAACCATGAATCATGTGTGGAAGGAATAGAAATATTTTAGGAACCATCAATTATGTGTGGAAGGAAACTTTTAGGGTTTGAGTATGAAATGGAATCCAAGCCTAGTCTTTATATAAAATGTCATTATGTATTCTGAATCCTTGGCTTAGATCTAGGGTTTATCTTAGACATGGTTGAACCTAATATCATGCATGTTCATATATCATGACTTTTATTGGGTATCAATGACTTTAAAACTCTAATCTTCCTCATTAAGGAATTTCCTAAATTTTATTCATATTTGAATCCTATTTGAGAATCTCTTGAATTTTCCTTTTCTATGACCTAGTTTTCCATTCTTGGATATTATAATAAATATATTGGTTATTGATGGGTCCTTCGATCCCACCTGACATGTGTTGGATGTATTCATCCCTTTTGTACTTGAATATATCTTATACTAGATTATGATCTTGTCTACTCAATAATGCATCTAAAATTTAGAATAGTAATATCAATAAGTATCTTGACATACTTTAGGCACTAGGCTTTTAATCATCCTACCACATGTTATGTATTTTAGGTACTTAGGTCTTATTCTTCCTACCAAGCACTGGTATTTATTCCCCTTGCCATGTTGTATATGTTGGCACTAAAGTTTTATTCTTCCTATCATGGCTTCATATTTATGGTGCACTAGCACTACTTCAGATAATTCTAGACAATTATGTAATCTATGCTCACTTTTTAGCAGTTGTGATTTGTGAAATATTAAAAGGCAAGAAAATAAATATTCATGAATTATTTATTTATATATGATAAAGTGAGTCAATCTTGCGTTATTTAATCTTTTGTTATTTGTTCTTTTATTTTACTCCATCTTGAACTTACCAAATATTTATATCCTTTTCCTGATTGGGAACACCCTTATTTTTGTACTTAATTCTTTAAAAGGTCTAAGTATTTTTTAATACACATTTACATTGTTTTTATGCATACCTTTCTTATTATTCATCCCCTCTTTGGGGTATTATTATCAAAAATCCCAATTGTAGTTGTTTTATAAGATGATGAGTCAAGATGAATATGTATCAGGAACATGGACTTGAGGATACCCTAAGATAAACATATTTCCCTATACAACTGGTCTTTAATATAGGTTGTTTAACTTTTACTTTTTATAATAACACCCCATATGGTGAGAAACTATATAAAGTTATTTTATAATGTAATATATAATACCCTACTACTATATGCCCTCATTGTCTTTGTGTATCATACTATCTTTAGTAGAATGTACAAAGATATGAAACTCTGATATCATACCTATAAGAACAAACTCAAAGATGCCTCTCTTATTGCACCTAGGAAATGGGATTACTTGTAAGCCTGATAACAAAGGATTTTAAGATCTATTTAAAATTTACTACTCTCAGCTATTACTTGTGTGAGTTTCATGTATGGATGTAGCTTGTACCATTTCCCCCCTTTATTGGGTTGTAAATATATTTGGATATAATTTACAAAAAAAATACATCTCTTTATTGTATACATTTTAGTATGTTTGGAATTAGATGGGTTTATTCATCATGTAAGTAAGGAGTGGATCCCTGCCCAGGTCCCACTTCTTACTGAATATCTCTTTAGAAATTTTAGGTGAAAGGAGATTTGGAACAAATTCATGGAAGTTTGTCCTCAACAACATTCTTTCCTTTTTCACAACCAAGAGATTTGGTTGTGAACAAGGAAAGAATGTTGCCGAGGATGAACCTCCATGAATTTGTTCCAAACCTTATAAACAATTTTTTACCCTTGTTCTTCTTCCTTCTTCCTCCCAAACTCATCTTTCATGGGAAAAAAGGGGTGATGCAAGGCTTAATCTACCCTAAGCTTAGCTTTTAGACAGATTTCATGTTAGGCATTGAGAAATGTATGAATATGCTATCTTCTTATTGCTATTTGAAGTGAGTAGATATGCATGTTGAGGTAATTTAATATAATTTTATTTTCTAGGATAAAAAATCATGTTAAAAGCAACCACTTATGATGTAAATGCTAATGCTTACCCTTTTCCAAAAAGTCCAATTTGCAAATTATTGTTTATGCTTGATTTTTCTTTGAAAATGTATGAGCATCTCTAGATTCTTGATATACAATGTCACTTGCATTTATATGGTGAATTTGTTTTAGAACTATGAACAATGGCTAAAACTATATCATTGCAATAGTGCTTGTATTTTTCCGTTCTTTATTTGTAATATAATATTTTAAAGTTGTGTAAAAGTTGAAATTTCTTTATTCAAGGCTTCATAGTGAAGGTTAAACTTATATACGGTGGAGATAATGCACCTTGAGGACATTGAAGATTGTATATGATCATGGTGAATCCTAAGCTCATAAAATTATAATTATAGCAATTGAACATCTCATTTATTATGCTTTCAAAAGTTTATTAAGTATGGGAATTCACTTGAACCTAAGTATAATCTTTATGAATGAATCCCTTAAGGAAAGTAAGCTATCTAACAACATAAGTGAAACCTAAAATCACCTCAATATGTGTCCCAAACATTGTAAGCCCATCTGGTATCCATGGTGGGATGGTGAATGGTTCTGTCTTTATAAGATCCTCATATTTTACAAATTTTAGATTATACTCAAGAATATTATTTTGATATTAAATTTAAGTTAATTATAGTGACTTTGAAATAATGAGTTAAATAGTATAATTTTTAATGGATTTGGATTAATTAATGTGGGCATAAGACTTTGATTGAATCTTTAATCTAACCCAATGAAGTCATACTAGGGTCAATATGATAATATACTGAAATGAACTCTTAATTGAGGTTAATGATATTAATTTAACCTTTATCATGTAATTAACACTCGATAGATCATTATAGGGTTTGACTATGGACCAAGAATCCAAGACTATTTGAGTGGCAAATATATTCATGGTTTACATATTAAAGAAATTTGTACTTCGCGCATAAAGTCCTAAAAATAACATTAACAATTGATTGGTAAAGGAATTATGAGATAAATCATAAGATTCTAGAAGTTCCTAAAGTATTTAGTTCCCTACATAAGTAACTAAGGGATTATTTAGTATTTTCTTGGTTTCCAAGATTCAGGTATTACATAAGCTTAACCTGATCCAATTGTTGATCCAATATAAGATGATGGATGAATAATGATAAATCTAAGATTTGAACTAATAATTTGAATCTTTGACCTAGGTGACTAAATCAAATAAATCCTTGAGGAGCAAGAAAAGGTAAACTATCGAATGAACCCAAACTTTGTCAAATCCTAGATAACCCTAAACTTTTATGCTAGTTGGATACTCCTAAAGATAAATACGATTCTTAGAATATTGTGACATTTCTAATAATGTTGAGGGTTTGATTGCAATTATTCTTTGATAAATCATTATAACGCCTAAAGTATGGATAAATTGGGACGTTGGGGTGTGACTTGGATGCTACCTCTCCAGGCGTCATTAATGAAGATCCAATGCATAATGAGTCATCATCTACCCTATGATGTTAGACCAGTAGGGAATGGACTCCTTCTCATACCCTTTAACCCTTTTCTCTTAATGGTTTCTCACACAACAAAGTTTGTTGGATTCGTGAGATTGATACAAATCCAAAAATCTATGTCTTTGTTGCTAGGGCTGCAATTTGAGATAATGCTTTTTATCCCAATAGCTCTAGCAAACCAGAGCTGATAAGAGATGCTTCTTCTTATCACCCTATCTTATATATAGACCTTGGTAACTTTCTACGAGTCCCCCTCATCAAAAATCACAACCCAATTTCTACATAGAAAACACACACTTCCTTGATGTTGAACCACCTCCATCTGTGGTGAACTTCACCTCATCATGATGTCACTGGGAGGCCTAGACCAACTCATTCATACTAGGGCTTCAGGGGATGTCACAAAGGGATCCCATCCATAAGGAGGGAGTATGAATCCTCATGATCAGTCTCTAGTCACCTGGTCCTACTAAGCCAACTATGTGTCAAGAGTCGAGTTCTTAACCACTGTGAGGCATGCAGATAGTGTAGACTCCTCACTAGACCTCAGAGAGTCTTCTCCACTCCTTCTATCATAGAGGATTGAGATCATGTTGATTGCTTGGATGTGATTGGTGGTTGATTACATACATCTTAAAGTACATGGAAGTATATTGCATGGATGCATACTACTTGGTGACTTCAATGAAGGTACATGGTTTAATTATGGATAACAATCATAATTGACTACCACTAGATTTTTGGTGTATTTTTTGATATTTGATATCTTAATAAAGTACTTGGGTTGATATGATTCCAATTAAATTATAATACCCTATGGACATCATGTAACAATAATTAGAATATTTTGAACACATGGTTATACCTATAAAGGGGTAATACATTTGAAGTCTAATGATTGATAATGATTTCACTCGAGATGGGATAACAATAATGGGTTAGACTATGTAATGAAAATGCATGTTCATATGTGCAATAATTTGATTGGTGAACAATTTACATTGATATACGTGCATGCACTCTTTTTTTGCGCCCACATACATAGTATAGCAATATATTGATTCGTCTTATTTTTCGGCATTTCAGGTATTCATTTACTTCAAGATGTTTAGATATGGAATTTCAGATGAATAAATTGTAGATCATAAAGATAATGTCACAAGGAGGATTAGATACATAATTTTATTACTTTCTCTCATAGATGTTAGTTTCTTACATTAAAATTCATACACTTTGTTAGGGGAGTATTGATTAAGCAATTATGTATCCAATTCAAGTCCAATTAATGAAATTTATTATGTGTTAATTGTTAGTTCTTAAAGTTGGATCCTAGAAATTTAGGTATCGACCCTTGTACTCTAGGTATACCTTAATTTAGGATGTTCAAAATTGAGGGTCGTTACAGTCTTGTAAGGGATTAGTTTCATGCGACGAAGACCTATAGTTGATTAGATCCTAACAAATAATCTACAAGAGTTAGGTGTTGGGGTTGATACCCTAACTCTTCTTTTGAGTTAAGATATCAGGACTAGAAATGGAGACCCAAATTGAGATATGAGAATGATGCAAGTTATGAAATAAGATATATTTGATGTGATATATGTTTTGGTACACTCCAACATTGTACATAGGTGAACGAATGAGAGGTAGAGATGATATAGGCTCCTACCTAGGGATGGCAATGGAGCTAAGGAAAAATGATATCTACATACAACCACACCACATTTTACACTGCACCACCACACCTAATGGTTATGATGATTTTAGAATTTTAAAATTATTATGGTGTGGTGCGATTATGGTTCTAGAAAAAAAAAACATGGATAAAAAGTGCAGTTTTGATCATTCATTTTAACTATATATAAATATATGTTAAATATTATCCTAATTACATTGTTTGTTGTTGTTCTCACATAGATATATGTATCTTTATTTTACCTTATATTTATGGTATAGAGAAGTAGGAACCTTCATTTTTTGCAATTATTGCACACCTAGTTGTCCTATTTGTACAATTAGTATTCATACATGTATCCCTTGCGTATGAAAAGATATCCAAACATATTTTAATTTTATATATTTTTTGAATATATATGTATGTATATTCACAAACACATATGATCATTTGTATAATGGTGCAATTTATAGTTGGGGTCAAAAATCACACAAGGTGTTATACTAGATTTTGTTGATTTAAAATATACAGATCTCATATATAAACATACAAAGATGAGATAGATAACTAATGTGTGGGTTCCTTACTATAAGTGAACTATTATTCATTCACTGAGATATGTAGTTATTAGTGGACATAAAATCAACTTAATAAAGAAAGGTGAAAAGAGTACGGAAAAGAAAGAAGAGAGAGACTGAGAGTCAAAGAAAAGATAATTACATCCATTATTATTAAGCATCTTTCTTCATAATTAATTCAAATATTCTACCACCCTTTATTACCAAGCATTTTAAAATACCCCTCTATCTCCTTGTGATTATATGCTTATATTTAATTTTAAACAATATATTACTTGTCTCTCAATAAAAATAAATAAAAGGTTGAAAGAAACATAGCCCGCATTCTTGAAAATAAAGAGCACAACTTATTAGGAAAATATTTAAGGAGTTGTTACGAATAGAATAAAGTTTGTTTAATAAAAAGAAAGAATGTATATCAGTATGAGGAGACTTAGTGAGATGTTTTAGAAGAGGATGGTGTTTGAACTCTGAATAAAAAAGGAAGCCCCTCTTATGTGCCTTCTCAGTCACGATATAGTAGGATAATATGGCACACATTATTTTCATATGATGGATTATGGATAGTTATACCATTATTCAACCTTCATCTCATAGATAAAGTTGTTAACTTCTTATTTGATAGAAAGACTTGTAAAAACCACACACTGGTATGATCATGAGTCTACTTCAACATCAAGTATTCTTTGAAATATTTTGTATGAATAACACAATAGAATTTGTATGAATGAACAAAACAACATAAACACCTTGATTTATAACATTTACCCTTATGATTTTTGTATGGATGCCCTCTATGCATAACATGTGGCACTACATCTGCCCATAAAGAACCCCCTGGAGGAGAGATGCATTTTTAACCACCCCACCTTCTCTCCTAAACTGCTTCACCTTCTTTCTAGAACCTAATGCCTACCTACATGAATCTCCTCCACGGAAGGACAAGCTAGGTAAGGCACATGTGAGGTCAATCCATACACTCACTACATCTTCATTCAACTTCTACTTTCCACACTATGACATTTTATGCTATTGCTCCAACACATAGGGATTGGATATCAATTTCAATTACATATGATATTCATATATTTTTATGTAACAACATTGACTAAACACGACATTGGTTTGATCTAATCTTCCCATCGAGGACTATGAACATTGTGGTGTTTTCATTGCAGGTTGTGTACACCATATCCATAGAAGGTATCATCAACAATAGACATAACACCACTATTGCTCATTGTATGCTATACTCGAGGCAAAAATTTGATCACATCAGGTAGTACTTGTGGAGACCTATTCCTAAGTGTTGTTTCTTATTATCTCCCTACTGACATTCAACATAGGTCTGCACAAATTCCATTTATAGTAACCCTACTCACATATGCCAAAACTACACCATTTCTTGATTGCTACACATAGATTTACCACACTAGACCACTAAATTATGATGATGGGGGCATGCAAGACATCAAGAAGGAAAATCTAGAAGAATGGATCACCATCACAACTATATCAGAATCATCACCATAGATGATTCACACAGGCCACAAAAACCTATTCATAAGCACCCCATCGACCCAACCTTAGCAAACAAGGCAGAGATGATCCACCATAGTTTCATTCTAGATAGAAGGTCGGTTAGGAGCATCCACATTCCCAGATCATGGAGGTATCTTGTATGTGACATCGAACCCAGGTTTATAGATTTGCATTTAGGCTACATCAACTTTAGAGTTCTCTTCCATGAAGATCGATTGGGTGGTCTTTGATCAGTTCATGGTTGGCATGAGGTGATGATTGTGCTTGATCTCTGCCAGGGATGGTGTGTTATGCTTAAACTAAGAGTGCATCAAGCTATCACCATGTGGTTAATGGATTGTAAAAACATTACGCCTATCCACATACTCAAACTTTGTTGTGACCCTGTTGCTAGTTTACCTAGCTCAGAGGACTCTAGATCTACAAAATATTAGAGTCAACCCCCACCTGAGGATGACAACAACATCCATCAAGCCACAAATTTTGAGGAGGACACTGATACACAATGTGAGATAGAGACATCTGAGGCAGAAACTCACTCAATGATATTGCAATATCGTCGGCACCAACACATCCACCTAGATTATCAAAGATCCACAAACATTTTAGGTATATTTAAAAAAAAAGAAATTCAATAATCACAATACCATACTATAGTCAGATAAATCTAAACATTCACATAGAAGATTTCTTTGATTTCCCATCTTTAAGGACTATAAATGATCATAATCACACGATTAACCCCCACTACCCTAATATTGATAGCACATGGCATATTGTTACATATAAATATATTGGAAAGACCCCTACAAAAATCTCATATGTTATTGTTGCCTTAGACATGGACATATCAAGAGTTATTGTAGATATCTGATTATGTGTTACAAATGTAAAGGAGGTGGGAACACGGATACCACATGCTCCCACACACATAAATGACTCAATGTACATGATTCAATTCATTTCAAATGGCATGAGATCCCTGTCCATCTTGCCTGATGCTACCAATACACACCAATAGACAAGCAACATCACTCTCGATCACACTAGTATACCACAACCAATAGCCACCTCATGATATCTTGTAGATTTCCACTCTATTAGAACTCATTCACACCATTATAAGATCTTTCTATCATAGAATATTTACCATTCAAACTCACCAATCCATGACCATCGAATAAGGAAAATACCAAAATCCATATACTCTATATCCCTTTGACTACTCTGGTTGACTTTCATTTTGTTTCCCCCTGTATACAAGAAATGACATGCATTTATACCCCCCATAGAGATTAACTTTGTGGAAAACCACCAATGAACTTATGTTCTCCATCACCATCCATCCTTCATTCTTCTTGTACCTCACTAGATGAAATGGAATCCTAGTCTGACCTCAACCACATCATTGAATATCACATCAATGTCCCAGCGACATGCATGAGGATGCTCAAAGTTTTCACCTCTTGTAGTATAATCCTTAACTTCATTAACCAACAATTCCTCCCTGATACCAAATGCATTTATGCTACTCATCCATTATCTACACTTCTACCCAGCTAAACCATACCTAAACCAAAAATCGTGTCACCATATTAACTCCTATACTCTTTGCCAGTTGGCACTAGGTTTGAGTAGTTTGTAGGACAAACAATTGATACCCCATGTGGGGAGTGATTTACACATGCCATTGTCAGTTGTTGGACACTTAAAACAAGTGCATCTCTGGCTAGTATGGGTGGAATAAGATGGATTTCCATCTCTGATCATATGTCCCATCTACGAGTTGAGGTTGTATTTAGAAAAATAGATATTGTGGTAGGTACTAAACTCTAGTTCTTCTTCCCTGAAACCCTAAAACCATCTAACTTAAGTGAAACCTATTGTGTATTCTTGATCCACAAAGAAACTATCCTACCCCACAAGATCAATCTCTAATGTGAATCCCTACTTTACACCATCACAATCCAGAATGAACATCCAAGCAACAAACTCACACATTTCAAGGACATTAATATAGACCGACTTCATGGTTCAGCCAACCCAAACCCAACAATCTCAACCGATCCACCAGTAATAAGAACATGGGTAGAAATAAGGTATGGACTAGGAACACACATATACGTATCCAACATACATCTTATAACACCTCTCCATCAGCCAAACGCCACTAGTTTGTAGACACTACAACCTCTGCCATGCCGCAACCATCACAGATCCACATTGCTTCCAGTGGTACCAACTATCAACTAGAACCCACCTACATTAACCCAGAGACTACAAACAAGATCAAGATTGCCATCATCAAAGACCTACAATCATCACAAATCCATCCCATGTCATCCACCATTCTACCATCTGCATAGATACAACACAATCACAAGGCGATGAGTTGCACATCTAAATCACTCAAGAAGAGGAACTTCTTTGCTATGGATGATTTGGGTAAGCCATCCTCTTTGCATGTATCATCTTTTGATTATTTTTCTCTGGCTTCTCTACAGTGACCATCTTTACTAGAATCTATCATTCCATATAACCCTATAAAATGGAATACTCTTATGGATTTTAATTCATTTACCAATTCTATATGTATATCTTTTGCTAATTATATAGAATATAACTTTCCTAGAAAACCTTAAGAGAGTTATGGGATGGAACACGATAAATACCTTATCGAGTTTTGCCCTATGGATCTAAATTTGTAGATGAACTTTTATATCTTTTTTTTTACATTCTTTGTGAGTATCTTGTATCTATAACTATGCAATTTACAACATGGGATGTATGTCGTCCATCACACACCAGTAGGCGTAGGAGAACCAATACAACATATATACAATAACAAAATCAATCTTATAACAATTCAAGAAACTGAAACATGTATGAGTGACTATCATCTCAGATCCATAAGGGACAACATATCAAATCTTGGATACAATTACCACATAGGGCTTTAGAGAAGGTATTCTCGTCGGTTGGAATAACCATCATGTGGATAGTTTGGACGTCCAAGTTAGGCATTATAGCATTACAATTAAACTTAACAACCACATCAATAATTTTACAATGTTTTTTACTAGGATATATGAGGAATCTAGTCATCACAAACATCTAGTTATGCATGAAGTTTGTAACGTCTCAAGATTTGAGGCCTCGGATAAATGATCTTAAAAGGGATGATTGGACTACCCATATCACCAAGTTACACCTCCTTTTCAAGGAGCCCATCACTAAAGAACTTTATGGTTAAGCATGCTCAGCCCATAGTAGAACTAGGATGGGTGACTAGTAGGGAAGTTGACCCTGGCTTGTGTGTGAGTGAGGGAAAAGTGCACATTTAAACCTAGTGGTGGTCTGTGGGGCCATTCGTCATTCCTAAAACTCTACTAGATCATTGGGCAATGGGATCGGGTGTTACGTTGGTATCAGAGCCAATTCTCCTCTACTAGGTGAGGTCCACTTAGGTCTTTGGCATGCCAGTCTTTGATTCGTGCGGTCTAGGCATGTTAGAAAGGGCTATCTTAGTTGATGAAGCCACCCTTATACAAGTAGTCGTGGTTGGGAGTTGGGTGTACATGGGCCATTTGGGTCTGCATTGAAATTTAAGGATAGATTATGAGGCCACATAGTTGACCCTTGACAAGGATTTTAAGAGTTTAAGTGGGGGAGATTGTAACGTCCCAAAAATTGTGGCCTCAGATAAATGATCTTAAAAGGGATGATTGGACTACCAATATCATCAAGGTGCACCTATTTTTCAAGGAGCCCATCACTAAAGAACTTTGTAGTTAAGCGTGCTCAGCCTAGAGTAGTACTAGGATCATCGACCAATAGGGAAGCTGACATCAGCTTGTGTGTGAGTGAGGACAAAGTGCATAATTAAGGCTAGTGGTGGTATGTGGGTCTAGTCGTCATTCCTAAAACTCTTCTAACCATGGGCAGTGGGCCCGGGTGTTACAAACTCCATGTTCTAGCTGAGCTATACCATACACTTCCATGGCTCAAGGATGGAGACTTCAATCATACTTGAAGTATTGATGTGAGACACTCATCTAGGAGTATAAACACACAAAAAGCACATAATGCTTTCTTTAGAATATATATATATATATATATATATATATATATATATATATATATATACATATATACATATATATACATCTTCCATGTGATATTCCCACCACAAATGGGTTATGTACATGACGTCATGGCTCACAAAAAGACAGACTCAACTGTTTCATATTGACTAATCTATGGAATCAACAATACCCTCTTGCATGCATTGTGATTAAAGCATCTGCCTTTTTTTATCACTTCCCAGTGATGATACATACCAACCTTAATACATGGATACATAAGATCTTTAGACTCAAACATTTCTAGACTAAAACACCCTCGGTTCTTAGATATCATTAGAGCTTCATGGTCATTGAATATGATGCAAACCAACGATGGACATATCATACACCATAAATTGAAGAAAACTGGGAATACTTTTAGACTATGGAACAAAAATAGTTTTGGTAACCTACAAGCTTTGATTAAGTCCATAGAACACATCTTTTCAATGACATACAAAATAATATAGTAAATAGCTCTAGATCTGATTACTGTGGGCATCAACATGTTATATAACATAGAGGACATTCTATGGAAAGATATATCTAAACATATATGGCTTAAAGAAGGTGACAAAAAATCAAATATTTTCATGCATGTTGTAGTAATAATAAAAAGATATATACCATACACAATTTGGATCATTTATAAGTGCAAGCACATAGTCAATATATGATCATTGTACATACCATCAATTATTTCAAAAATATTTTTAACAATGGACATCAACCCCCTTATTATAGGGGTTGTGTTTGGGATACCATATGTCAGCACAAAATACCAAACACTCACACATTGATCCATTCACTATAGATGAAATTACCAGTTCTATGATAAGCTTAGGTATAGACAAATCACCTGGGTCGAATGGCTTTAGTATGACAATTTTCAAAATGGCATGAGAACACATCAAACCTGATTTTTAGCAATTATCTAACATGATACATGATAAGATGGATATTAAAAACCATGTCAAAATACTTAAACAAACACATATTGCTATTATAAGAATCTTGACAAACCTACAATGACTTGGGATTTTAGGTCGATCGGTCTTATAAACCCTTCATACAAAATCATTGCCAAGCTCCTAATTCTACATATGTAACCTCTACTGGAACACATTATATCCCCATCACAATGTGTTTTTCTACCACACAGGATTCAAGATGGATATATTGCGACATCAGAAATCATTCACCAAAGTCAGATCAGGACACCTCCCCCTCATGTTGAAGCTAGATTTTGAGAAAGCCTTATGTAACATCAACTGAGCTTTCCTAATTGATTGCTTACATGGATACAATTTTCCACGTAGCTCAAATAAATAGATATGATGTTATGTGTTCCCAATAGTATGTATGATGGACATTTTTTTCCTATATCTCTGGACTTGAGATCGATTTCCAAAAATGCACTTTTATTGGTACACATGTCCCAACAACACTTATGGATAGATACCAAACCCTCCTGGGTTGAAAATAAGAAGCCTACCCTATCAAATGCATGGGTCTCTCTTTATCTCCTTGGTGTTTACATGTGACAACATGTAATCCCCTTATCGATGGATATCAACACAAACTAACCACTTTGCATAATAGTTTTCTCACTCCTATAGGTCACCTTACACTTCTAAATGCATCCCTCACATCTATTATAGTTGACCAGTTTAGTTGCTTCCCGCCCCCAACCACATCCAACAAATGTATATATAAGATAAGAAGAAGGTTTCTAGGGGACCACAACATTAATACAACACCTATGGTCAACTAGAAGACTATATGTTTCCCTAAGAAATATTGAGAATGGGTATTATTAACTTGAATACCCACGCGTTATGCCTCATCAATAAGATTATTGTGGACATATTTCAAAACAAATAATACCTTGGATTGAGCTTGTACGCACTAAGTATTATAAAAAAAACCATGGAATATTGTAGTTACTCGAAAATTATCACCCCTTTAGAGACATATGATTAAATATAATCATATCATTAGAAACATGATTAAGACTCCACCGCATCACATGCTACATAGTAGATTCTAGTTTAATCCATGGCGGTTGGACGAGCCCCTATAAACCACTTTCTTATAGATCATCACACCCACGTTCTTTATGCACATTGCACAATATCAAAGGCTCTTTGAAACATTAGCTCTAACAGATAGAACATATTGAAAGTATTTTTGAATCAACAACACAGACATTAATGATTTAAAACATATGACGAAATTTGACTCTAGTACATCTATCACATGGATATGGGGAGATAAGTACACAACTAAACAAGCATACACATTCTTTACGTTTAGAGGATATGCTTTCCCGCATAAAATCATATGGAACATCTTATGTCCACCCAAAATAAACATTCCATTATGGCTTATTTGGCATAATATGATTTAAAACATAGAGAACACACAAATATTGCACAGACACATGAATTACTTATTAACCTTGCTAAATCACAATATGATGAATTTATGATATGTAGATGAAGCTAATATTGGCAGACTACTAGGACATACAAACAATGCCAAATGGAAATGACAAAGGAGATGGTCCACGCATGGCGGCCATGAAGAAGATCCTATATGAATCAGGAAAAAAGTAATGATCATATATGATATTCTCTTTATGATGTACCAATCATGTTTTAAGGATGTTATAAGGGAACCCCACCCAATCTGAAAACTCTTTGATATTTTACACACCCTTTAGGTGTTTTGGTGATGTGACACTTCTAGTGATCTCCTCTATCTCTTATGGTCACATGTACTAGTTATCTCTATGTGGTTGTATGTAGATTACATGATATATGGTGGAATGATTATACAAAGAAAAAATCCCCTCCCCTCCTACTGCCTGTGTGTGAAATGCATGTAACCCTCCCCCCCGGTGTGTGCATCAGGTAAGCATAACCTTCTAGCCATGGCCCCACTCCTTCCTCGGCCCTACTCATTCTCGCTCCTTCTTAAACAACCATTTTTTATATTCATTTTTTATTTTTCTTATAACTTTTGATCCATAATGATGCTTTTCATGACATAAAAACCATTAGAATTCTTACAAAAAGTACTTTCCAACAAGGCTAATATTAGCATATTTTGAAAAAATAGATGGAGTTTGATGTGTACCATGCCCACAATCAATCCAATGCGCTCAGTTTGAACTTAAATGCCCCAGTTCCGACTTGAGCCTTATATGAACTTGAATGCGTCTAATTTGGACTTGAATTCACCCAGTTCAGAGATAAAAAATTGGTGTTGTAAACATCATCATCATCATCATCATCTTGATTATGCCCATGTAATCAGTTGAATTTAATTGCGCCCAATTTGGACTTGATTATGCCTAGTTTGCATTTGGTTGCGCCCAATTTGGACTTCATTGTGTTGTATGTGGACTTAAACGCCTAGTCCACTTGATGGACCGAGTTTGGATTTGAATGCGCCCAATTTTGACCACAATGCGCCAGTTTGGACATGATTGTGCCCCGCTTGGGCTTGAACGCATAGTTCAGACATGATTGCCCCAAGTTTGGACTTGAACTCACCCAATTTTGATTTGAAGGCACCCCAATTTGAGCATGATTACGCCCAATTAGTGTTGTGACGATGCACAGAGCATTCGATTTGAATGCATGATTGCACCTGGTTTGAAATCAATGCGCCTAGTTTCAACTTGAATGTGCTCCGTTTAGACGTGATTGCGCCCAATTGGTGTTGTATCAATGCACTTTTTTTACAATGCATCATGTTTTACATGTATTGCACCCAATTTGTATTGCACAAATAAATTTTATACACCATTTTAATTTTCTCAAAATATATCGATATTAGTCTTGTTAGATTGTGTAGTTTTTAACAAATATAATTATATTTATTTTGTCAAAAAATACACTAAGGATTGAAAGTTATGTAAGATATAAATTTATCTGTCATTTTTCCACTCACTATCAAATCCATCCACTTGTCCCGTTACCTATCACATGTCACATCACCCCACAAAACCACCCGTCTCCACCCAAAACCACCCTATCATGGGCTCAGATTGGCAAAACCAGCCGCAGGGGACGAGTGAAACACACGTCACCCAACAGCGCGTGAAGCCAACGTTTTTGATAACAAAATTCCCAAAGATTTCATTAAGGCTCTGATTGGTTTGGTGTAAGTCATAAGTTATGTGGAACTCATTCGCTAGCTCAGTTTCTGGAACTTAAGTTCCATTCACTTCCATGTGAATGATTTTTTGTAAGTATAAATATAGAAATCATATAGAAACATTATTGAGTTTTACTATGTAATATATAATAAGTAGGGACAACAAAGACATAAAGAAAGAATTATATCCATGAATAACCATGATATTTTTTAACCATAACAAACACAACAAATAGATATAGTACATATGTTACTCCTTTAGAAAATATTTTAGTATGGTATAATTTTCGGAACTTGTTTTTCGTTCTTTTTAAGAGGGAACTCAAGAACTGTTTGTATGTAAGTGTGTACTTATCGGAAGCGACAAAACTCCAGTTCCTAAGTTTTTCGGACCAGTTACGACAAACCAATCGGAGCCTAAAAGAAACATCACGAAGTGTTGTGCCCACCAAAGGCGAGTCATACGTCCACCCACCGCTACTTACTTCATTACGACGGTTGACAATCTGTCCCCTTGGCGTTTGCCCACATCAAGTCGGGATGATGTTTGCTTGAAGAAACTATTGTAATGTCATGTCTGTAAGACACACTCTACCTCTACCTAGCTAAAGCTCACCGTTCACATTGTCGTGACCCAAGCACTTGTCAAAAAAAGACGATTCTAACATAGTCAGTTGAGGACCGCATCTCTTACTGCCCACTTTTCAACGATTTTGGCTTAGGACGGGAGAAACCCGTTCCTATAATGCTGGTCACGGCAGCCAGCTTCAGTTTCTAGTGTGCCTGGTATGATGAGCATCAGGCGAGATCGTGGTGAATTATTCTTCGTTAACTGTAACCTAATATATCTTGTTTTAGTGACATTGTCGTTACTATACTTTCTTAAAATAATCAAACTGTAACATAGATGGACCCCGAACCCACATTTCTAAAACTGGGCCTGGTTGTGGCCCATAGCGTTCAGGTCAATGGTACAAACTTGCCGGGGTATGGCCCAGCCCAAATCTCAACTTTCATGGTTGGCTCTAAATAATCCACCATGCTAAACTTGTAGGAAGCATGACGGTATGTTTTTAAATAAAAAATATTGCTCAAAGTAGTATATATTTAAGGGAGCAATATGAGTGCACGTACATACAAACAGGTATTAAAGATTATACACTGCATGGGCTGGGTCCTTTACTCCTCATATATAAATCTACCTAAACCATATCTCGTCCCATTTAAGAGTGAGGGCCTATGTTGAAGACCATTACCCAACCCGAAATATTAGGGCTCAAATATGCTATCCCGAGAAGCAACTTCGTTCCTCTCGCCTAGCTCGAGGAACTTCGTGTTGTCCTAATGTGTCTTTTTAATTTGTCATGCA
Source organism: Alisma plantago-aquatica (assembly GCA_963693085.1). Lineage (NCBI taxonomy): Eukaryota > Viridiplantae > Streptophyta > Magnoliopsida > Alismatales > Alismataceae > Alisma > Alisma plantago-aquatica. The sequence continues at coordinate 233,385,366 of OY856411.1, read as the reverse complement.
TACATCGCATTAATTTTTTTAGGGGTGATTTTTTGAGTGAATGAATGATAAGCATGCGACACAGTCCGGAGTCTCCGGACAACAAGCCCGGTATAGCAGATTTAGAGGCAAATATTATGGGCCAAGTTCAACTCAGGAATTGATAGAGTCAGCTTACGAATTCCACAAGTACGACTCAATGCGTTGCTAAATTCAATTTTATATGCTGCATTGAAAGAGACCATCCCATAAGATACCTTCGTCTTCAAATCTGCTTAGAGAGACATCATCGTATTACACTTCTAACCACACTCCACATGTTTTCTTTTCTTGATTTCTATTCACTATGTATTACTCGTTCAGTATGATGTTGGTGACGAAAGAGGACATTTAAATGGAATAAAAAGGAAAGAAAGAAAATAAAAACTGGGAAGTGAATCTAGCTTGGAAATGGCATTCAAAGCCGCCATTGTTGATGTCGTTAGCACTCCTATGAGGAATGTTTTTCCACGTGTTGCTTTTACCTCTAGAGTCAACCCTTACAATTCAACAAGCGATAACAAAGACTCGACTTCGGATAGCATTCCTGATTCAGGCTCTGTTTGGTGTCCCTTTCCAACCCCGGCATGGCAAGCTATTGTTATCGGACATTTTAACTTGCGTTCGTTTTGCGGATGAATAAGATGCCACACGGTTAATTTAACTGAAAATCTCCAGACAATCTGCCGCTTGAAATCCTTGTGGCAGGAAAGAGATTTATTTGCCGAGGATGTCTATTTCCTACAAAGCTCTTTAACCAAGCCCTTAATACTTGTAACATCATTTATGTGTAGGGTATAATAGACATTATCTAAGAAATTAAAGATTACTTACACGCACACCAAACGGTAGACATCTTACCATCAAGTTTGTTTGTCGCTCCAAACAAAAGACATCCTACACAAAGTTAACGTATCAGCTATCGAGATCGTATACCAAACGCAGCCTCAATGCACGAACTTTGAGTAAATATTCCTCGCTTGACTACTGAATTTAACGAACCAAACAAAGTTGGAAGCAATGACAGAATAGCATTTAACATACACTATAGAGTTGCCCCAGAACCAGACACATATGGAAACCGGATATGTATGCTCCTGCTTCAGCAGTACAAAAATATAATTATCCGACTCCATCTGTTTACGAAGTTCTTTTGTCTAGAAACAGTTTGTTCGGATGTGAGGACCAAATCTGGAACCCACAGTTACAATAAAGCAAGCAATCCTCGGATTATATTTGGGCGCTGTGAAGCGTGATTTTGCAACGTAAAAACTCGGAAAAATCACACCTTGCACTTTAGTAAAACCAATCAAACAAGCTCGATAGAGCAGCAAACGAACAACACTTCCTAAACACCGCACAATGAAAAAAACATAATTCAGGGTTCTGCCCACCCCCAACCACGTGTGCCGTTTCTTATACAACATTATGGTGGTTGACAATCTGTCCCCTTGATGTTTGCAGTAGCACATATCAAACCAGGTGATGTTTTCTTGCACAAACTGCCCTGATGCAGGCAACACAATAATAGTATCTAGCCATTTTCTAGTAAATGTTTTTCAATTTTCATACTCTATGTCTAAAGAGCATTGCAATTGACAACCTATGAAGAGCAATTTGCATCTAAAAGAGAGTATACTGGATCCTAAAAAACCTTCTGAGATGTTGGGAAATCCGTAGGATGTGGGATTGAGAAGAAATGAGAAACAAAAAGACTGGTAAGGGAATATAGTGGTATCTTAGTCCCTCAACAAACGTTTAGTGGCCATAATCGTGCAAAAAATAAATCATGAACTGTAATAAGATATGGCTCCGACACATTAGTCATTCCCCTGCTATTCGTCCGTACATCTATGTAATAAAGTATATGTATAAGATTTGTAATTGATGCACTTGAGTAATAACCGGTAAAACAGAAGTGAAATTGTCCATAACATTTTGGTATAAAGGATGGCCATACCCATCTCTTGTATGTACGGAGACAGTTACATTTTCTTTCCAGTGCAACATTTTGACAGAGGTTAGCATGCAACTTTTCAGAAAGCAAGCAACTCGTCTCATATGCCTGAAAAGGAGGGGGAGGAAGCATTGAACAGAGGGAGGGAAAGTACCATAAGAATAATTTTCAATCTTCCCCAGTACTACAATATCCACTCTCCACCTAGCCCTTCCACTTCACCAATATCCAGGCTGCAAGGTGGAAGAATTCAGAGAACTGTCAGAAAAGCTTCTTATACAATCACGCTATCTAAACTGAGATATTCAAACAAAGAAAACATGGAAGTTTAAGATCCAACAACATTCTGATGTAACAAGTCACATATTGGTTTCCCAGATCTGTTCAAACAAATATGTAATTGTGTGATTGGAAAGGAATGCTTACCATGGAAAAGCCAAATCTCCCGGATGTTCGACACCCTGGTAGAAGTTGTGCATGAGCTGCTGATCACTTGGCCATGAAGGGTAGTCAATTGTCTCAAGATGTATCCCATCACCATTCCCATCGACAACTCTTTCTTCTCTTACCACAGAGCCATTCTCCACAGTCTCCAATAGTTCATGCCACCAATCTGACTGAACTGAATTTAGAGTATCATTCCAATCCATATTATGCTGATTTCCAATGTTCTGTAACCCCTCCACTTCAGGTTCAGCTACAAAATGATATAGTGAATCTATTGTTGGCTCAGAAGTTACCTCTGAGGCTCCCACAGTTCCAAGCCAAACTGATGGCACTTCCGAAGCTGACAGTGCCCCTGATGAGAAAGAGTAAGCTGATGACGTTGATGGGGATGGGGCTGAGGAAGCAGTGGTGGTGACACAGGATAAGTCCATTAGTGGACTAGCATCAGCTTCAGTGAATGTTACGGCCGTCTCTATATCCTTGAAACTCTGTAAATTGAGGTTCAGTCCTAAAGGTAGAACTGGGGGGATGATGCCGAGGTTTCCTGAGGTTTCAAACGGGGAAATGCTGGACAAAGACCAGGAAGGGTTTGATAAATGTGAGGTGGGAGCAGAAGTTGTGGTGGACATGTAGCCATATGGAGAGGAGACTGGGGCGATCTGATTTGCTAGGTTTCTCCAGGGATTCATATCTAAGAATGAATTTTCTCTGTTTGTAGAAAGTGAATAAGGCGGGAATTCCAGAAGTGAAGATAACTGTTTATGTTGCTCTTGTTGTTGTTGCCTCTCACTCACCTGTTTCATTGAAGCTCTATGAAACTTGAGCGCCGCAACGATCTCCCTTCTTGCCTCTGCCATATTCAGCAACCTTTGCTGATAGGGTTTCCTAGAATGCAGCCTCCTCCGGACTTGCTTCTTTGGTTGAAGCTGCGACTGTGGCCTCTGAGAGGACATCTGCTGCTGTTGAGTTTCTGGAATGACTTTGCCGAACTTGGCTGACTCATTGCCAACCTTCTCGCCCTGCAGCTTCGGACTCATTGTTGCTTTTGATCTCTGGGAACTCAGTTGCTTCACAAGACTCCGAATGTATGCACCAGATAGGTAAGACTCTTGCTTGAGCTTCTGTTTCTGGATCTGAATGTTCTTATTTCTACTATTTTTGGAAGAAGTTTTGCCTATCATCTCAGAAGTATATTCTGAAACTCTGCTGGACTTTGTCGTGGTGTTAGGTAACTAGAAGAATTTGGAAGACTGAATAGGCAAGGAAGTTCATACATAGGGCCATATTTCTGGAGACACCAAAGGCACAAAAAGGATTGGACGTTTTTTTTCTGCTACAGGTGGTACATATATGGCCTTGTATATATAATATTGCAAAGGAATTCTGGGGTCAATCTACCAATAATTCTGAACTACAATTCCTACTACATAAACTTATGCTCTAAAGGCACGATGCTTAGGATATCATTAAGTTTAGTTTACCAATTCAATAACAAATAGCTAAGAAGGGTCAGAATCCTTCTATTGACAGGTATATTAATTTTAAAAAAAATCTGCGTATACAACATAACCGTCCCAGGATATTGGAAGAGGCTGTCAAGGGTGCTTTTTTTCTACATATGGGCATTTATACCAATGCATTGGAAAATAATGCTACTTCATGGTTATAAATAATCAGAAAGTTCACCTGAAAGCTGATTGTTATTTTTTTTGTTTGAAATGATATAAATTTCTGCAAAATTTTACCTCCTTAAAAACGAAGCTAACCCTGCACAGGATCCTAACAAGTCAAAGTTTATATATTAAGTATGCTAACCAAATTGAATTTTCAATGATCCATCCACTCGGGGACACACAGAGAGAATGGAAAGATAGTCTTTAAAATCGCTTTACATGGGGACGACTGATACAAGAAACCCTATTTATTACTGCTGCAAACGTCAGCTCTGCTTCCGTTCTTCTTTAAGGCAATAATACTCAAATAACTTCTACGACAGTGTGGACAGAAATTTTGGACTGTGAAATGAAGACAGAACACAACATGTCTGTAGTCAGATACGACTGCTTCTACTATTTTATTATACTAATATATGTTTTGCACCCTACCATCTTCTTTTCCCTCTTAACTTCAACCCAATGGAAGAGCATGGATGACTCTGCCTATATGACAGTTTGTTATATAACAGAACTGACAACGCATGGACAGAAGCAGCAGAGTAAAGACCTATAGGACCTAGATGTGAAGGTGTTATTGCAGCAGGCAGCAGCAGTACATATTCTAGAACCTGTTTTCTAGAGACCAAAATGGTAAAGTCCCACAATATTCTAGTAGAGTTAGTTAGCTAAAGTCCACATTGGATACCGGATTACTTTTCTATGGGATCATATCACAAAATATATTTTTCAGAGGGAGGCAGATGTACTTCACACGTCTCTGTGAAACTTCAATGTTCATGATATGATATAAGGCAACTAACTCGGTGCAACTTCAATAATTGAGCTAGTTGATATCTATTGGAATCTAGTACAGGAGCACCATCCAGACATACTGTTGAAGAGAATCCTAATGCATAGTGGGTTACCTGAACGTTATGCCCCAAAGATAGTCCTGTCTCATCCGGATTCCAGTATTAACCATTTTATGGTGATATCATCACACACACGTAATAAAATCTGAACGGGATAAAATATCTATAAAGTTGATCTGATTCTGTCTACGAATTTCATAAATTTGCAAAGCATTTTAATTGCACTTGAATTCCCACAATGATTTAGTCAAGAAAAGTGAAAATTGATTGGAAAGGAACACTTAGCATGAATTATCTATCCATAGATAAACTATGTCTTTTAAGTTAGTTATTTTCAGAAGGAATGTGATGTATGCTCCTAGATTTATCAATTTTGATTTCAAGTGATCATATTTTGTTTACCAAAAAAAATTGATGAATAAGAGCACTTTTAGCATATATGTAGTAGCACTAGTATCATACTCTAGCATATCAACTGGATTGAGATTCTTTTATAGAGCCTCAAAACACGCCAAATAAAATGCATCCAATACATGAATGTAGTGTTTCGGAGCAAAAAGAGCTGGCAGCGTCCGTCTGCCTTCCATTTTATTGTAATTATTTTAGTATTTGATTATAAGATAAGCCTCGAAAAAAAACATAATTACAATTGTTAGGCAACCCATATCAATGCAATACCACGAAGATGCAATTTGACTATTGATTTCTGGGTGAAGCAACAACTATTACGAGAAACTTGTTTAATAAGAGAAAAATAAGATGTTAACAGCAGCCAAAAGTTGGCTGTTATTGAGGACTTCTGTAAGGCATATGAATGGTGGAAAGGGGTGTCCAGAGACAACTGGATAAGCTAGCACTAAGTACAAATCTGTCTACAACAAACCCATTCGACAGATTTGAAGAGGTTTTCAGCACGAGAATCATCGGTAAATCTGGCTTGGTAGCAAATTCGTAACTGCTGGCGATCATAGTAGAATATGGTTTGCCTCTCATGTTCTTAGGTAAATGTGTTTACGAATATACAAGTTATATAATAGGATAAAGATACTCATGGTAGGCGGTGCGTCTTTTCCTTTAAAATCGGATAAGAACAACTGCCGGATTCCTTCAAACAAAAGAATTGAAGCAGTATCTAATCCACATGCTCTCTATCCTCAGGGTGAAAGAATATGAAATGAATGAATCGAATACGAAATAAAATAAAGCAAACTGATAGTAGAATAAAAAAGAAGTAGCCCGACACTATCCTCTATTGTTTCCCTTCCACATGCCTTCCTCTTAAAGACTCACCTTTGCTTTGAGCTTGGACACAGAACCAACACTTCTGAGATTTGATCGCTGCAGCCAATCGCTCGGCGACTCCTGAGCAGGACTGAGGTAGCCGAATGGGAAGTGCCCACGAATTGCATTTTAACTGGGAAGGTGGGGAGGCTCCTTTCTGCCCACGGTTTCCAAACTTATCTGCTTTCTCTCTGCTCATTGATCCTGGCACCCATCCACTCCCTTGCTGGCTCCCGTGAGCCCTCTCTAGTGCTTGTTGCGGCCATTGCTGCCTTTTAACTTCTCACTAGATTTATTGCAGTAGATGTAGCAGTTACGCAGAGGAGGAAGGCGACGGAACACCAATTCACCCCCGTCAGTAAGGTTTGCCAAATCGTTGATTAGTTGGACGACCCTCTTTCAGACCTATCAATATAGTCAATGCACACGTGGATGGATCCGACTTCACGCCATTATTCATTGCACCTAGGATAATGCGTTATTGGAGAAGGTTTTAAGAAGATAATAAGAAAAGTGAATTCCCAAATACTCCAAAATTTTGTTTAAACTTCATGTAAACCCTTGGTGTTTGGAAAATGCTTACCACTCCATCCTTCAAACTTCCTATCAAATCCACATCCAAAAAATTCTGCTCCGTTTGAAAAACCATGAGTGCCCTTGAATTTAAGTAGAAATATCACTTAGTCCCTTTTATGTTTTGCCACTAACACATTGGTTCTAGATTATAATTCCACTGTTAGCTATTTTTTCCAGTTCCAGCCATGTTTCTAGATTATGATTGTAGCACTGGCTGTTTTTTTTCTTCCACTTCTAATCATGTCAATTATTTTGTAACCCAGTGTTATATATGACATGTAGTGTCACTTTTTGGGTGAAAGTATGGGACAAACTTAGTAGCTTGTCCTTTTAGTAATAATATCACAGATATTAAAGGAAACACAAGCATGTATTGTACTTACTTATTAACTGATAAAATCTTAAATAAATTATTGTCTATATGGTGATTGTATATAGGCATGCCTCACACTATCACACTTGTGAATTGTTTTCATTTGCCCACATGTTGATTCGCTTCTTTTGAATTTAGGTGATAGTACCTTTATTTAGCAAAATTGCATGAACTCGGCTTCACCGATTCACTATGTGGGTTTTGTTGATGGATTAGCACATTTGATGAATATGGTTAGAGGGTTGGAGTTGAGCAACGATAACAAGAGCATTTGTAACAAGAGAACTACACTACAATGCTAAAACTATACTTGCATCCATTACTATATAGAACCTACATGTCTATAACCAAGTTTGCCACACAATTGATGCTTGATTCCAAAACAAAAATCATTTTTATTTGGACAATATGGTTTATAACATAGGTTTCTATTGTTTCAATAGATCACCAATGCAAATACATATGTCGTCGAATACATCATAAGGTAAGATGGCATGTATAGGGTATTAGTTAGCCACCAATTTAAGCCCAAGTGATCAAAATTTGCTCCCATCATGGTTGGTATGAAGCTTTTTCTTATCCATGTTCAATGTCATCAACTAGACTTCGAGTCGTGTCTTTTTTTCTCTAAAGGATGGGGTAGTATGAGTCTCTAAAACAGATCATGTTCAAGTAAACTCTTTGGTATGGAGTTCTAAAACTAACATACCATGTTTCATATAAGATTAAAATGGCATACATCTAGTTAAGTTATTTTCCAATACAATTGATGGATGTATACCACTATCCTAAAGATGATTAATAAGATGTTGAACATTAGTTCTATTAAATGGGACTATACTATATACCACCTTGTCAAGTTTATCTCCACACAAAACCATATACATGGAAGAATCATTAAATGTTTCTCCAAAAGAAATTGAAAGAGTATGGAAACCACAAGTCTATGTGTTGTGGACGTTGCACTGGGACAACATTGGGGTTGTGATAATCTTAGATTTAAGATAATTATCTTTGGTGTTCAGTATCTACATGTACTCAATTTAACATTCACGACTCTAACATATGTGCTTCCCACTATAAAAATTCTTCTCTACTATAGAAACTAAAGACTAGTGTTGTGAGAACCCGTTACACTAAATGAGATTACTCAAAACATAAAACACAATCAATCACCAATTAACCACATACCCAAAAATATGGGTAAATTAAAACTGATTTCAATGTTAGCACCCGCTCAGAAATATTTGCATAAGAGCCCAACATCTTTCTTATATCCATTCTATGCCAAGAATTTGATACAAATTGTTCTATTGCCTTAGCCACAACATATATAAACAGGAGAACAATATTCATATATTCCACACAAACAAGCATTAATATGCTAACAAAAGTCTGATTCGTTTGAAACACCAGTTACACCACATACAAACTTTACCTGCCCGGACCTGAGAGTACAGGGATGACTCTAGGACACACTAGACATCTAATCAACTTTCTCAAATATTCATTACTATAGATCCTCTTTTCTTCCACATGTTTGTTTTTGTCACTTCTGATTACCTAAAAAAATGTGACAAACCACAAGGGTGAGACCCATGTCCCAGTAAGAGATATAACCTCCAACAACATTTATTGATTACAACATTTTTAAGTAATTAAATAGCTAAGTAGTTTAATCAGATACAACAAATAAGATCAGCAGTATTGATGATTAACAAAATACATAAAGGAGTAGATAATAACTATCATCATTAGCCAGACTATCATCCTTTATCTTGTTGCCAATATAAGCAATTCATTAGCATAAGCATATCTAACATCATGAGCAAGTCTAGTAACATAGCATAACTAACAACATGAGCAAGTCTAATTGGTTGAACATATCAACATCATAAGAAGAGCTAACAACATAAGCACAACTATCTGGATAAGCATGATTAGTAGTATATGCATCTCTAGTTACAAAGGCATGGCTATCAATATTAAACATAGCTAGTAGAATCATCTTAACCATCTGTGTGAGTATAATTGACAACATAAGTATGTTTACAACATGAGCATAACTACAACATAAGCATATTTATTATCTTTTATTGTACTATACATGATCTCAATGAAAAGAAATCAAACAAGGGTTTTCATCCAATATGAAGTGTTGTGTATAACCCTAAACAGATATGCTACATGGCTGTCTTAAATCTTTTATTATGCCCTGATGAAATTGAAGATACCACTCAAAATTCAACTGACCACTGCTAAGTCAAAATCAGTTCTATACAAGATCTAGGAAGGCCGGACTCCTAAGATCTTCTCTACCCCCGGTCAGTATGGGTCTGCCACAGTGACACATAAGGTCAAGCTACTAACAACCTAGTCCGTCCTTGGTATAGGTCACGATACTAGTGAAAGGAGGTGGGTACGCATACCCTACCATCTGAGGTACAACCGTAGTTGTACTTTAATCTTGTCACGTATATAATCAATGAGACACGACCACATCCGTTCTCAATCACATTAGATGTATGATGCATGACCATAGCCAACCTCCACAATCTGCATTGTGGATGACAAGGATATATCCTCAACTTGCCACCCCCACATACTCAATAGTATGCACTACGAGTTTCTCTTAGGAATACTCGTTTCACCATCTGGCAAATTATGACACTCAGATGGATCTATGGCACATGACACTACATGATTAGAGTTTCACTTAATTAGTTATGCCAATTGGGTGAATTAAGGTTGCATCAAACAAGTGGATATACAAACCCCAATTCACTTCTAAAAAGCACATAAATATCACAACTTCAAAAGATATAAAATGTGTGAAGTATAATTTCTCATCTCATCATCACATGGTACTATACACTTGCCATTCATGAGACGACACTAGTCATCATACTATCACAAGATATAAATCCTTTTCATAATATCACAGGGTATCAACCCTTATCAACACAAGAGGACTACACCTCATTTAGGGCTCAACCATGCCCAAAGGTCATTAAGACCATCATACAATCACATGATCTAAATCCTTTTCATAATATCACATGGTATCAAACATTATCAACACAAGAGGAGTACACCTCATTCAGGGATCAACCATGCCCAAAGGTCATTAAGACCATCATACTATTCCCTGCAAAATCATCATTATCTTTCCATGCCTTATAATAAGGCTCAACAACATTACTTACATATAATACACCAGATCAACACAATATTGCATTAATGAGCTAGGAGATATTCATAAACAATCATAGCAGGGTTATATTAGCATTAAAAACATTCCTTTATTCCATCAACATGCAAGGAATTTAGATATGATTAACACTCATCATATTCATAATGCACATGTTTAGCATAAGAAAGTATCAACCATGTGGTTATAATAACCACCAATTAACACATTAAGGTTATGACCATGTTAAGGAGGTTATTCCACCATAATTCCATCATATAAGAATCTTAAACATGAATACTCGTATTTATCTATTTGCATTAGAGTTAGGTTCAACGTGATAAAATATATCAATGTTACTAGTCAACACTTATACCCAAACCCTAACTCACGGCATCCCCATTGGATCATAGATGCATAAGGTGAAGCATCACCATCACATTCCATACTATTCTCCAGTATGAACCCACACATAAATCAAGGTGTAACCATCGAGTTATAGCATACTAGGGTTCTAACAACAATAATAGAGTATTTCATGATTATATTAGTCATTCAAGGACTATTCATACCCAATTACCATCATTTAGTTATATTAAAGCTAGGTATAACAAGCTATACCTCATTAGGGTTACATATCAACACAATATGATTATTGTAATGACCCCGTTGTTGGATCAATGGGCTCTAGAAGGGGGGGGGTTGAATAGAGCTTCACAAACTTCACAAAAGTGATTAGACCACCAAATTATATTAAGTGCAGAACTTAATTCAAAACAGCAATTTGATGTCCTAAACTAGCATACAAAGCAAGGATAAGAGACAAGGAAAGCATGCACTTGGACAGGTGGTTTAGAGTGGTTCCATGTCCTAAACTTAGGAGCAATGTCAGTCCACTACCTAGAGTTGGTTAGGCTCTAGGATTTTTAACTTGGTTCTCTTATATATATCACACAATAAGATTACAAGATACAACTACCAACCATCCAAGGACTTATATATCAAGCCAAGATCTTCTACCTCACCAAGGACTTACCCACCAAGCAAGTAGTCTTCCACCTTCTTCAAAGGACTTACCCACTCTTGCTCTAGTCTTCGGCCTTGCAGGATTTACCTATCTTGCTTGAGCTTTGCCTTGCACCTCTCCTTCACTTGGAGAGCTTTAGCACCTTCCTCCTTCACTTGGAGGCCTGGAGCAGCTAGCCTTCTTCTCCTTCACTCGGGGAAGAACAGCAACCTTCTTCTCTTTCACTCGGAGAAGAAACTTCAATCAATCTTCATAGAGAATGGAGATGGGAGAAGTGGAAAGGAGAGCTTTACAAGATTACAAATGATAGCTCTCATACATGGGATCCTAACTCACTCATACTCACGAATTTGCTTTGAAGGTAGAGAGAGAAAGGGGCTCAAAGGATTAGAAACCACTCAACTAAGGCTAGGACCAAGCATATGTGAATGAGCAACCTTGGAATGAAGTCCAAGAGGTCCTATTTATAGTTGAGGATGTCCCTTTGAGGTTGGGAGAGTTAAGTGGCACAAACTAGCCGTTTTACAACTTGCAACGGATCTATTTTGAGTCCCACCTACTCCTCCAACAGTTGGAATTTCTTTTTCTGCATTCCAGTACAGTCCGATCGGCCGAGTTTCAATAAAGGCAACTCGGCCGAACCACTAAGCGACAAGTCTGAAAGATAGACTGTCGGCCGAGTTTCCTTGGAGAAACTCGGCCGATCGGTCGACTTTCAACTTGGACCGATCAGTGGATCGGCCGAGTTTCCCACCATAGAAACTCGACCGAACAGGGATCGGCTGAGTTGGTAACTCGGCCGACCGCCCAGAAAATTCCAGAATAGATGGATCGGCCGAGTTTGGAATTCGGCCGACAAAATCCCTGTTATGGGTATTTTGGAATTTTCATAAACTGTACAAACAATGGATTTTTGAGTCCCAATCAATTTATCCATCTTAGTTACAATACAAAACATGAGTATAAGTGATTACATCAATTGTTCTAAGCCTCTAAGGGCTATATTACAAAACGATCAAAAGTCACATGTTTTGCATGTGCTGGATGAGTAGCTTTGGAGTGGAATGAGATTCTTTTCTTGTACCTAATGTCTGAAACAATCTCAAATAGATTTGTTAGATACATATGAATGGAATGGTTAAGTCATTATCAAAATATGGGCAATGTGCGACACCTAGGTCAACACCCGCCTCCCGGTAACCCCCAATTAAGGGAGACCAAGGGGTCAGAGCCATTATCTCAATAAACTGGATCAAAGGTTCAGAAAATAATCAATAATAATTAAGAAATTTTACCAACTAAACTGAAATCTGGTAAAAAAATAAAATTTTGCATACCTTTTAAAACTTTGGGAATCTATCTATCCACAGCTTGAATTACTCTATCTAATCCTCCTTGCACTTTATTTCTTATTTTCACAAAGTGTCACTTTACTGTTTGTTCATTTTAGGGTTGTACCTAAAACACTGACAAACAAAACAACGGTCAGCATATAAGAATATGCCGGTATGTGGGGACAACCAAAAGTTGACAAATATGGCTAACAAACTAATTATCACAACCAAGGTAATTAACAAGTCAATTTACATTTTCAATGTGTCTATCTCCACTGCTTTTGCCCTAACCCTGGAATACCCTTTTTAGGGTTTAACTTAAGGCCACCTTCTCAATCCCGAGCTTGGTGCCTAGGGTCACCTCTCATGGTGCCCTTTAGTCATGCAACATAGACCACCTTCTCATTCCCGAGCTTGGTGTCTGGGGTCACCTCTCATGGTGCCCATGAACCAATAATCAATTGGACCTACCCTCATACTTCAATTGAGTTTAATAGGTCAACCTTCAACTGATTTGACCCTCAATTGACCCTCAATTAATCATCAATTAGGGTTTGATTCAATTGAATTAGGGTTTTTAATGTTGATTCCTTCAATCATTGAATTCATGGAACCATTCATCAATTGGACCTTCACCCATACTTCAATTGAGTTTAATAGGTCAACCTTCAACTGATTTGACCCTCAATTGATCATCAATTGGGGTTGGAATCAATTGAATTAGGGTTTAGAATCAATGAACCTTCAATATTCATCAATGTGTAACTAATTACTTCATAACTATTGAACCACCATTCAAATGGGGTATGACCTGACTCCAAACGGTCTTGAGGTCGTTTGGATGACCTCCAAATGGTCTTGAGACCGTTTTCCCATCATATCACTCAAATCCAAGCAATCTAATTAGGGTTTGGTTCATTGAAGTGCTCACCGAATCAGCAATCTATTGCAGATCAACTTGATATCTTTAGACCTTCAACCACTGAACTATACTCAACCCTAGACCTCCAAACGGTCTTGGGTGACCACCAAACGGTATTGAGGTCTTTTGGATGACCTACAAACGGTCTTGAGACCGTTTGCCCATCATATCACTCAAATCTAAGCAATCCAATTGGGGTTTGGTTCATTGGATTGATCACCAAATCAACATTGCATTGTATATCAGCTTAGTACCTTTAGACCTTCAAACACCTAACCATACTCAACCCTAGACCTCCAAACGGTCTTGGGTGACCACCAAACGGTCTTGAGACCGTTTGGATGAGCTCCAAATGGTCTTGAGACCGTTTGCCCATCCAACCTTTGGATTTTAGTGAAAAATCATCATGGATTGGTCTATCGAGTTGATCAACAAATCAGCATTTAGTTGCAGTATGATTTGGTACCTTTGGACCTTCAATTGGTCAACTATACTTGACCCCAGACCTATAAACGGTCTTGGGGTGATCCCCAAACGGTCTTGAGACCGTTTGGGTGATCCCCAAACGGTTTTGAGACCGTTTGGGCTAATCAACCCAAAATCTCAACTTAACTCATTGGAATTTCAGCACTGTTTTCAATTAGGGTTTGCCTAATGGATTAGCCTTCAACTCATGATCCCTTTGGAGTTAACCCCTCAAATTTGTAGAGTCATTAACCAACATCATTATTAACAAAAATATCATACGGTCAACGCTTGGTCAACGCACTCAAACGGTCTTGAAACCGTTTGCCCAAGCAGGTCAAGTTGATCAGGTTGAAAATCAGCACTTAATCCAATTAGGTTTCCCTAATTGATTAGGCTTCAACTCACGATTCCTTGGGAGTTAACCCATAAAACTTGGTGAGTCATTAGACAACATAATTAGGATCAAAAATCTCATACGGTCAACGCTTGGTCAACGCACTCAAACGGTCTTGAAACCGTTTGCCCAAGCAGGTCAAGTTGATCAGGTTGAAAATCAGCACTTAATCCAATTAGGTTTCCCTAATTGATTAGGCTTCAACTCACGATTCCTTGGGAGTTAACCCATCAAATTTTGAGGGTCATTAGCCTACATAATTAGGAACGAGATTCCCAAACGGTCCACGCTTGGTCAACTCTTGCATACGGTTTTGAAACCGTTTGCCACCAAACGGTTTGCAAACCGTTTGGTCACCAAACGGTTTTGGTGAAACCGTTTGGTCCCAACCAATGAGATCATTTTCTCCCTAGATATTTGGTGAGGTACTTGCTTATGATGATTTCATCATAATATTCCTTCGTGCACCCAAGAACAGCAACCGTTCTTGATGGAAATTGCAGCAAAGAATCAAGTATGTATCAAATTGAAGAAATCAATCAACAAAGCATAGACGATTGATGCAATAGCAATGATTAAGGGTTTGAGTTATAAAACCCGCCTCCAATTGA
Organism: Alisma plantago-aquatica; assembly: GCA_963693085.1. NCBI lineage: Eukaryota > Viridiplantae > Streptophyta > Magnoliopsida > Alismatales > Alismataceae > Alisma > Alisma plantago-aquatica. The sequence goes on along the minus strand of OY856411.1, from coordinate 233,370,241 downwards.
GCTCCAAAGCTCCAAGATCACGCCATTAATGGTGGATGAAGCTCTAGCAACTCCCCCTAGGCTCGTCCTCAAGCTTTTGATTGCAAAAGTTGGCTAGGGTTGAAGAGGAGATCGAAATAAGAAGGAATCCATGATTTATTTTTGATTTCCACCATGAAATCAAGGAAAACGAAGGTCAAGAGCTTGCCAACAGGTTTGGAGGCGTCCTCCTGCTCCTCCCTAGCTCCTTGGTCGGTTTTTCAAGCAAGGGAAAGAAGAAAATCCGAAATAGCCTTTCATTTGGCTTGAAAAAGGCACTTTTATAAGGAAATTGATGAGAGAGAAAATGCATTATTAAAATGCATTAAATTCCAAAAATATGGCCGCCTCTTCCCCCTCAAATCCCTTAAGGACGAGGCACCTTCCTTTGCCTTTAATTCTCCTTCATTATCCTTGATTTAAAGAAAATCAAATTAAGCACCTTAATACTTATTATATTAATATCCATATGTGAGTGGGTTTTCTTTTTCTTATAATAAGGTGAGTGGAATTTCACCTACTTAGGATATTTTCGTTCCTTATCTTGGCAAAGGAACGTCCATCCTTATTCAAAATCAACCCAAAATATTTTGGTTGAAAGCCCTTCAATTATTTTTATTCATTTTTTCTCTAAATCAAATTAGGGTTTCAATTAGGCATTAATCTTGATTATTTTAATATCAAGATTCTCTCTCCTCCAACTTAATTCAAATGAGGCACCCATCTCATTTTATTTGCTCTACATGATTCCAAGAAACATTAGGGACCTTATTGAAGTGGTAATTTGCATATTGAACCCTAGGTTTTGGGTAAATTGCACTTTTCACCAAAACTAGGTTTTAATGCACAATACTGCTTTACAAGCTTAATCTTGGTGCCCAAGCTTGTGAAAACCATACCACTACATCATATTCATTATTATGATGTCTCAACATCAGAGGAACATCTTACCATGCAACATTTGCAAGTTGACCCCTCAACTTGGGTAATTTGCACTTTAGTCCAAAATAAGCAAACATTGCTTCAACATTGTTCGAACAGGACCAAAATTGAAACATAAGTTTCTCATGAGCCCTAATTACTTTTCCCAAGATAAGATTAAGAATCTACTTAACCTTATTAGGCAAAACATCTAGGGTTAAATCATAACCCAGGTCAGGGATGTTACAAATTATAAACCCCTAACAAGGATTTCGTCCTCGAAATCTCAAGAAAAGAAGGGATAGATTGTTCATTAATCATGCCCTCAAGTCTCTACATATCATCTTAATATCATGGGGATATCATGAACTCTGTGATTCCACACAAAGATCCTTTCATTAGCTCAACCTCATCAATGTTTATGCAGAGCATAAACCCCTAACATATGATGTCCATATCATTGAAAGGAAGAAGCATAAAAGAACATACTTCAATAATCACTCAAGAATACTTATCAAAAGGAAAAACATATATATCTAACATAGATAATTCACTTAGCAAACTCTATGTAATTGGGAATGTTCACATAGCTCTTCCTTTTAATTGGGAATGTTCACATAGCTTTTCCTTTTAATTGGGAATGTTCACATAGCTCTTCCCTTTTGATTAAGAATGTTCACATAGCTCTTCCTATTAGTTGGGAATGTTCACATAGCTCTTCCCTTTTGATTAGGAATGTTCACATAGCTCTTCCTATTAGTTGGGAATGTTCACGTAGCTCTTCCCTTTTGATTAGGAATGTTCACATAGCTCTTCCTATTAGTTGGGAATGTTCACATAGCTCTTCCCTTTTGATTAGGAATGTTCACATAGCTCTTCCTATTAGTTGGGAATGTTCACATAAATCTTCCCTTTTGATTTTATTATACTCTCTAGATTGTTTCAGAATGATTTCTTGATCAGGGCAATCAAAAAGATACCAATCTAAGAGTTTCCATACTCACTTTATCATCAATAGTTGTATACCTGGCCAGGGTTTACAAATACTGAGATCAAGTAGTATGCACTTACATGATATCATATTCCTTGCTTTTCATATCATTATACACACATGATTTTCCCTTGTTCCAACATGACTAAGTCATTTAGGAACTCTTTTAAAGCTCAAGCTTTCTATATTAAGGACTGATAATCTAGGTTGTAGGGCTAGTATCCAGTCCACTATATGCATTACTGTTGCCCTAATCTACCCAATAAGAGCATGATCATAGGATTCTCTATCCTGATCAGGTCTTTAATGGGGATTCTCAGGCACTTGTTCTCCTCTTGCCTGGTCCCATGCACCCTCTCCTGGTGCCGATATTATAGAAAGCAGGAAGCACAAGGTGGGTGGACAAGATGGCCACATCATCGTCATACAAGCACTTTTTTCAAAGAGTAGATGATTAATTATTGATATATTTTCATATATGTTTATCTTTATTGCACATATAGGAGTTAAAGATGTTGAATGATAAATGGACAACAAATAACTAGTCATACTCGTCAAGGTGGCTAGGCAGTTTTCACCACCCAAGGGGTGCCTATACTACATATATAAAATATGAAGAACCAATTTACTCTAAATCAGACCTATATCAGGTTACTCGATTATTTATATATATATAATCAAGGAATATAAATACCTAGATAGACTAAAAGGAATATAATCAATATACTATTTGAATTGCATATATATATATATATATATTTCTTGTAATGTGTGCTTAACTTATTATATATTTTACTTCATGTAGATGGATTTTCTAATAGATCGGAGTTGGATGTATATTGGGAAAAGAGTGCGAAGTGTTGTATTCAAGGCAGGGTTACAAAAGTTCATTGAGTTTGCTCTTATCCATCAGAGACCAACTAGACAAGGGAAATTAATATGTCCTTGCAAGGTATGTTTGAACAGATACCTTAAAACAGAGGAGGAGGTATTCTCACATGTATTACAAAAAGGATTTGTGCATAGCTATGATGTTTGGACGTTTCATGGGGAGGTGATTGGTAGGAGCAATCCTGTTGTGGCACCAAACATGCCTAGCACCGACAATATGCATCAGATGCTGGAGGATTTGTTTGGTATGGGTGACACAACAAATGACCACTCTACTGAAGCTATAGAGGAACCTGCAAATGTAGATGCACAAAGATTTTACAAGCTACTAAAAGAGGCAGATCAACCACTCTATAGAGGTTTCACAAGTCATTCTAAGCTATCATATTTGGTTGCCTTGCTATTTCTAAAGGAGGAATCTGGATGGTCCAATGATTCTTTCACAAAGTTGTTACAATTGATTATTTCAAGATTTCCAGAAGAAAATTGTCTATTCCCGGAGACGTACTATGAAGCAAATGCGATCGTGAAGGATTTATGACTTGATCATTCTACTATAGATGTATGTACAAATAATTGCATGCTTTTTCGCAAAGATGCAGCTTCAAAAGAAAATTGTGATACTTGTGGTGCTTCAAGATGGAATGAAAAGCATTACAAAACAAAGGGAAAGAAGGTAGCTGCTAAGTTCATGTATCACTTCCCTTTGATACCTCAGTTAGAGAGGCTCAATATGTCTTCATGTATTGCTAAAGATATGATTTGGCCATCTGAAGGAAAAGGCAGGGATGGTCGTATTCATCATCCTTCAGACACACCAGAATGGTTGTCTATTGATGCCAGGTATCCAGACTTTGCTACTGAACCACGCAATATTAGATTAGCACTAGAAACAGATGGATTTAATGCATTTGGCAATATGAGTGCATCACATAACATCTGGCATGTGTTGGTGACACCTCTCAATCTTCCGCCTTGGCTTCTTATGAAAGAACAATTTATTATGATGTCCCTATTAATCCCAGGTCCACATATGGTTGGCAATGACCTTGATGTATACTTGGAGCCATTAATTGAGGAGATGCAACTACTTTGGGAGCTTGGAGTCAAAGTTTATGATGCATATAGCAAAAGGAACTTCACTATGCGGGCAATGATTTTATGGACCATTAACGATTTTCCAGCATATGGTGACTTATCTGGTTGGAGCACTAAAGGTAAGAAAGATTTGGGATGTCCTTGTTGTAATGTGGAGACTGTATCAAAATGGTTAAAGTTTGGGAAAAAGCAATGCTATGGTTTCCATCGACATTTTCTTCCAATGAATCATCCATATAGACGTGATAGGAAAAATTTTGATGGTGAAAAATATTTTCGACTTCCACCTAAGACACTATCTGGAGAAGATATACTGAGGCAATTTGATAGATATGAAAATATCACATTTGGAAAAATGAATAAGCACAAGAGGCTTGGAGATCAAATTCAACCATTACCTCCTGGTTGGAATAAGATAAACATCTTTTTTCAACTACCTTATTGGAAGTATTTATCTGTTAGACATAATCTGGATGTGATGCACATAGAAAAGAATGTGTGCGAGAATATTTTAAACACATTATTGGGTGATTCTAAGAAAAGTAAATACAACTTACAAGCTCATCAAGATATGAAGAAAATGCGCATTCGAAGAGATTTATGGCCAGTAGATGCAGGTGACCGCTATTATTTGCCTCCAACATCTTACACCATGACTAATGCGCAGAAAGATAAGTTCCTATCTGTGTTAGAAAAGTTGAAAGTTCCTGATGGCTATTCTTCTAACATATCTGGGTGTGTTAGAAAATCTGATAGAAAACTTGTTGGGCTGAAAAGTCATGATTGCCATGTTCTTATGCATCAACTTCTACCTGTTGCCTTGAGACATTGCATAAGCTTAGATGTGTATAAGCTTATTGCTAATTTGTGCTCATTTTTCAACAAGCTTTGCTCTAACATTATTGATGTGGAGGAATTCAAAGAATTGGAACAAGAAATTGTTGTCACTCTTTGCCAGTTGGAGAGAATCTTCCCTCCTTCTTTCTTCACCATCATGATGCATTTGCCCATTTATTTAGCTTATGAAGCCAGACAAGCCAGATCTGTCCGAACTAGGTGGATGTACCCAATAGAGAGATACTTGAAGAAATTGAAGAAGTATTTAAGAAACAAAGCTAAACCGGCTGGTTGTATTGCTAGTGGCTATTTAGCTGAAGAAAGTTTGACATTTTGTGCTAGGTACTTGCATAATTTTGAGACAAAACTCGACCGCATTCCTCATAATGTTGATGGATCTCCAATTAGAGTTGGAGTGTCAAGAAATTTCGACATCCACACTTTGGAACAAGCCCATCGTTATGTCCTTTTCAATAAAGAGGATTTGGATGTTTACAGAAGGTAATATTTAATTACGTCCTAAAATTCTTGCTGATATTTGTATATTTGTTGTACATTAATTTAGACACTTCTTATAAAGCAGTGAACACATGTGTATTCTTCAAGATATGGAACCCAACATTGCCCCACAGACCCTAGAAACAAAACATGCAAAGGAGTTTTCTAAGTGGTTGAAAGAGCATGTAAGTCTCAAACATAAATATTGTTGTCACTCTTAATGTTCAAGTTAGTGTAGATTACATTAATGTTTTACTTTTTTATGAAGGTAATGCAAATGCGAGAGATTAGGCCGAATAGTATTAGTGATGATTTGAGATGGTTATCCCAAGGCCCTTATGACGAGGGAATGTCTTATGAAGGATTTTCGGTCAATGGATATCGTTTCCGTTCAAAGCACATTGAAAGTACATGTACTACACAAAATAGTGGAGTGTTTATGTGTGCTGACACTTCAAGTTATTCAAGTGGTAGAGATCAAAATCCTATAAATGCTGAAGTCACGTACTATGGCTACTTAGGGGAGGTTATTGAGCTAACTTATGGTCCAGGAATCAAAGTTCCGTTGTTCAGATGTTCTTGGTATGATGAAAGCACTTCTAACGGGTTGCAAATTGATGAATATTGGTTCACACAAATCAACACTTCAAGGATAAAAAAAAGGAGGAACCCTTTATCCTGGCTTCTAAAGCATTGCAATGCTCATATGTGAAGGATCCTAATGCTGATGATTGGTGCACAGTGCTAAAGCATCCTCCTAAAGATTATTCTGAAGTACTTCTTATTGAGAATTGCTTGACTGGTTTACAATATGAAGCTATTGATGGTGGTGTAACTAGTGATGTGTCTTGGACAAGGAGTGACACCGAGGGATCTTTTGTTGATAGAACTAAAAAAAAGAATGATGGGGCTAATGTTTAGTTCATTAATCTATCTGTTTTCATCAAATTATTTGTTTGCAAGTCTAGAATAATTTATTTGGGGAATATGTTCTATTGCATTTTTTGGCAAACTGTTACTATATGGCATATTCTTTGCAATTTATTTAGTCTTGTTTCATATACCAGCAAGTAGGACATCATTATTCTTTTTTGGGATATGAAACCAAGGTACTCTACAATTTATATGTTTTTCAAATGCTGAATATTCATATGTTGGTGTCTCATATTCTCCGCAATTTATTTGTTTTTCAAACGTAGCTGCTACTTTTGTTACTGACATTTCTGCACTAATAATCTAATTTTTTTCTTGTCAGTTGAAGGATGGTAGGAAGAATAATCACTAGATCTAGTTGTAACAACACACCCAGTCAACCTATTGTTGTCCCTCCATCTACAATTGTAGAAAATTGTGAGGATGAACCTACTCTACTGTCCAACAATATTGAAAATGATGTAACAGTTGAGGAAAATGTTGAGGATGAACAGGAGAATAGGAAGTATGGACGTGGGCCTGCAAGTGAGCAAAGCCTACTTCCTAAGCAAGGGGAGTCACGTCACAAGGTCCAATGGGATTATGAAGGAAATGCTATTGGGGAGAATGGTGCCAAATTGAATCGTTATTGTCATATGCTAGCAAGGAAACCACACATATGGCATCTAGACTTGAAGTGGAATGAACAACCACAACAAGCTTTTGTAGATAGAAAATCATTTATTGAGGTAATCTTTTTCATAAAAAGACCAACAAATTGTATGATTGTTATATCTAAAGTAATATTTTCTATGTTTTTGTAGAAATACTTCAATTTAGGCAGTCACCCTAATGCATGGAATCACATTGATGAACACATTATCAAAGGGATATCAGTGTGGAGGGCACGTGTAAAGAAAGATTACTATGAAAAGTACAAGATTGAACCAGAATTGATGATGAAGAAAGTTGAGAAAAATGCTTCCATAGATATGGACCGGTTTAAAAATCTTGTTAAAGAATGGGGAACCGAGAAGTCTAAGGTACAATGGTTTCATATAACTTACATGTATACCTATCTACTTTTTCTAATTATATGCTTCTTATGGTTTAGAAAATTTCCTAGATCAACAAGGCAAACAGAGCAAAAAAAGTGATGGATCATACCACATGATCAAAGCCATGGAGTTGTTATCGGGCAGAAATGGTATTAATAATGGACACTTGTCTTTCTTAGTAGGAGTTGAACATATAACATGGAAAATTATTATGTTATCTATCATGTGTAGGTCAGTGAAGATCAACCCGTTGTGCCTCTTAACAAATTTTTGGAAAAAGTTTACGACAAAAGCCCACAAGTGGTTAGAAAATGGATATTTGCTTTCCTATGATGTCTACAAAGCTACATATGCTTAGATATCTCAATTTAAGATTTCCTTTTATGATGCTTTCTAATTACATCTTGAAATCTCTGATATTGTGGAAAACCAAGTAGCAAACCAAGAAGAAATAGATCCTAGAAGTGTTGATAATCTAACACATGATGCTTATTTGCAAGTTTTAAATCCTTCCAAAAAGGCTAGGATCCGAGGTGTTGGAATTGGGCACAAAGAGATAGGACATAGGGGAAAAGCGGCACGTATAAGATATGAAATGCTTCTTGAGGAAAGCAATGCAAAGGATGTATGTTGGATTATAACTAAACTTGGACTATTAGTTACAACTAGTCTATTAGATCGATGCTTGTAATTTGTTTTCTATTTCATGATAAACTTAAGGAACTTGAAGAAACAATAAATGGATTGAAGAACTTCGTCTCCCAAATAATGAATTGATATAATCAATAACAGGTAACTCAGATTCATTTGTCTATGTCAATGTAATATATAATTTTTTTTTGACATTTTTGATCTATTTGTTATAGGATGGCGATATTAATGTTGATTGTGCAGCTGAATACCCCAATCAGAATACTACAAGTGTCTTACACATGCAAAGTGTCACAAATAGGTTGGTTGTGGGTTCTTTTCACATACAAGACAATACAAGTAGTGGTGCAGATGTAGGCATGTTTCCCAGGAAAAATAATTCAAGAGGGGATGGCTTAGGAAGACTTTCTAGACAAAGCAATTCAAGGGAGACTGGAGTAGGCATGCTTTCCATACAAGGCAATTCAAGGGAGAATGGAGTAGGCAGGCTTGCCATACAAGGCAATGGACATCTACTAATCTTTCAACCACAGGTACCTCATAACAACTATAGATTATTTTCAATATTCATACACATAAGAATATTAACATGTACACTTTATTAAAGGTTGTAGTTGAAAGTTGGTGCCCTACTTCTGGTAATAATCGACAAAGTCATCCTCAAATGCAGAACACACCAAGCACATCTTCATCGGTGTCTTTCACACCAAGAACTCAGCATTTAAATCAGGTATTCAATACGTGCTTGATTAAACTTCTAGGGTATCCATCCATATATCTTTTACTTATACCAAATCATTATATATCAGAAACTCATATATATTTATTTATGTTCTCTCTTTTTTATAAACCAACTGCTTATATTTCTTCAATCTGTTGCCTAGAATGTTATATTCGAGATGGCACATTATGTTTAAGTTATTTATTATAAGGTGTAATATTATGTCTAGTGAATCAAATGTTTACTATTTTCACTAACTTGATGGATCTGGTCCACAAGGTGTGACATTGTTACTTAAATTGATTAAGCTAAAGAAAAAATACTGTCAAAAGATTTGTTTCTTTGTCGGACTTTTCACTGGACACATGTGGCCATTACTGCCCTACAGTTGCCTTACTGTCACAAGTTGCCACGAGCACTTGCGGTTGCCTGCCTTTTATGTTTTCTCAGTTCGCACATCCCATCTCAACCCTGCTAATGTAAGTGATGGTGTGGTTCAAATCCATGTTGTGAGGACTGTGGGAGGTCAATCACTCCATCAAGCAGGTGTATCGAAAAACAACACTTGCTAATAATCAACGATTGGATCCTCATCTTTACAACAATACCCAGTCGATTAGAGCTGCATGCTCTGCAGTGTGACATGACCAATTTCATCCTCTTACCTAAGCATGTTGGTGATGCTAGCCTATGCTGTCATGGATTCCAACTAACCCATGCTGCTAAACTGCTGCATCTTCCTTTGAGATTGCCTGTTCTGGTGTTTCAGATGCTGAAGCAGAATTATGGCCACATCGAACTGCTGGCTGTTATCCTTATCTATCATATGGCCATGCCCCCCTCCAGATACATCATAGCCAGAAACAGTGATCTTTCCTGGATTTATAGTATCAACATCCTCAAGAGAACAAATAACACTCTAAACAGGGAAGTCCATTTGTGGTCTCCTAGTAGACCAGTTAATATTATCCCAGTTAATAGATGGAGGAAACATTTTGTAATCTTTTTGCATAAAGAAACCCTGGCATTCTTCTTCTATGATGTTAATCTGGTCCAACCACTTAACGGAGCGTGCTCCAATTACACCAGGAATGACCACACGTAGTGGAAATCCATGGTCACGGTTGAGAATCTCTCCATTCATTTCATAAGCTAGCAGCACATCTGCTTTAGGGTTTGTAGCCTGTTTTAGAGGAACTGATGCTCTATACGGGCCTCCATTCTCTTCTTTGCACATGTCAACACTGACAAATTAAACATGTTTCCCTCCATATGAAGAGATCTTAGTGAACTTTGATATCCCAACAAGTTGAAGGACATCTTCCAGTTTGGCTCCTCCCCAGATTGCATTTCCAAGAGCAGACACATCCCATCCAATGCCTTTTACTGTTCTAGATTTACTCATTGGTGTCCGTCTATTACCTGCACACTGTAAAGTGGTCGTGACTTCATATTTGGGCAGTTTCCTGATATCATCAAGAGAGAGCTCTTTCGGTTTTTCCACTAAACCACATACAGCCACACGATATCTCTCAATGTCATCAACAACGGGTATTGGGCCATGATTCCTCTTGTAGAACAAATCCACATGAGTGATGTAAGAAGCAACCAACGCTTGTCGTGGTGGCTCTGCATTGAATGGCTCCTTAGAATTGATCTTGAGCAAAGGATGTCGTGGCGGCTCCCGTGAGTAATCGGAGGGACCTCTTACACCTGGTATCTCTACTCGACTCTTCCCCTCTCTCTTCTTGTCGATAGTCCTACACAACATTGGTGTATTTCTGTCGATATATAAAATACAACTAAATAATATTGTTACATCCTCTTACAGCTATATCTTACCACGGCCATTGAAACTGCAATATATAGAACACTTTTCTGTATCATCACCCATCATGCAGCTTTTATACACATCCTTGTGCTAACATTCATGCTTATATTCCAACGTCATTGTCAGCATCTAATGATGAAATTGATTTCTAGATTTATGCTATAGAGGACCACTTGATAGAAATGGTATTGTTTACATATTAATACATGCCAAGGTCAGCAATTCTTGGTATGTCCTGTTCTAGAGTACTGAGATGCAGTCATGTTCTAGAGTACTGAGATGCAATTCTTGGTATGTCATGTTCTAGAGTACTGATGAATACAAGAATGTTAACTAGATATAAAAGCGTCAGACTGAAGTTGTCAATGAGAAACAATAACATCTTTATCGTTGTAACTAATGACTGCAGCTGCAGCTAATACACCTCATGTCAACTGCAGCTACACACCTGAAAGATGTACCAGCATAAACGCCTCAAGCGTATAGGATATCACCTTTGTTTGAGATGTGTGCTGTGTGAAATGCATCTGGAAACAAATTACCATCTCAATTTGTGATTACACTGTGCTCCAACAAACCATTATGTCTTCAGCTCCACTAATTAACAGAAGATGATCAAGAAGACAAGTTCAGTAATAATCCTTTTGTATCATGTGAGGATCGTCCTCTTTTTGTATCTATGACAACAACTAAGTGCAGTCAACAGAGATATAGGCATATAACCCACTGAGTTTTTTTTAATTATGTACTATTTACTAAGTTCAATCATAATTTTAGTTTACGGGTGCATGTTGCTGCTATGTTGGTTCACTTACATTTATCTCTACTTCGCACTCACTCTAATTCCTTTTTGTATTTATATTGATAGGGTCGAATTACTTTTAATGATGGATTTTGACGGACAATGCACCTTGGAGTAGACCAAAACCGAAATATAAGGATAAGTTGTTTGTTGTACTATGATTTATGTATTAACTTTAAATTCTAATAATATAACGATTTGTCATTTTTAGGAGAAGAATATTCAAGTACCTAACTGTATGAGGCCTGACATTGATGAAGAGCACCACACCATTTGAAGGAATATGGAGACATTATAGATCTTAAGAGTTTCTAGCATGATGTGTTGATTGTCATCAATCTCAAATTTTAGAACCATATGTACTCTTTATTTATATCAATGTTGAGCACACAATGTATGGATAATATTTTGCTTCAATAACAAAAATTGGTTTGAGGTGATTTAACATTTTTATGTGTCATTTTGGTGTTGAATCTTCTTATGATGTCATGTGAATTAGTATAAAAATATTGCTTGAGGTTATGTATACAAAGTTTTCATTTAAAATTTGATATTCACTATAGTAACAATCAATTAACATTTAATAAATCATTCAATAATCAATAACCAAATCATTTATAGTAGTCCCTCATAAATATATTGATGAAGGTCTAGATTGACCATCAAAATTGCATTGATGAAGACCACATAGCCCCTCAAAAATAATATTAATGAAGGCATTATCCCTTCAAAAATATATTCTCCAGGACCATCAAGTCCCTCAAAAATGTATTTATGAGAACTAAACATGCCCCCAATAATGTTATTATGAAGGCTAAATAGTCCCTCAAAAATGTATTTATGAAGGCTAAATAGTCCCTCAAAAATGTATTTATGAAGGCTAATTAGTCCCTCAATATAACATTCTTGAGGGTCAGTTGGTCTGTGACAATTGTATTCGTGAGGGCCACTGGTATTTGTCACGTGAGTTCTCTTCACGGACCATTTGTGAGGGCCAAACTCACAACCGTCCCTATTTGTGAGGGCCTGTAGAGAGGGGTTTGTGACAGAACTCACTCGTGAATAATGGCCCAATTGTTACTAGTGCAAAGAACCTTTACCATCTCTATTTTCTTGCATCTGAGCTCTTTCACCTTGGTATCCAGAATCTGCAAAGGTGTCTCAGGATAAGTTAGCTTCCCTTGAAGCTCAATAGGTTCAATGCTCAGCACATGGCTCGGATCTTACACATATCACTTTAGGTTGGACACGTGAAACACATCATGCATCATGCTATACTGAGGGCGTAATGCCAAATGATATGCAACTTCACTAATCCACTCTAACACCTCAAACAGACCCACATATTGGGGACTCAACTTTCCTATGTTCTTAGCTATAGCTTGGAGCGGTCAGATTTTCAAAAACACATGCTCTCCCACAATGAAATGCACGTTAGTCCGCTTTGTATCAGCATACAACTTCTGTCAATCCTGGGCTCTCTTCAGCCTTTGCTTGATCAAAGCAACTTTATCAGCATACACTTGGAGCTCATCTGACCTCAATAGGGTCCTCTCACCCACATCATCCCAGTGAAGTGGGGACCGACAGTCTCCCATACAAAGCTTCATACAGAGGCATCCCGATACTGGCTTGGTAGCTGTCGTTGTAGGGAAACTCAGCTAAAGGTAAGTACTGCTCCCATGAGCCACCCCAATTGAGCACATAAGCTCTCAATAGATCTTCTAACGTCTGGATTGTCCTTTCTGACTGACCATCCGTCTGGGGGTGATAAGTTATACTAAACTTCAACCTAGTACCCAATTCTTCTTGAACTTGCTTCCACAGCTTGGAAGTAAACTTTGGGTCTCTATCAGAGATGATCGATCTGGGTACACCATACAAATGCACTATTTCTCTGATATACAACTCAACTAGGTCTGACACCTTAGTAGTGGTCTTTAAGGCAAGGAAGTGTGCTGACTTGGTAAGATGATCTACCACGACCCATATCGCATCATGACCTTTCTTGGTCTGGGGTAGACCCACCACGAAATCCATGGTGATCTGCTCCCATTTTCACTCTAGGATCTCTATCGACAGTAAAAGCCCGCCAGGTCATTGGTGTTCATCCTTCACCATCTGGCACGTAAGACAACTGGCCACACATGTCGCAATGTCTTTCTTCATTCCTAGCCACTAGAAAAACCTCTGCAAGTCCTTGAACATCTTAGTAGTTTCTGGGTGCACTGTGTATTTGGATCCATGAGCTTCTTGCAAGATACGTTCCTTTATCGATGAATCTGCTGGAACCCATATGCGATTCTCAAACCTGATTCCTCCGTCTACTCCTACGGATAAGCGAGTCTGTGGCTTCATCATTAAACCTTGAAAACTACTAGAGGGGGGGTGAATAGAGTTTATAGATAATTTAACAATTATTGAACTCAACCACAATGAAAATATTGGACAAGGAGACACAAGGTTTAGAGTGGTTCCAACTATAGCAAATACTATAGCCGTCAGTCCACTACCCGGTTGCTTACCCAACCGGGATTTGAAAAGAAATTTATTTTATTACCTCTCAAGGAATTTACATAAAATACAATCTCTTTTCCCAAACCCTTCAAGCAGCCTTCACCTAGAAGTAATCGCCAACCTTGAAGCAGCCTTCCCTTGAAGTAGATGCACCAACTCCCGTTGCACCAGCCTTCTGAAGTAGCTTCCCTTGCGATAGCCTTCTTGAAGTAGCTTGAAGTCCCCTTCTCCACCTGAGAAGTCAACCCTCTCCAACCCGCAGCCTCCAACCCTAGGAGTAGCAAGGAGAGTACAAAAGATAACAAGGAACAAGAAAGAAAAAGGAAATTACAACTTATCCTTTAAACCCGAGGCTTGATATGCCTAGATCAAGCGTAAGATCTCCTAGCCAAGTATGTGAACTTGTGATTGCTGTGGGTAGGAGAATCTAGCCTATAGGACACGAGATTGAGCTAAGAAGAATGTAGGCCAATGATCACAGTGCTCAAATTGCTTGCAAAGGATTGCTCAAGTATGCTCAAGTGTATTCTCAAGTGTAACAAGTGAATTCTAGTGTCCTATGGCTTGTCCTATTTATAGGAATGGCCTAAGTATGCTTAAGGACGTTCTAGACAACTTCTAGGGGTTTCTAAGTGCTTAACTAGCCGTTAGGTACAAAGTTGTTGCTTTAACAACGGCTAATTAATTTATTCTGCAGTTGCTGTCAGAGACCATCTCGGTCGACAAATGGTCGACCGAGACACCTACTCGGTCGAAGTTTTGTCGACCGACAGGCTCTCTGGAACAAGTGATTTGCAACGTCTTTCTTCAACTACCAACTAACTTGTCTGTTGTGTCTAACGGCTACTTTGGATCTTTCTCGGTCGAGAAGATGGTCGACCGAGAGTGTCTCGGTCGAGGAGTTTGTCGACCGAGAATGATCCTGTTTCAAGGTTTCAATTTAAGCATTAATTATATGTGTGAGTGTGCAAAGGTGATCCTATTTAAATGGGATGACATGTCTAACTATAGTGTTTGGCTAGGGAAAATCTAACGCTTGATTTACATGCAAATCTAAGTACTTGTACATTATATATGTGTACAAGTTTTACAACATTGATTACATTGCATGAAAATAAAATTGAGTAAGCTCTTGGATTTTTCCCTAGTTGCTTTGCCATCCATCTTAGTCCTGCACACTCAAGTAGCTCGTTAGATTAATAAGAATGAAATGTTTGTCATCATCGAAACAAAGGGATTTTATCATAATATCCAATTTATCCAACAATCTCCCCCTTTTTGAAGATGACAAACATTTCCTAAATATGAAATGAGTAAATATAAAGCATGTGAGTTTCATACCTGAAAATTACCTTTTGTAGCCATCTATGTTTTGCAAGTGAGTGTTGGCCAAGATGTTATGAAACTCATTTATATTTTTGATTTTTATATTCTTTCTCCCCCTTTGTCATTTCAAAAAGATATCTACGTTGATTTTTCTTCTCCCCCTTAATATTATGCTCCCCCTCAAATAGATATCCTATTAGAAACATGAATGTTTGTCTAATTTATCCACAATTTGTTTCTCAATCATTTGCAAAGGATGTTAAGCCTTGAAATGATATGAGATTCCCTTAAGCGTATGATGAATGTATATTTATTTCTCATTTATCAAAGGATGTTAAGCCCTAAATTAAATGAGAATCCTCTTAATCTTAGAGTACATAAAAATGTCTCCATCCAAATGCAAGGGATGTTAAGCCCTATTTTGGGTAGAGAGTTCCTTCAAGTACAAGATACTATTTTCAATAAATTCATAAATTTCTTGAAAATTTTCAGCTATTACAATGTTTTTGTAATCTTCTTCAATCAAATGGTCAAAGTTTTTATGATATCCCCCTTAGTCTTATGCTTTGCTCCTCCTTAGATAGATATCTCAAATGAAAGTTTGAGTACTAAGAAAAAACTATAAAATGTTGTAGAGGATCTCCATGATTAACAAAGATGTATGCAATTTATGTCAGTCTGGAAAACAGAAACCCAGTCGGTTTACAACGGTCGTATCCAACGGCTATTTCTCGGTCGATCACTTGTCGACCGACGTTGTCTCGGTCGAGCATTTGTCGACCGACAGTTCGTCCGATATTGAGTCTGTTTAGTATTTGTCGGTCGAGAGAGATGGGCTGACCGAGAGGTTCTCGGTAGACGAATTCGTCGACCGACAGACTTACTGAGTACATCTTTTAAAGCTGATTTTTAAATGCAAATGGTAGATCATTTTTGTAGAGCATATATATATATTCTAAGGGAGTAATATTGGAATAATTTAAGGCTTTAAATGATAACAAATGATTTAATTTTCAAGAAAAATTTATATTAAGATTAGGTCCAAAGAAGAGAATTCCCAAGATAAGCAATTTTTGTCGAAGCTTATTTTAGGTCGCCCTTGACTACGACCATTGCGCCCCTTAGTCAAGTTTTATTTTGACCAAGAGGCAAATTTTGCAGATTTTTCAGATTGAATATATTGAGTCTAATATCTGCATAAAATTTAAATATCAAGTTGAAGCATACTACTTAATTGGAGACATAATTATTTCAAAAATACTGAGTTAGAGATTTTGTTGCAAGCAATATCATATAGCTGATAAGTTATTTTGCTGGCTTGCAGACAATTTTCTATGCGCACCCAATGATGAAAGCATGGTATAAAGCATACAATGATAATTCCATTTTATAATTGGTATATGTATAGACCAGAAAATACTTTTACGAAAAATCATATATGAAAAT
Source organism: Alisma plantago-aquatica (assembly GCA_963693085.1). Classification (NCBI taxonomy): domain Eukaryota; kingdom Viridiplantae; phylum Streptophyta; class Magnoliopsida; order Alismatales; family Alismataceae; genus Alisma; species Alisma plantago-aquatica. The sequence goes on along the minus strand of OY856411.1, from coordinate 233,353,723 downwards.
AGGAATTTTCTTTTTCATTTGACTTAGACTTTAAATCATCTAGGGAACAAACTAATATTAATTTCATTTATATTTGTAATTATGTAGAGTTGAGATAGACATAGAAATATGCAACTAATGTCATTGGTCATATCTCAACTTTGATTTTGTTCATTTAGTTTGGAGGTTTTGGAACCCAAACTAACTCTACATCTTTTCTCTTATAAGGACATGAAAATGAATAGTGACCAAGGCGCAAACAGTAATGACAACATATTGAGTCAACTTCATATCTTTTTCTATGGTTGTGTCCTATGTTGTCATTGGGTGAGGATGTCCTTTTAGGTACATATATAGATTGGGTTTGTGACTTTCTCTGACTAGGTTGTTGATGAGATTTTCCTTTAGGCTTGTAACCTAGTCCCCTTCTCCCAATTTGTTGATAGGGATTATCTAGAATTTGATCAAGAATGCCATGGTTATTCAAACTACGAACTTGTTGTTGTAGCTTGGCAATCTCATCCATTCTTTTCTTAATGTCTATTTTTGCTTGGTCTAGATTTGATGACAATAAATTTCTTTCTTTAACAATAGTGTCGTAATCTATATGGGTGCACAATAATGGTTGTTTCTGAAGATCGTTTACTTGAGTCTGTAAGTTTGAATTTTCAACAGAAAGGAGCTTGCAATCGGCTTCCATAGATTTTAACTTAAGATCAGAAAATTTATTTCCCTCTTTAAGATTCTCATTTTCAGATGCAAGAGCAAGAAGTTTAACATTTAGATCACCATTTTCCTTATTTGATTTCTTTAATTTCTTTTTGCACTCAACATATTTATTATGTGTTTCTTCAATAATAGCAACTAGTTCTTCTTTAGATAAATCAAAAAGACTTACCTCTTCTTCTTCTTCTTCTTCACTAGTTGTAGCAATAAAGCATTCTTTGTGCTTATCCTCTTCCTTTGATCTCCATGGGCATCCGGTTGTTTTGTGATTTGTTCCTAAACACCAATTGCAGCATGTAGTGGTTTTGTCCAAGCACTTTTCACCATTTCCCTCCATTCTTCAAGACCTGGTTAGGGTTCCTTGAAGCCTGCTCTGATACCAATTGAAAACTACTAGAGGGGGGGGGTGAATAGAGTTTTATAGATAATTTAACAATTATTGAACTCAACCACAATGAAAATATTGGACAAGGAGACACAAGGTTTAGAGTGGTTCCAACTATAGCAAATACTATAGCCGTCAGTCCACTACCCGGTTGCTTACCCAACCGGGATTTGAAAAGAAATTTATTTTATTACCTCTCAAGGAATTTACATAAAATACAATCTCTTTTCCCAAACCCTTCAAGCAGCCTTCACCTAGAAGTAATCGCCAACCTTGAAGCAGCCTTCCCTTGAAGTAGATGCACCAACTCCCGTTGCACCAGCCTTCTGAAGTAGCTTCCCTTGCGATAGCCTTCTTGAAGTAGCTTGAAGTCCCCTTCTCCACCTGAGAAGTCAACCCTCTCCAACCCGCAGCCTCCAACCCTAGGAGTAGCAAGGAGAGTACAAAAGATAACAAGGAACAAGAAAGAAAAAGGAAATTACAACTTATCCTTTAAACCCGAGGCTTGATATGCCTAGATCAAGCGTAAGATCTCCTAGCCAAGTATGTGAACTTGTGATTGCTGTGGGTAGGAGAATCTAGCCTATAGGACACGAGATTGAGCTAAGAAGAATGTAGGCCAATGATCACAGTGCTCAAATTGCTTGCAAAGGATTGCTCAAGTATGCTCAAGTGTATTCTCAAGTGTAACAAGTGAATTCTAGTGTCCTATGGCTTGTCCTATTTATAGGAATGGCCTAAGTATGCTTAAGGACGTTCTAGACAACTTCTAGGGGTTTCTAAGTGCTTAACTAGCCGTTAGGTACAAAGTTGTTGCTTTAACAACGGCTAATTAATTTATTCTGCAGTTGCTGTCAGAGACCATCTCGGTCGACAAATGGTCGACCGAGACACCTACTCGGTCGAAGTTTTGTCGACCGACAGGCTCTCTGGAACAAGTGATTTGCAACGTCTTTCTTCAACTACCAACTAACTTGTCTGTTGTGTCTAACGGCTACTTTGGATCTTTCTCGGTCGAGAAGATGGTCGACCGAGAGTGTCTCGGTCGAGGAGTTTGTCGACCGAGAATGATCCTGTTTCAAGGTTTCAATTTAAGCATTAATTATATGTGTGAGTGTGCAAAGGTGATCCTATTTAAATGGGATGACATGTCTAACTATAGTGTTTGGCTAGGGAAAATCTAACGCTTGATTTACATGCAAATCTAAGTACTTGTACATTATATATGTGTACAAGTTTTACAACATTGATTACATTGCATGAAAATAAAATTGAGTAAGCTCTTGGATTTTTCCCTAGTTGCTTTGCCATCCATCTTAGTCCTGCACACTCAAGTAGCTCGTTAGATTAATAAGAATGAAATGTTTGTCATCATCGAAACAAAGGGATTTTATCATAATATCCAATTTATCCAACAATCTCCCCCTTTTTGAAGATGACAAACATTTCCTAAATATGAAATGAGTAAATATAAAGCATGTGAGTTTCATACCTGAAAATTACCTTTTGTAGCCATCTATGTTTTGCAAGTGAGTGTTGGCCAAGATGTTATGAAACTCATTTATATTTTTGATTTTTATATTCTTTCTCCCCCTTTGTCATTTCAAAAAGATATCTACGTTGATTTTTCTTCTCCCCCTTAATATTATGCTCCCCCTCAAATAGATATCCTATTAGAAACATGAATGTTTGTCTAATTTATCCACAATTTGTTTCTCAATCATTTGCAAAGGATGTTAAGCCTTGAAATGATATGAGATTCCCTTAAGCGTATGATGAATGTATATTTATTTCTCATTTATCAAAGGATGTTAAGCCCTAAATTAAATGAGAATCCTCTTAATCTTAGAGTACATAAAAATGTCTCCATCCAAATGCAAGGGATGTTAAGCCCTATTTTGGGTAGAGAGTTCCTTCAAGTACAAGATACTATTTTCAATAAATTCATAAATTTCTTGAAAATTTTCAGCTATTACAATGTTTTTGTAATCTTCTTCAATCAAATGGTCAAAGTTTTTATGATATCCCCCTTAGTCTTATGCTTTGCTCCTCCTTAGATAGATATCTCAAATGAAAGTTTGAGTACTAAGAAAAAACTATAAAATGTTGTAGAGGATCTCCATGATTAACAAAGATGTATGCAATTTATGTCAGTCTGGAAAACAGAAACCCAGTCGGTTTACAACGGTCGTATCCAACGGCTATTTCTCGGTCGATCACTTGTCGACCGACGTTGTCTCGGTCGAGCATTTGTCGACCGACAGTTCGTCCGATATTGAGTCTGTTTAGTATTTGTCGGTCGAGAGAGATGGGCTGACCGAGAGGTTCTCGGTAGACGAATTCGTCGACCGACAGACTTACTGAGTACATCTTTTAAAGCTGATTTTTAAATGCAAATGGTAGATCATTTTTGTAGAGCATATATATATATTCTAAGGGAGTAATATTGGAATAATTTAAGGCTTTAAATGATAACAAATGATTTAATTTTCAAGAAAAATTTATATTAAGATTAGGTCCAAAGAAGAGAATTCCCAAGATAAGCAATTTTTGTCGAAGCTTATTTTAGGTCGCCCTTGACTACGACCATTGCGCCCCTTAGTCAAGTTTTATTTTGACCAAGAGGCAAATTTTGCAGATTTTTCAGATTGAATATATTGAGTCTAATATCTGCATAAAATTTAAATATCAAGTTGAAGCATACTACTTAATTGGAGACATAATTATTTCAAAAATACTGAGTTAGAGATTTTGTTGCAAGCAATATCATATAGCTGATAAGTTATTTTGCTGGCTTGCAGACAATTTTCTATGCGCACCCAATGATGAAAGCATGGTATAAAGCATACAATGATAATTCCATTTTATAATTGGTATATGTATAGACCAGAAAATACTTTTACGAAAAATCATATATGAAAATAGGAATTTTCTTTTTCATTTGACTTAGACTTTAAATCATCTAGGGAACAAACTAATATTAATTTCATTTATATTTGTAATTATGTAGAGTTGAGATAGACATAGAAATATGCAACTAATGTCATTGGTCATATCTCAACTTTGATTTTGTTCATTTAGTTTGGAGGTTTTGGAACCCAAACTAACTCTACATCTTTTCTCTTATAAGGACATGAAAATGAATAGTGACCAAGGCGCAAACAGTAATGACAACATATTGAGTCAACTTCATATCTTTTTCTATGGTTGTGTCCTATGTTGTCATTGGGTGAGGATGTCCTTTTAGGTACATATATAGATTGGGTTTGTGACTTTCTCTGACTAGGTTGTTGATGAGATTTTCCTTTAGGCTTGTAACCTAGTCCCCTTCTCCCAATTTGTTGATAGGGATTATCTAGAATTTGATCAAGAATGCCATGGTTATTCAAACTACGAACTTGTTGTTGTAGCTTGGCAATCTCATCCATTCTTTTCTTAATGTCTATTTTTGCTTGGTCTAGATTTGATGACAATAAATTTCTTTCTTTAACAATAGTGTCGTAATCTATATGGGTGCACAATAATGGTTGTTTCTGAAGATCGTTTACTTGAGTCTGTAAGTTTGAATTTTCAACAGAAAGGAGCTTGCAATCGGCTTCCATAGATTTTAACTTAAGATCAGAAAATTTATTTCCCTCTTTAAGATTCTCATTTTCAGATGCAAGAGCAAGAAGTTTAACATTTAGATCACCATTTTCCTTATTTGATTTCTTTAATTTCTTTTTGCACTCAACATATTTATTATGTGTTTCTTCAATAATAGCAACTAGTTCTTCTTTAGATAAATCAAAAAGACTTACCTCTTCTTCTTCTTCTTCTTCACTAGTTGTAGCAATAAAGCATTCTTTGTGCTTATCCTCTTCCTTTGATCTCCATGGGCATCCGGTTGTTTTGTGATTTGTTCCTAAACACCAATTGCAGCATGTAGTGGTTTTGTCCAAGCACTTTTCACCATTTCCCTCCATTCTTCAAGACCTGGTTAGGGTTCCTTGAAGCCTGCTCTGATACCAATTGAAAACTACTAGAGGGGGGGGGTGAATAGAGTTTTATAGATAATTTAACAATTATTGAACTCAACCACAATGAAAATATTGGACAAGGAGACACAAGGTTTAGAGTGGTTCCAACTATAGCAAATACTATAGCCGTCAGTCCACTACCCGGTTGCTTACCCAACCGGGATTTGAAAAGAAATTTATTTTATTACCTCTCAAGGAATTTACATAAAATACAATCTCTTTTCCCAAACCCTTCAAGCAGCCTTCACCTAGAAGTAATCGCCAACCTTGAAGCAGCCTTCCCTTGAAGTAGATGCACCAACTCCCGTTGCACCAGCCTTCTGAAGTAGCTTCCCTTGCGATAGCCTTCTTGAAGTAGCTTGAAGTCCCCTTCTCCACCTGAGAAGTCAACCCTCTCCAACCCGCAGCCTCCAACCCTAGGAGTAGCAAGGAGAGTACAAAAGATAACAAGGAACAAGAAAGAAAAAGGAAATTACAACTTATCCTTTAAACCCGAGGCTTGATATGCCTAGATCAAGCGTAAGATCTCCTAGCCAAGTATGTGAACTTGTGATTGCTGTGGGTAGGAGAATCTAGCCTATAGGACACGAGATTGAGCTAAGAAGAATGTAGGCCAATGATCCCAGTGCTCAAATTGCTTGCAAAGGATTGCTCAAGTATGCTCAAGTGTATTCTCAAGTGTAACAAGTGAATTCTAGTGTCCTATGGCTTGTCCTATTTATAGGAATGGCCTAAGTATGCTTAAGGACGTTCTAGACAACTTCTAGGGGTTTCTAAGTGCTTAACTAGCCGTTAGGTATAAAGTTGTTGCTTTAACAACGGCTAATTAATTTATTCTGCAGTTGCTGTCAGAGACCATCTCGGTCGACAAATGGTCGACCGAGACACCTACTCGGTCGAAGTTTTGTCGACCGACAGGCTCTCTGGAACAAGTGATTTGCAACGTCTTTCTTCAACTACCAACTAACTTGTCTGTTGTGTCTAACGGCTACTTTGGATCTTTCTCGGTCGAGAAGATGGTCGACCGAGAGTGTCTCGGTCGAGGAGTTTGTCGACCGAGAATGATCCTGTTTCAAGGTTTCAATTTAAGCATTAATTATATGTGTGAGTGTGCAAAGGTGATCCTATTTAAATGGGATGACATGTCTAACTATAGTGTTTGGCTAGGGAAAATCTAACGCTTGATTTACATGCAAATCTAAGTACTTGTACATTATATATGTGTACAAGTTTTACAACATTGATTACATTGCATGAAAATAAAATTGAGTAAGCTCTTGGATTTTTCCCTAGTTGCTTTGCCATCCATCTTAGTCCTGCACACTCAAGTAGCTCGTTAGATTAATAAGAATGAAATGTTTGTCATCATCGAAACAAAGGGATTTTATCATAATATCCAATTTATCCAACAAACCTTTCATCTTATCTAGCTCTTCACTGGTCAACTATGCTGCTATGATCTCACCCAACAACTCAGATTGAATCTGGATATTAGCCAAACGAACTCGATCTTCTAGCAGTTGTGGAGTCCACTCCACCAGCTCCTCCAAGCTCTTCCACTGACTGGACAAAACAACTACACACTTAAGCTATTTCTGACTCAAAGCATCTGCTATGACATTCACCTTACTAGGATGGTAGGCGATGGTGAAGTCGTAGTCCTTCATATACTCCATCCATCATCACTGTCGTAGGTTTAGGTCTCTCTGTGTCAGCAGGTATTTTAAGCTCTTATGGTCGGTGATGACCTCGAGGGTAGCACCGTACAGGTAATGCCGCCATATCTTCAAACCATGGATAATAGCATCTAGTCCTAGGTCATGTGTCGGATAATTCACCTCATTGGGCTTGAGTTTTCGGGAAGCATATGCAACCACATGCCGATTTTGTTCCAACACACAACCAAGTCCCATCTTGAAAGCATCAATGAATATCATGAAACCCTCATTTCCAGAAGGTAGAGTCAAAATAGGGGTGGTGGTCAGCTTCTCCTTCAACTCTTGGAAGCGAGCTTCACATATGTCAGACCACACGAACTTCACATCCTTCCGAGTTAACATGGTCATCGACAAAGCAATCTTTGAGAAATCCTTGATGAAGCGACGGTAGTATCTGGCCAACCCCTAGAAGCTGGGAATCTCGGAGGGGTTCTTTGGTGCTATCCAGTCTCAAACTGTCGATACTTTGGATGGATCTACAACAACCATTCCTCCTGAGATGATGTGTCCAAGAAACATGACTTGGTCTAACCAAAACTCACATTTCGAGAACTTTCCAAAAAACTTATGCTTTCTCAGGATATCAAGGACTCTACCCAGGTGGTCACGGTGTTGGGCTAGGTCATCTGAGTACACCAAAATGTCATATATGAACACTATCATAAAAGAGTCAAGGAAAGGCTAGAACACACTGTTGATGAGGTTCATGAAGACACTAAATGCATTGGATAATCCAAACGGCATGACCACAAACTCATAGTGGCCATAGCATGTTCGGAAAGCCATTGTGGATATATCCTCACTCCTTACTCTCACCTGATGGTATCCTGACCTCAAATCGATCTCGGAGAAGACTCGAGCATATTTGAGTTGGTCAAACATGTCATCTATTCTAGGCAAAGGATACTTATTCTTAATGGTTTCCTGGTTAATCATCCGATAGTCAATACACATCCGAAGCGACCCATCCTTCTTTTTCACAAAGAGGACTGGTGCTCCCCAAGGTGATGTACTGGGTCGGATGAAGCCTTTATCCAACAACTCTTGCAACTTAGTTTTTAAATCAAGCAACTCTGCAGGGGCCATTCTATAGGGTGCCTTAGATATAGGGTTAGTCCCAGGAGCTATCTCAATAGAGAAATCTACCTCCCTCTCAGGGGGAATTCCTGGTAGATCATTTGGAAACACATTTGCATACTCCTGGACCACCTCTATCTCCTTTAAGGATCGTCCCTTAGCTTCAGGTACGGTAACTATGGCTAGGTAGGCTCGATAACCCTTGGATAGCATCCGTTCTGCTTTCAAAGTAGACACATAAAGGATGGTTGTCACATCCCTCCTTCCTCGAATGGTGAAGTGTGGATGGCTGATCTTCTTAATAAGAATCTTCTTCTATCTACAGTCAATCTGGGCTCTGTAGGTGGAAAGCCAATCCATACCGATGATTACATCAAAATCATTCATGTCGAGGAGGATGAAGTCAGTGGGAAGCTCATGGTTCATATACTTAACTGGAAAAATAGGGGTTTTCAAACGAGAGGTATAAATACAACCACTCGGGGTTGTGACATCCAGAACATAACCCAAATCCTTGATATCCAAACCAAGCATAGTTGCCAGATTTCTCAAAATAAAAGTATTAGTAGAACCAAAATCAAAGAGTTTTTTTACATTTTGTCCCATGACTTCTAATAGGCCTACATAGTTTATGTCACATCAAAAATCTATTACATGATCTACTGAACTAAAAGGAAAAATATCTAAGGGTTATTACCCTCGATAAGCCTATTAGCATTCGCATGAGCTTCTTCATTATCGATGGCGAACACTCTAGCTTGTCTCTTTTCTCCAGCTGGAGGTGCTCCGGCTGGAGGTGCTGCAGCGACTGGTTGTGCTGCAATAGGATGTGAACCCAAAGGTCCTCTTGGGTTGGGCTGAGGGCAATTGGCGGTGAAGTCTCCCTCTTGCTGACATCTGAAACACACCTTCTTCTCAAAATGGCACTTTCCAGGATGTGTCCGTCCATAGGTGTGACACTGCTGGAGACGACCACGGGGCTTGCCCTTGTGCCCATGCTTGCTTTTGTTGTGGTTGCATCCTTATCCCTTCTTGTGTTCATTCCTCTACCCTTGTGCTCCTTCAGTGAAACCTAGATATCCTTTGGATTGATTCTGTGCAGGCATCACCATCCTTTCCATGTCTAAGGCGGTGTTATAGGCTTCCGAGAAGGTCTTTGTCTTACTAGCCATCACATGTGGCTTGATGGTAGGGTGCAGACGCTCTATGAAGTGGTCCACCCTTCTTTCTTCATCTATCATGTGATCGAAACATTCCAGGATGCGGAACTTGCGACCAAAGTCCACAACTGACGAGCTTCCTTGTGTCATGTTAGTGAACTCTCGCTCCTTCTCCTTCTTGGCTGAGATGGGGATGAATTTGGCGATGAAGATGGTCTTGAAATCGGTCCATGCCATCGGTTCTTTGCTTAGGTCTCTTCCTGTGATATGGTTCTCCCACCATATCTTGGCTGCACCTTCCAAAAGGTGAGTAGCAAATAGAACCTTCTTGTTTGGCTGTACTTCCAGCATACGTAATCCATTCTCAACTACAAGTAGCCAAGCTTTTACCTTGTCGACCACTTCAGACTTATCTTCTCCCCAAAACTTCTCAATGTTGAGCTTGACGAAGTCTAAGATGGTGGATCCCAATCGAGGACGAACAGGAAGTGGCTCACCATTCTCATCTCTATCTATTTACCCGAGGGCTAAGGCATGGATAGCCTCAATCAGCCATTTCTACTACTCCATCCATTCAGTAGTGTGAACTACCATGGTCGGTTCTGGACCACCAGATTGGTCCTCCTCCATCTGGGCGACTTCCTCGTACTCATATTGTTCCTCATATCATGGTCCTTCCTCTTGCTCAAGGTTGTTGAAGGGTATCGGGTCAGGGTTGGGGGCCTCATGAGCAGTTCCTTCAGGTCTCTTTCTTTTCTTTGAGGTTTCACCACCATGGTTTTGCTTCCTTTTCTCAGAAGACCCATTCTCCTTGTGGGGAGGCCCACCACCATTGGTGGCAACTGGAATAGCCATTGTCTTTGTACGAGCCATCTATATAAGCACACAAACAGACCTTTAGTCTATATTTAACTAATTATACTTATGTCGATGACATCTTAATTATGTATCTTTTATTACTTTGGTGGAGGATTCCTTAAACCTTATCAACCTTACCCATACCTCAAGAGGGTGAGGAAGAGAGAGAAAATCCTAATCCTTGGAATCCTTAACAACATTTGAGTTGAGAAGGGATGAACAAGATGAGAGAATCCTAAAGGTATCTTATTTTTAGTCAAATCCTAAGACATTGGCCAGGTAGTCACACAATCTGGGAGTCCTCATATTCCGACTAGAAGTGCGTAGGAAAATATTACCAGCCTCCAGACGTTATCTGTGGCATACAACTCATAAAACAAGATTAACTAATGCAGAAGCGATCGTTAGAAGCGTAATTTCTGAAAATCACTAAAAATTAAAACCATTTATCAAGAGATCCATTTACAGGAAAACTCTTTCATTTAGAACCAAAGTAAAAATTACATCCTGGTTCATGTGTACATAACATGCATCATTGCATCTCGAGGCATACATGCACAAAAATCTCAGATCGAAGTATCAAAACACTAACTCCTAGGACCTGAGAGTACAGAGACGAGTTTAGGACTATTTACATAAAGACCATACAACCAATGTCTCCACCTATTGGATCACTGCTGTCCCTGTGACTGCTGTTGCTGCTCTTCTCCTACAGAAGAGTTTCTGCCTTATCGTCTGCGTCTACCTAAAAACATTGGATCCCACGGGAGTGAGACAATTATAAAAATTTCCCCAGTGGGAGATATAACTCTCCGCCAAAACATTGTCATTGCAGTTTAATAGAAATAAACTGAACAGTGAGATAATTTGAATCAATACCAGGTGGATCAACATCTACACAGACTAGATCAACATTCTTATGCAATATTACAATTGTAAACTGATTAAACAACATGTCTCATATTCAATATGAATTAAAGGAATATAAGTATATCTATATATCAAGGACATGCTAAGCAATATAACATCAACCAGTGATTCTCGCATTTCAATCTTATGAAAGTACGCTACACGGCTGATTATATTTTACAAACAGATTTAAGCTCTGAGGAGATGAGGTATACCGCTCATACTCCAACCGACCATTTCTAGAATCAAAATCGGTACCATAAATAGGTCAATGGAAGAGCCAGATTCCCATGACCTCCCACATCCTGGTCAACACAGGACTACAAGCAGGACTGTGTCGACTGCTCAAATATCTTTCCAGGGTATACTGGAACTTCGCTATAGAGTTACAGCGTCAACTGCACTCTCACCAGTAATCGAGAGCATTAATGTTTATCTCCATCAATCCGACATGAAATAACATTGGGAGATTAATGATACGTCCATCCCAACCATAAAGAGATTTATGGTACATCTATCCTGACACATGAAGGATTGAGGGGTTTAATGTTTACTCTCTCTCAATCTCTTCACCCGAACGTAAGGATATTTTCACCCATTTACCCCCACATATTCAAAATATGTGAATTGCACGAATTCTATAGAATACCTATTTCACCATCACCAATTGCTGACGATGATGGATCTATGGTCAGAGCACTACATGAACAGGTTTCACTTGATCAATTAAGTACATTTTCATATTCTCTTAGCATCAGGCAAGTTCTCAGACAAAACTCATTATGACAATGCTATAAGGAAACATGTACTAATTTCATCAATTGCTTAACAATGTTACAAGATATTGGGAACTCAATCCCTTCTCAATTTCATCACCATAATCATATGGCCCTGGGTAATTAAACCCTTGATTCATCATTAAGCATTGTTACCACCTTTCCAGGTAACCATCACCTTTAGGTCAGTTGACCAAGGCAAACATGATACTTTTCTATTATAAGCATCACACATGGTACTTGATGCCCATTAACTCTCTTGATACCTCTTACCAGGTAGCAAGGTATATTATGACACTCAAGATACAATCACAACAGTGAATTAAACATCATAGCTTATACCTGTCCATGATCATCATTTCAAGATGCCTGCATTGTTAGCACAGATAATACAGTGATATCAATTGCATATTAGAACCATGTTCAACAAATATGAATTCACTATTCATGGGTAACACCACTATTCCCTTACTAGGGTTAGGGTTTCCCATTTCATGGCATTTAAGGATAATCATCCCCTTATCACATCATAGATATAGTTTATCACCATATTGCTCAAGATGAGGGTTCATTGAGCAATACATAACATTACCCTGGGTTTGGGCTTCACAATACATCAAACATCAGGGTTCCTCATAAAACCATCCTCAGTTAGGGTTTCACATCAAATTCTCCCTTTAAAAAGGATTTACATTCAATGTTCCACAATTAGGGTTTACTATTCATCCCAATTAGGGTTTCATGATCCATTCCCATAATTAGGGTTTACTATACATCCCAATTAGGGTTTTGGATCACATTACTCTTGATTAGGTCTATTCACATCATCACCCCAAATTAGGGTTACATCCATACCTTGGATTAGGGTTATGGATCAACAACCTTGTCAATTAGGGTTTAGGTTCATGATTAGGGTTTCATGATCGTATTACTTAAGAATCATACCCTTAATCACCATATGAGTCATACTCATGTATCAACTCTATGTTATCATACCTCTCAACTTGATTAGGTCATATCAACCCTTAATTAAGTTCATACAACTATGAATGACACAGTGTACCAAGTCATTGCTCCTATTAGCAATTAGGGTTTCTTTCTTGATTAACACTAATCACATAGGTACTTTTAGGGTTTCAACCCTTGTACCTTATTGATTAACATTACTAATCATTATTGGATAATTAGGACTATCATTGCCTTTAATATCCTAATGATTGAACCACTCACAACCTCCATGCGGTCTTGAAGTTACATCACCAAATGGTTTTGAAACCGTTTGCTACCAAACGGTTTTGAAACCGTTTGACCCTAAATGGTTTCAAGACTGTTTGGTCTCAAACGGTCTCAAGACCATTTGGGCCAAATCAGTCCCAAAACTACAAGGGCTAACTAGGTCAATTCTCAATCAAATCGATTTCCAATTGCACCATTGAATGGCCATTGATTATTCAATTGAAAGGTTCATCAATCCCAACCATCAGATCACCATCCATGGGTCAAGGATCAACCTTCAATCCACCAAACAGTTTTGAAACCGTTTGGTCCCAAATGGTTTCAAGACCATTTGGGATCAAACGGTCTCAAGATCGTTTGCCCCAAAAAGTCTTGAAATCATTAGGACCAATCAAGGATTTCATCAATCAATTCAATTAGGGTTACAACTTGAAGGATCGTGCACACCTTGGATCACTCAATTGAGTCCATTGGATCATCATCCAACCAATGATCAAGTTCAGACCCCAAACGGTCAACTATACCAAATGGTCAACCATGCCATATGGTTTGGAGTCCAAACGGTCAACTATACCAAACGGTCAACCATACCAAACAGTTTTGGATTCAACTTTACCAAACAGTTTGCAAAACCGTTTGGACTAAAAGTCCAAGACCGTTTGCTGTTGTTCTTTGATTAAGGTCTGTGCTTATGAACAAGTTATCATCTTCAACCTTTAGACTCACAAAAGCTACTGCCATTTCCAAGGCAACTCCATCAATCAAGCAAGGTTATTGCAATAATAACAACTAATTCAATTGCAAGTAGAAATCAAATTCAATGACAAAGATTAAGGGTTAAAGTTATATAACCCGCCTTCAAATCTGATCCCAAGCTCCAAGCTTCACGGCTCCAATGGTAGTTGAAGCTCTAGCAACCTCCCAAGGTCGTTTCTCAAGCTTTCGGAGTGAAAGGATCGGCTAGGGTTGAAGATGGAGTGAAGAAATGAAGGAATTATACATTGTTTTATGATTTTCACCATGAAATAATGAAGAACGAAGATTAAAGGCTTACCAACAGGTTGGGGACGTGCTCCCTACTTTCCTTAGCCTTCTTGGTCGGTTTTGCAAGCAAGGGGAAGAAAAGGAATTGAAAAAGAACCGTAGGTGGGTTGAAAAAGGCTCTTTTATAAGAAGTTGATGAAAGAGAAAATGTTTAATTAAAATTCAATTAATTCCAAAAATGGTACCACCTCTTCCTCCTTGTTTTGCTTGCATGAAAAGGCAACTCAAAGCCACCGAACTCCCTTCCATTATCCATGGATTAAGGGAAAAGAAAATAAGCACCTTAATCCATTATAATACTAATATATCTTTTTGAGTGGGAATTCTTTTCCTTATAATAAGGTGAGTGGAATTTCACCTCCTTAAGATATTTTCGATCCTTGAAAGCTCAAGGAAGTTCACTCATGTATCTAAATTCCTCCAAATTAATTTTGGTTGAAGGCCCTAGAATTATTTTATTTATATATACATTAATATATCCATTATGCTTAAATCTTTATTATTTTAATATCAAGATTCTCTCTCCTCCAACTTAATTCAAATGAGGCGCCCCTCTTATTTTATTTGCTCCACATGATGCCAAGAAACATTAGGGACCTTATTGAAGTGGTAATTTACATATTGCACCCTAGGTTTTGGGTAAATTGCACATTACACCAAAACTAGGTTTTCATGCACAAACATTACTTTATCAGCTCTTTCTTGGGATTCAGGCTATCACAAGCCATACCGCTACATCATCTTCATTCCCATGATGCCTTAACACATGAGGAATATATTATTATGCACAATTTGCAAATAGACCCCTCAACTTGGTTAATTTGCACTTTAGTCCAAAACAGGCAAAATATTGATTTCAACAATATTCAAAAAGGACTAAAATTGTAATATAAATTCCTCTGGAGCCCTAATTACTTTTCGAAGACAAAAGCATGCATGTAATTACTCTCATTATGCAAAACACCTAGGGTTACTTCATAACCCAGGTCAGGGATGTTACATTATCCTTTTCTAGACACCTCTGTCTTTTGGAAAATCCTCTAATAACTCCCTCAGTTCTATAGAATTTGTAAAATTTAATAATTATTAAAGATTAAATGAGGAACCTAAGCTCTGATACCAATTGTAACAACCCCGCCTCCCGATCACCCCTAATTAAGGGAGACTAAGAGGTCAGATCCATTATCCCAATAAACCAGATCAAAGGTTCGACAATTAATCAATAATAATTAAGAAATTTTACCAACTAAACTGAAATTTGGTATAAAACAAAATTTTGCATACCTTTCAAAACTCTGGGAATCTATCTATCCACAACTTGAATTACTCTATCTAATCCTCTTTGCACTTTATTTCTTATTTTCACAAAGTGTCACTTTACTGTTTATTCATTTCAGGGTTGTACCTAAAATACTGACAAACAAAATAACGGTCAACATATAAGAATATGTGACACGATTTTACCGTGCGTATAACGTAAGTGCACGCGTCAATGTAATATAGGCCCTTGTGAGACCCGAGTCGAACTCAGGGACACTAAACTATCAGTAGACTACTACTAACTATTCACAATCAGCTAAACTGATTAAAAGGTTTTGAGGGTTGATTAAAAAGAAAAAGAAAATAAAATAATAAAGAGCAATCGATTAAGTGTTTAGTTTAATCAATTCAGGTTGGAATCTTTAGGATTGCGGTTTCACCACGGGTTTTGATTGTATGAATTTCCATAAAGTTAATCAAATTCGTCTCTCATTCCAAGTAGTGGCCTGTAGTCAGAATTGTTCACTGTCGTGATACAATTCACTACCTAAATCTAGGTCGGTACCACCGTCATAGTAACCTATACCCTAAACTAGGTGCATTAGAATCGACCTCTGGGTTTCCACCATTAACCGTACATAACCTTGTTCAAGGGATTTATTAATTAATGAGAATTTCATCTCTTTTCAACCGTTAATTCTTCTTTCAAAGTAATTAAAGGCATTAGATTATCATTAGGGTGATCAATCATAATGATATAATGGAGAAAACAAAATCATACCATAGATTTAAGAGACAAGTTATAAATTACTATGATAAAAATGTCATACAATGATTACCTGGGATACTCCCGGTCCTAAAGACAAAGGGGATTAGCCCCGCATGTTCATCTCAGAGCAAGACATGGTGGAAGAAAGGGAGAACATGGGGAAAACGTGGATGAAGTGATGTAAACCCCTGAATGGAGAAGATCTGAGTGTTCCTCGACGTAGAGTGCGTGATCTACAGCCTTTCGGCGGTGGAAAACATCTTCTTCGGCTCCCAGAACAATCAGGGCGTGCTTCTGGGCTTCGTTCTTCTCTCCACCTCTTCCTGAGACTTGTGTAGCGGCTAATGACATGATAGATGGCTCCTGGCTGCCGTCATTAGGTATAAACACCAAATTAGATCGTCGAAATATCACCACCGTTGGATTCAGGCCGATTTGGAACAAAAACTAATCTGACGGCATTGATACCATCAATGCGGGTCGATGGTATCGACCCCTCATGATATCGACAAACTTTCCTTCTTTCTCTGTCATTCAGCCTGATGTAGACTCAATACCATCAACGCGGGTTGATGGTATCGACACCTTTAGGTGTCGATTTTTTCACCTTTCTGACACTGAAGCTGTAGAACGTCGATAGTATCGACTTTTGTGCTGATAGTATCGACCGGATGATCGCTGACAACCTGAAGGTAACTCGCTACCATCGACTTCCCAGTCGATGGTATCGACACTGCTTGGCTCCTTGTGACTGTCTGCCTGCGACTGTGTCGATAGTATCGATCGATGTCGATGGTATCGACAGCTGTATATATGTGTTTTTCCTGAAATTGCAAGACAAAGCCAAATCAGCTGAGATAAAACCCATTATTATAATCGTTTATTATAATAAAGATAAAATATGAGAGATTTGACACTAACAGAGATTATAGACTAGAGTAAGTGAATTATGTATTATTTACCACTAAAGGGACCAATAAACACATAAAACGCAAGTAAAACAAGTCTATAAATGTGACTCAAAATCATCACATCAAACTCCCCTAAGCTTGAACATTGCTCATCCTCGAGCAACAAAACTTTAGAATAGAATTGTGCAAGTCAACTAAAGAATAGATTATCACAACAGACCTTGCCGTATGATTCCAGCCAGACATTCACATACTGGCCCTTACTAACCACATAATGATAATTACCCTAAAGGCGACAATGATTATCCATATAAGATATCTATCTCAAAATTGATAAACACTATCACATAAGGTTGTTAACATAATAAAATCCTCCGGTCCAGACTCGATGCATCTTGTGATCTTCTATCTACGTTGCTCGTCCTAACTACCATCTAAGTGGAAGCAGCTCTCCTGATATGAAAGAGTGAGGAGATAATCATGGTGGCCTACCAATTCAAGCAACAGGTGGATGTAATAGGTGGTTGTGGAAGAAATGGAAGCATAATATAGTTTTAACATGCATAAATATTCGAAATGACCTAAATGATGCAAATGCAAATGAAAATGCCCTAATACCTACATTTTGGGTGAAATGATGCATGTTCTTACAATTCCATTTTATGCGAGATGGAATGTCTAAAAACAACATTATGTGCTTATTCTTCCTATCACAGAGGTGAGACAAGCTCTTTTCTCCCTCTAAAATCAGCTTTTTTTTCAAGCCCTTTTTCTCTCAAATTGCAAAATGTACAATATTTTTTTAGCCCCTTTTTTCTTTCCTTTTTTTTGGGCTTACATTCACATAACTGCAATCCTTGAGGCATTATAACTGTATTTTAGAGAGTATAGAATGAATCACCAGCTTCTCTTATTTTTCAGAAGAAATAAGGCACATACTATCTTATATGCTCAAAGATATGTTAAAATGTAACTACATGAGATCAGTTATGCAACTATGATGACATGCACTCAAGAATGTGTGCATGCATGATTCATCTACAAATTTTTTCATTTTCCAATTTTTATGCATAATCTACTAAAATGCAATCCTACCTAAATGCTATGCAATCAAAAGATGAAAACTGTAATGTGCTTCTAGTTCTTATGGTGGAGTATGAAAACAATGGGGTGGATAGATCATAAGATTAATTGGCTGAACCATTGGAAAATATTATATATCCCTCCTTACTGATCTGTGTAATAATTAAGAGGTTTCTCTCTCTTATTTCAAATTAAGGTCTCATTATCATTTGGTCAGTTTAGGCTCAAACAACCAATTATGTCCACACTTCGTGAATCATAGGAATGTACAGTTGTGGTTTCCTTTTCTAAAGTTGACAAACCCAATAATTTTCATAAGTCATGTGCTCAAGTTCGAACAAAACAAGCTTGCAAATTCACTAAAAATTTTCAAATTTACCCCTGATTCCCATGTACAAACACAGAGATGACACATTACATTAGACATCCACAATTAAACTAGATAGAGTGTGGATCCTAAAAAAAACTAAGAAATAAGAAAATTTCTAAAATAAAAGACAAAGCAATAATTGATAAAAACTACGAAAAATAAAGGATAGAAGCTGTTCCAACCCCCCCCCCCCCCCCGAAGCTTGAATTCGACTATGGACTCATAGTAAAAAACAAACTTAAAAGGTGGAACAGTAATACCAAGCATTGGTCAGGTGGAGGCGGGTACTGTGGGGCTGTGGGGTCCCATTGTGGATACTGCCTCTAAAAATTCGGATCATACTATGGCATCAACAGAGGTTGAGGATACCCCCCAAAATAATTCTAGCTCCAGTAGTTGTCGTAGAATGGTTGTTGCATCTCCATCCTATGCAACCTGTTATGGATGTTCTGTTGGTTGGCGAGGAGGAGGCGCTCATTCTTGTAGATTGCCTGCTGGTTAACATAGAGAGGATTGGTAGTCTCCTGAATATCTGCAAATGACGTCGTGTGTCGCTGTTGCGTCTGCTGGACATCCTACAACACGGTATACATGCCCTGCATAGAATAGACATCCTCTCCTTATTGAGAGGGATGAGGTGGTGGAGGCTGCGAAGAGGATGATGCACCCGAGTGGAAGTGGGGACGCTTCCGCGGTGCCACTCATACCCGAAGAGGAGTGAAAGCCTCCTCTTCCTCTTCATGCTCGTCGTCGTTATCATTGTTGTCATCGTCCCCATCTTCCTCTTCATCAGAGTCGTCGATGGCGATGATGGGCCACTTGAAGTGCTGAGCTCCCTCGATGTTGAAGACGGGGTCTGGAAGTGCACATTCTTAATATTCATGATTGACATGGCAATGTGCATAAGCCAAGCCATTACAAAGAATAAGGAGGTTGGAGCAGTGTAGATGATGCAGGTTGACCTTGTTTCTGTTGGAAAGCGGAGCGAGTTGGGAAAAATTCAACCCAAGACAGAGAGCCAACGGTGTGATGAGCCCTCCAAAGTGGATAGGAGCTTTCTGTGTACTCCTCTTCACGGCCAACACACGCGTCAAGAAGAACGCGCCAAAGTTGCACTCCTCACGCTTCACTAGTTTATACAAAAAGAACTAATCCGTCTCGTGGAATTTACTAAGAGAAAGATCACCGCGAGAAAAGAGCGTCATGCAAAGCATGTAGTGTAGAATCCGCACAAAAGGATGCTCGAAGTCGGCGATAATAGCATTGTGATAGCTGACTGATTTGCCTGGAGGCGCAGTCACCAGCTGGGCGAAGATGTCGTCGTAATCTGTCTGGTTGTCCGGCCTCCTGTGCTGGTAAGGATCATGATACCAGTTATACACTGAATTGAACTGGGCGAGAGTGAGGGTGTAATTGTTGTTGTAGAGTCTGAAAGACACACGCCCTTTCTTCCACTCCCTATCGGTGGCAATCAGATCATTGGGCACGACATTGATATCCAGTGACACCATAAACTCTGCCACGAGCTCATTGTATGTCGGCCATTCACCGAAAAATGGTTGGCCGTCATCGTGGAACTCCAACTCTTCGGGCCTCCTGCCCGTATGCTTTGCCTGCCCCTATAGGACGTAGGTGAGATTGGCCTCGAACCCAAGGTAATGAACCATGTCCCGATCGACGTAGCGGGTTGGCTCGATCTTCCACTTGAGCAATTCCTCATATGTCTTACGTACTTCCACCGACAGATGAACAATCCTCAGACGAGGAATGGATCCGGGTGGTAGAGGAACGAAAGTCGGAATCTCCATCGGGACCGCCTTTGAAGAAGACACTACTTCCGCTCGCACCATCATCTCAGAAAGAAGGGGAATAGGAGATAGAGCTTGATGAAGGTCAGAGAATATGATCTCCACTCGGAGTAGGGCTCGGTGAAGAGATCGCAATCCTTGGACGCTCGTAGCAGGCCTCCGGTTGCACAACAATGATCAATGCATAAGAGGAAGGAAGAAACTCCAAAGGTGTGAAGAGATTGGAGAAATAACCCTCCCTTTTATAACTGAACCTGGTGCTACTGTTGCACCGTCGATACCATCGACGGAGTGTCGATGGTATTGACACTTGTAGCACAATCTGGGTCTTCGCTAGTATCGACGATTGTCGATGGCTAGATGTGGGGGCTCGGATCAATGACGCGTCGATACCATCGACATGTGTCGATGGTATCGACCCATCCCATGGATAGACTTCCTTGATGTAGCGACCACCGTTGATTTCCTCTCGCTGATCGGTGACGTGTCGATACCATTAACTCAGGTCGATGGTATCGATCCTGTATGGATCAACCACCCTCGCGAGGCCCAGACGCTGCTTTCTGACTATAACCGGGCCGATACCATCGACAGGGCTGTCGATGGTATCGACTTCATTGAGATAAAATCATCTGTAAATCTTTAGGGATCTCGCAAGTGTCGACATTCCAGTCAATACTATCAACCCCGATCTGGCTGCTTCTTCAGCGTCACTGATGGTATGTCGATACCATCGACGAGGCCGTCGATGGTATCGACTTAGAAAATTTTCTACAGTCACCTACCTGTACCCATGTCGCTACCATCAACACAATGGTCGATGGTAACGACTCTGCCTCAGACCTATACACTGAACAAACGATCAATGTATCATTTTTACACTAAAAACAAAATTAAACCAAACTAACTTGTAAATGCGAAAGAAAATGGACAAAATTACCAATGGTTGGGTTGCCTCCCAACAAGCACCCTTATTTAACGTCTTAGGCTAGACAAAATCAAGCTTATCATGCATCCTTAAGTGCTATGAGTTTGACCTCATGCACTTTCCTCATGTAGTCCTCGCCAAAGTACAACTTCAACCTTTGTCCATTGACCAAAAATGTCATCTCTCCATCACGCACCATGATGGAACCATGTGGCCGTACCTCCTCCACAATGAAAGGTCCACTCCACCGTGATTTCAATTTCCCAGGATGCAACTTCAACCTCGAGTTGAAAAATAGCACACGATCTCCCTTCTTGAAGACACGAATTTGAATGTGACGATCGTGAATAAGCTTTGTTCTCTCCTTGTAAATCCTCAAGCTTTCATAGGCGTTCATCCTCATCTCATCTAGCTCATTAAGCTCTAGCATGTGTTTCTTCCCTGCCTCATCATAAGTCAAGTTCAACTTCCTTAGTGCCCAGTGCGCCTTATGCTCCAACTCTACCGGAAAATGGCAGGCCCGCCCATAAGCCAACCTAAAAGGCGTAGTGCCTATAGGTGTCTTAAATGCCGTCCTATACGCCCATAAAGCATCCGGTAGAAACGTACTCCAGTTCTTTCTTATCGAAACCACTGTGCGCTCCAAGATGTTCTTGATTTTTCTATTGGACACTTCGACCTACCCTTGTGTCTGTGGGTGGTACGGGGTACCAATATTGTTCTTTACCCCATACTTTCTCAACAACACATCAAACTTTTGATTTTTAAAATGGGTACCTCCATCGCTGATAATCATCCTTGGTATACCAAATCTGTAGAAAATGTAATCTTTTACAAACCTACACACTACATCAACATCATTAGTCCTTGTGGGTATTGCCTCTACCCACTTCGATACATAATCAATAGCTAATAAAATGTACAAATTAGAGTTCGAGGACACAAAGGGTCCCATAAAATCAATACCCCACATATCAAAAACCTCAACTTCTTGAAACATGTTGAGGGGCATCTCTTGCCGCTTGGAAATATTACCTGCCCTTTGACAGAAATCACATCTTCGCACATAATCGTAGGTGTCCTGGAAAAGTGTAGGCCAATAAAGGCCGCTCTCAAGCACCTTGGCCGCCGTTCTGGAACTTGCATGATGGCCACCAGTGGGTAGAGTATGACAATGATGAAGTACACTGTCATATTCTATCTTCAATACACACCTATGCAAAATGCCATCCCTGCATTGCTTCAACAAAATCGGGTCATCCCAGAAATAATATCTCAAAGAATGGAAAATTTTCTTTTTCTCTTGATATGTCCAATCATCTGGGATTATTTTACAGGCAAGATAATTAACAATATATAAAAAATATGGATCCTTAGATTTTACAGAAAGGATTTGCTCATCAGGGAAAGTCTCGATAATGGGTATATTAGTGTCCTTCTCATCTACCCGTTCTAACCTAGACAAGTGGTCCGCAACCACATTCTCTATTCCCGCCTTATCTTTAATTTCAATGTCAAATTCTAGTAATAATAAGATCCACCTAATCAATCTAGGTTTGGCATCTTTCTTTTCCATCAAATATTTTATGGCGGCGTGGTCCGTCCATACCACAACTTTTGACCCTACAAGATATTGCTAAAAATTTTCAACTGCAAAAATGACGGCAAGAAGTTCCTTTTCAGTTGTAGTGTAATTACATTGTGCTTCATTTAAAGTCTTGGATGCATAGAAAATAACAGCGGGTTTGTTTTCAACACGTTGTCCTAGAATGGCCCCTACTACGAAATTTGAAGCATCACACATTAATTCAAAAGGCTTTGTCCAATCTGGTGTTTGCAAAACCGATGCAGAAATTAACTTCTCTTTGAGCACATTAAAAGCATGCAAACACTTTTCATTAAAATCAAACACCGCATCTTTCTGAAGCAGTTCTGATAATGGATTAGCGATTTTTGAGAAATCTTTGATAAAGTGGTGATAAAATCCTGCGTGACCGAGAAAACTCCTTACCCCTTTAACCGAATTAGGTGGGGGTAATTTGGAAATAACCTCAATCTTAACTGGATCTACCTCCAACCCCTTGCTAGACACTTTATGTCCAAGCACAATCCCTTCACTAACCATCATATGACATTTTTCCCAGTTGAGAACTAAAAGCGTGTCCTCACATCGTTGTAAAAATTTATCCAAATTATATAAACATTCATCAAAAGATGCACCATAGATGGAAAAATTGTCCATGAAGATCTCTAGACAATGCTCAACCATATAAGAGAAAATGGCAAACATGCAACGCTGAAAGGTTGCTGGTGCGTTGCTTAAACCAAAGGGCATACGATGATATACAAATGTTCCATAAGGACAAGTGAAGGTGGACTTCTCTTGGTCCTTAGGATCAATGGAAATCTGATTATAGCCTGAGTAACCGTCAAGAAAACAAAAGTGAGATCAACCTGCTAGTCGCTCTAAAATCTGATCAATGAACGGAAGAGGAAAATGATCTTTTAACGTAGCAGAGTTCAATCTATGGTAATCAATGCACACACGCCACTCGGTTACCAAACAGGTCGTGACCGGCTCATTTAACAAATTGTGAGTGACAGTAATTCCCCCCTTTTAGGGATTACCTGTGTGGGGCTTACCCACATCGAATCAGAGATAGCGTAAATGATGCCTGCAGAAAGGAGCTTGATCACCTCCTTCTTGACTACCTCCATCATGCTTGGATGGAGTCTGCGTTGTGGCTAGATTACAACTTTGGCTCCTTCCTCGAGCCAGATCTTGTGTTGGCACATTGTAGGGGAAATCCCCTTGATATCTGCAACTGACCACCCGAATGCACCCCGGTGGTTCTTCAACACGATCATCAATTGATCCTCTTCCTCAGCACTCAGATATGCCGAGATAGTCACCGGTAGTTTTTCACCATCGTCTAAGAATGCATACTTTAAATGAGGTGGCAGTGGCTTCAATTCTAACTCTGGTGGACTAATCAAAGATGACTGAAGCGGTGGTGGGAGTTTCCCAAGATCTTCATAGTAGCATAATAACACGACAACACCTGAAGCATCTTGACACATTCTTATAGAGACTTACTTCTCATCCAGTCATGCGTTATATTGACAAGGCAAGCTTCAAGAGGCAGTTCTGGATATGCATCGAGGACATAACTTGCTATGGCATCATCTTTAGTAGAAAGAGGGATTTCCTCCTCTTAATCATTCGGAAAACCCACAGCCCTACAAAGAGAAACAACTTTGGCCTGTTCCATAATATCTACAACCAGTGTCCCCTTATCTACCTTGGTCATTACATGAGCCATATCTAGAAATGACTTCCCTTGACAAAGAGAAATATTCTGATAAAAATGTCTCACCATGCGACACTTCTCCTTAGCTTTTGATTGTGTTTTTCTTGGGGACATAACCATTTCAAATCGGTCATCAGTGATTCCCAAAGTCAAACAACCTCTTCCCATCTCGAGTATCATATCTGTAGTAGCTTGGAACGGTCTTCCAAGGAGTATCATTTCCTTGTTCATCTTGCATTTCCATTACCACAAAATCTGCTGGAAATACAAACCGGTCGACTTTAACCAAAACATCCTCGCAAATACCATACAACTTAACCACATAATTATCTGCCAACTGAATCGTCATATTTCTATGTCTTGATTCTTTCAGTCCCAGCTTCTTGAAAGTAGAGAGAGGCATCAAATTTATACTTGCCCCGGAATCACACAATGTGTGACGTTCCTAGATTTTCTAAAACTTAATCTGATGTGTGACGTCCAAATTGAAACCCTCACCTCAACGAGAATTCCAATTTAAACACCCCACACTAGGATAAGAAGAATAAAATCAGAGGAAGTCAAAAGGAAACAATCAGTAGCACATGTACATGAACAATAATAAAACCACAACACATGATCACCATTCAACATATAATTACAACATGAATTGTTACAACATTTGAGATTACATATTGAACAGCAAACATCTAATACATATACATGTACTACATCTAAACTACATGATCTTAAGACAACGGGTCCACCTGTACATCAGCTCGCCACACAACTCACAACTATCCTGGATCTTCAAGAGCATAACCACAACCTATATAAAAGATTACATGCGGTACACGTTAGCACAATATTGAAGAATATTGTACTGAGTATGCCTACGTGTCTTTTATTTACCTCTCATCATATCTTGGCAATAAGATAAAACTAATACTTGGCAGTATACAGAAACATAAGAAAAGCATATACTTGCACAAAGATGTATATTAACAAAAGAGAACACATGTTTTAAGCTCATTTTCCATTATATGCTCGTGCATCTGCCTACCAATAGGATAAATGCATTCAGGCCTTATGATCTGCTTACCAAAGAGATAGATCATTGTACATGTGATCTGCTTACCAAAGAGATAGATCACTCACTAGCACTATGCTTACCAAAGAGATATAGTGCTTTCATATAATGGAACAAATATATTATGTTTGATGTGTTCATAGAAATAAGTATGGAAAATCATGCAACATATCATACAAGAACAATCATTTCATCCAATATCATATGCCAAGTATTTTACTACACATATAACACAAGCATATTGTATAATAAGCCAAGTAAGAGGTAATGGCGTACCTTGATCAAGAACAAACCTAATCATCATATCCTCATATTCCTGATGTCATCTATATCTTGGTCAAACCCCTGGTTAAGACAAGACCACATACTATCATCGGGTTCTCATCTTCTTACATCTCATCTTAACCCTATTCATGTTCATTAGGGCTTATATTATCTCATTAGGATATTCTCTTTATTATTTCTTGTCTATCTCTTCTTGTTATCTAAGATTTACATTACTGATGTTGTATTCTAGATTATGATCAATAATCTGATTATTTGATTACATATGATTATGTGTACATATTAACTCTAGATCATATTCATTTAGCATATTAGGGTTTTATATCACATGAAGAGTCACTATCATGTTTCTATTAATTCCATATATATAATTGATCTTAGAGTTACATATTATCTTCTAATTACTGATATGAGCTTACTCTGTGAATTTCATCATTTATTAACCATGTATGCATTAATTGCATTATCTTTAGTGTTATTAGCCCAAAATAGACATATTAATCAAATTATATGATTTCGTGCATCAACATCATGATTACTGACCTTATGTGACATCATTTGCACTATAAATATGATTATAGAATTACTGGTATTTTCTCATAATTTTAGGCCCTCGTTTGATATTTATTACACATGAACTAAGCATTTTACAATTTACATGATATCATTGATATTACAATCTCAAAAGACTGATATTAAGCTTTCATGTGATTCTACTCATTTTTATGAGAATTTTGGTACCTTGGTTGTATTTTTCTGATAAGCACACTAATTACTATGCATTTTCAAAGATCTAGGAATTACTAAGATTTACCTTTTATTGGCCACTCAGGTGTCGACACGTGGCAGCGGGCTGGTGTTGTCCCTTGCTAGTTCTGGCCTCTTAATCGGAATCCTACCTACAATCCATAAATCTAGCGATCTGGTAACCTGGCCGGGTCACCTTTCTCAGCATCACGCAAACCCGATCCCACCTGGGCTCGTTCCAGCGCCGCCGCTGTTAGGTGTCTCGCGTGTGTGGTCTCCAAGCTTCTGCCCAAGCCGCCGACGCCGCAAGCAGCTCCGAAAAGCACACAACAAGGCTCAGGGATGTCTCAGTTCTGGGTGTGCCTGAGCGTTGAGCTCGCTCTCAAGCGCTGTCGCCGTAGCTGCATTCTCGGGCCCTTCATCCTGGGCTCATCCGAAACCTGAGGGGGAAACTTCGTTCTGATGTGCGAAGGTCGTCACCGCAAGCCTCATCTCCAATCGCTCTTCCTCGTCTGGCTCGCGATTCGACAACAGACTCGGTTCCACAGAGTGCCGCCGCCTTAGCTCTCCCTTATGCAGGCTGCCGCCGCGAGGCTTCTCTGTTCAATCTTCTTCAGCCACCACTACCTGCGGCCACCCCAGAAAGGTCTCCACGGCTCCTCTATTTCTCAGCCTTGGCTCCACGACTGCATCTTGGTGAGCGGTTGGCGCCGCTGCCGTGAGGTAGCTCCTCCGACATCTAGGTCGCTGCTACTACGGCTCCTCCTTGTTATCAACAAAGCAGTTGCCTCCACAATTGGGTCTCTGATCCCTTAACCTCGACCTTTGCTTCCCCCCCTTTACCTCTTCCGGACACCCCTCTAGCTCCGTTCCCTTCCTCTTAGTCTGACTTGCTCATCTTGGAGGAGAGGTGGAGAAGAGCGGGGGCTCAAACTCCCTCCTCAGAT
Organism: Alisma plantago-aquatica; assembly: GCA_963693085.1. Classification (NCBI taxonomy): domain Eukaryota; kingdom Viridiplantae; phylum Streptophyta; class Magnoliopsida; order Alismatales; family Alismataceae; genus Alisma; species Alisma plantago-aquatica. Next base: position 233,326,348 of record OY856411.1, on the reverse strand, counting down.
GGCTATCACCCCAAGTAAGAGGTCGATGGAAAATATCTCACCCAGGGTCACAATTCCTCTCGCACGAAAACCACTCCAAAGCCACGATCACGAAGTCCATGCTGTGCATGGTTGTTTCTCACGGTCAAGGTGTGACTGCACTGTTGAAGAAGCAATCTTGGATGTTGGTTCTTCATGTGCGGTGGAGATGGGTCCTGGTCTATAGTGAATCTGTGGCCACCCTATTCTCAAGGGCGCGTTGCACTGCGTGACCTCGGCCTAGAATTACAACTTAGCCTATGAATCGAATACTTTTTTCCAAAATATCCCAAAGTGTACATTATTTCATCATTATCAAACCTAAATAACTTCCACTAGGATTCTCCAAACGTTATGAAGATCTAACCATAACTTTATCACAACTCAAGGTACTTGCCATTCAATTTTTGATACCATAACTCACTATATGACCAGTTAATTAAATTCCTCAAGAAGGCATAAAATTATGGATCCAAAACATTATATAAAGCACAACAACACTCCAATTTTATTAAAACATTTGGGGTTCTCAAAACAACCCAACCTGTGTGAATTCACTTATATTATTGGACATTTAGGATTCCAAAAGTCCACTCCATCACATCCTACACACCTTAAAAGATATTCCGTCCTCGAAATTAAGCCAGAAAAACTACTTTGTCACATCATATACATCTTAAAAGAACTTTCGTCCTCGAAAGTAAACCATCCTCTTACTTCAAGGAAAACTAAGGGTTTTCGTTCCCATGTAGGCCACCACTTCATGTGCAGCATTTCCATGAACAACACTTCTATAACAAGGTCCACATCTTTCTAGGAGGTATTATGATTATCTAAGATGAACCACCCCTTCAAAAAGGTTTATAAACTCATGGTATGTCATGACATATTTCATATGTTAGGGCCTCATCCTTATCTTTTCCCATGAATTAGGGTTCCATCATCATATTACCATGTTCTAAAGGAGTTAACGAAAGTTAACCCATACATCAAGGTGTCATCAACATTATGTTGTGCTCACTGTCAAACTATTTTTTTTAATTAGCCACTAACATTAACACCTCATGTAACATGTTTCATGCATATTATCTTATTTCGTTTCTCATAATAAATTACAACATTTACTAGTGATATTATCACAAGATTAACCAACAGTATCACATTATCATCATTATTTATGTATGTGGTTAACCATTTATGCATTGATATCAATTAAACCATCTCTAGATTTACATCAGGTTATGTCTACTTATATCACATATCAAGATTATATTACATCCTTACATAAATTATATCATGGTTTTGCTAAAGAAACTTATGCAAGTGGCTTGTCAAACATATATCAAAACTTTATCTAGTTCAACTTAGGTTCTCCTAACCCATATCATGAGGGTAGTTTCATGCTCAGTCTCTCTGAGCTAACTCAACTCTATGAGTATCTCATAAGCAAAAACTTTATCTTCCCTCTTTCATCTAGGGTTACCAAGTCTACCTCATTGGCACTAGTTGATTAACTTCACAAGATCTAGCCACATAGCACAAACCAAAACATGATATGATATTCTCATCACAGGTCTTCTACCCATGAAACATGCTTACCCAAAACTCTCTTATATACACCACTAGATTCCTATGTGGGAAACCACCAACCTGAGCATGAGGCTTCACAGAAACTAACATAGCTACCTCCTCCAGGGTCTTGGGCTCTCTCCCTCACCCAGATGGTAGGCACTCATATAGATGTTCACATATGCATATATATCCATCCTCTCTCTGTCTCTAGGGTTTGGTCTTCCCAAGGACATCTAGGGTTCAACAAAACTATATGAATCATGCAAAAAGCAACTCAACTCAATCACTCAGGAGTATTCTAGTTTAGGACATATCATATCACATATTTCTCATATTTCTCTTATCATGGAGTCTAGGTTCTCTGACCTTCTCCCTGTGGGTCTCGCTCTTTCTTGAGCTAACCCCAAAACTGATCCTAACACTAGAGGTCCTCCTTCGTAAAAGAGATTGAGGCTCATGCTGACTCACAACTTGTCTTAACTTAACATATCTTATCTCATTAAAGAAATGCATACTTGCATCATCAAAACTTATCTCAAAACCTCAAAACCAAACTCACGTCCTCAAAGACAAACATAGATCATCATAACCATCTTATATCATCTATATAAGACCTACATCATATCATCAAAACTTATTTCATCTATTCTATCTATCATATATTCCAACAAGGCTCTAGACATCTAATCTAGAACTACTCTCTCTTCTAGACTGATGTCATCACTTTCACTTGGGTTGCATGGCCACCTCCTACTCGTACATGTGTGGGGACACATTTTTGTAATACATATACATATTAAAATATTATATAGTTTTCTCCGATAAAAAAAACGTCAGAAAAACTATCACGGTTCGATCCGGTTGGAATCCAAAACCAAATCTTGAAAACGAGTGTCCCACATGTAGTAGAGAGTTCCAGTGCCATGAAAACTAGTGAAAAGGGTGAGAACATGGTGTAGACTAGTGTAGCTACTCTAGACAACGTGTGCAATATGTCTAGGGTTTCTCTTCCCTTGATGAATGTCATTTCCAAATAGTGCAACGTCCCATACCGCTGCACTAAAAGGAAAGAACGACATCTAAGGACTTGCTACTCAACAAGCACCAGTCTAGACATAGTTCTCGGACATCTAGGTGCTAACCTAGAGGCTAGGTCAGATCTAGTCTCTAAAAGATGACTAATCTAACCCTAAATATTATTAAGGTTCAAGGTTCTTTAGTTTTGAGTTGCATAATGAGCAAATGTCAGGCTTTGCTATTGTTCATGCTCTGATACCACCTGTGACGTCCCCGGATTTTCTAAAACTTAATCTGATGTGTGACGTCCAAATTGAAACCCTCACCTTAGTGAGAATCCCAATTTAAACACCCCACACTAGGCTAAGAAGAAGAAAATCAGAGGAAGTCAAAAGGAAACAATCAGTAGCACATGTACATGAACAATAATAAAACCACAACACATGTTCACCATTCAACATATAATTACAACATGAATTGTTACAACATTTGAGATTACATATTGAACATCAAACATCTAATACATATACATGTACTACATCTAAACTACAGGATCTTAAGACAATAGGCCCACCTGTACATCAGCTCGCCACACAACTCACAACTATCCTGGATCTTCAAGAGCATAACCACAACCTATATAAAAGATTGCATGCGGTACACGTCAGCACAATATTCAAGAATATTATACTAAGTATGCCTACATGTCTTTTATTTACGTCTCATCATATCTTAGCAATAAGATAAAACTAATACTTGGCAGTATAAAGAAATATAAGAAAAGAATATACTTGCACAAAGATGTATATTAACAAAAGAGAACACATGTTTTAAGCTCATTTTCCATTATATGCTCGTGCATCTGCCAACCAATGGGATAAATGCATTCATGCCTTATGATCTTCTTACCAAAGAGATAGATCATTGTACATGTGATCTACTTACCAAAGAGATAGATCATTGTACATGTGATCTGCTTACCAAAGAGATAGATCACTCACTAGCACTATGCTTACCAAAGAGATATAGTGCTTTCATATAATGGAACATATATATTATGTTTGATGTGTTCATAGCAATAAGTAAGGAAAATCATGCAACATATCATACAAGAACAATCATTTCATCCAATATCATATGCCAAGTATTTTACTACAAATATAACACACGCATATTGTATAATAAGCCAAGTAAGAGGTAATGATGTACCTTGATCAAGAACAAACCTACTCATCATAACCTCATATTCCTGATGTCATCTATATCTTGGTCAAACCCCTGGTTAAGACAAGACCACGTACTATCATCAGGTTCTCATCTTCTTACATCTCATCTTAACCCTATTCATGTTCATTAGGGCTTATATTATCTCATTAGGATATTCTCATTATTATTTCTTGTCTATCTCTTCTTGTTAGATTAGATTGACATTACTGATGTTGTATTGGAGATTATGATCAATAATCTGATTATTTGATTACATATGATTATGTGTACATATTAACTCTAGATCATATTCATTTAGCATATTAGGGTTTTATATCACATGAAGAGTCATTATCATGTTTCTATTAATTCCATATATATAATTGATCTCAGAGTTACATATTATCTTCTAATTACTGATATGAGCTTACTCTGTGGATTTCATCATTTATTGACCATGTATGCATTAATTGCATTATCTTTAGTGTTATTAGCCCTAATTAGACATATTAATCAAATTATATGATTTCGTGCATCAACATCATGATTACTGACCTTATGTGACATCATTTGCACTATAAATATGATTATAGAATTACTGATATTTTCTCATAATTTTAGGCCCTCATTTGATATTTATTACACATGAACTAAGAATTTTACAACTTACATGATATCACTGGGATTACAATTTCAAAAGACTGATGTTAAGCTTTCATGTGATTCTACTCATTTTTATGAGAATTTTGGTACCTTGGTTGTATTTTTCTGATAAGCACACTAATTACTATGCATTTTCAAAGATCTAGGCATTACTAAGATTTACCTTTTATTGGCCACTCAGGTGTCGCCACGTGGAAGCGGGCTGGTGTTGTCCCTTGCTAGTTTTGGCCTCTTGATCGGAATCCTACCTATGATGCATAGATCTAGCGATCTGGTGACCTGTCTGGGTCACCTTTCTCAGCATCACGCGAACCCGATCCCACCTGGGCTCGTTCGAGCGCCGCCGCCGTTAGGTGTCTCGCGTGTGTGGGCTCCAAGCTTCTGCCCAAGCCACCGACTCCGCAAGCAGCTCCGGCAAGCACACAACAAGGCTCAGGGATGTCTCAGTTCTGGGTGTGCCTGAGTGTTGAACTCGCTCTCAAGCGCCGTCGTCGCAGCTGCGTTCTCGGGCCCTTCGTCCTGGGCTCGTCCGAAACCTGAGGGGGAAACTCCGTTCTGATGTGCGAAGGTCGTCGCCACAAGCCTCATCTCCAATCGCTCTTCCTCATCTGGCTCGCGAGTCCACAACAAACTCAGTTCCACAGAGCGCCGTCACCTTGGCTCTCCCTTATGCAGGCCGCCGCCGCGAGGCTTCTCTGTTCAAGCTTCTTCAGCCACCACTACCTGCGGCCACCCCAGAAAGGTCTCCACGACTCCTCTATATCTCGGCCTTGGCTCCACGACTGCATCTTGGTGAGCGGTTGGCACTGCTGCCGTGAGGTAGCTCCTCCGGCATCTAGGTCGCTGCTACTACGACTCCTCCTTGTTATAAACAAAGCAGCTGCCTCCACATTTGGGTCTCCGATCCCTTAACCTCGACCTTTGCTTCCCCCCCTTTACCTCTTCCGGACACCCCTCTAGCTCCGTTCCCTTCCTCTTAGTCTGACTTGCTCCTCTCGGAGGAGAGGTGGAGAGGAGCGGGGGCTCAAACTCCCTCCTCAGATGGCTATCACCCCAAGTAAGAGGTCGATGGAAAATATCTCACCCAGGGTCACAATTCCTCTCGCACGAAAACCACTCCAAAGCCACGATCACGAAGTCCATGCTGTGCGTGGTTGTTTCTCATGGTCAAGGTGTAACTGCACTGTTGAAGAATCAATCATGGACGTTGGTTCTTCATGTGCGGTGGAGATTGGTCCTGGTCTATAGTGAATCCGTGGCCACCCTATTCTCAAGGGCGCGTTGCACTACGTGACCTCAGCCTAGAATTACAACTTAGCCTATGAATCATTTACTTTGTTCCAAAATATCCCAAAGTGTACATTATTTCATCATTATCAAACCTAAATAACTTTCACTAGGATTCTCCAAATGTTATGAAGATCTAACCATAACTTTATCACAACCCAAGGTACTCGCCATTCAAATTTTGATACCATAACTCACTATATGACTAGTTAATTAAATTCCTCAAGAAGGAATAAAATTATGGATCCAAAACATTATATAAAGCACAACAACACTCCAATTTTATTAAAACATTTGGGGTTCTCAAAACAACCCAACCTGTGTGAATTCACTTATGTTATTGGACATTTAGGATTCCAAAAGTACACTCCATCACATCCTACACACCTTAAAAGATATTCCATCCTCAGAATTAAGCCAAAAAAACCACTTTGTCACATCATACACATCTTAAAAGAACTTTCGTTCTCGAAAGTAAACCATCCTCTTACTTCAAGGAAAACCAAGGGTTTTCGTTCCCATGTAGGCCACCACTTCATGTGCAACATTTCCATGAACAACACTTCTATAACAAGGTCCACATCTTTCTAGGAGGTGTTATGATTATCTAAGATGAACCACCCCTTCAAAAAGGTTTATAAACTCATGGTATGTCATGACATATTTCATATGTTAGGGCCTCATCCTTATCTTTTCCCATGAATTAGGGTTCCATCATCATATTACCATGTTCTAAAGGAGTTAACGAAAGTTAACCCATACATCAAGGTGTCATCAACATTATGTTGTGCTAACTGTCAAACTATTTTTTTTATTAGCCACTAACATTAACACGTCATGTAACATGTTTCATGCATATAATCTTATTTCATTTCTCATAATAAATTACAACATTTACTAGTGATATTATCACAAGATTAACCAACAATATCACATTATCATCATTATTTATGTATGTGGTTAACCATTTATGCATTGATATCAATTAAACCATCTCTAGATTTACATCAGGTTATGTCTACTTATATCACATATCAAGATTAGATTACATCCTTACATAAATTATATCATGATTGTGCTAAAGAAACTTATGCAAGTGGCTTGTCAAACATATATCAAAACTTTATTTAGTTCAACTGAGGTTCTCCTGACCCATATCATGAGGGTAGTTTCATGCTCAGTCTCTCTGAGCTAACTCAACTCAATGAGTATCTCATAAACAAAAACTTTATGTTCCCTCTTTCATCTAGGGTTACCAAGTCTACCTCATTGGCACTAGTTGATTAACTTCACAAGATCTAGCCACATAGCACAAACCAAAACATGATATGATATTCTCATCACATGTCTTCTACCCATTACATATGCTTACCCAAAACTCTCTTATATACACCACTAGATTCCTATGTGGGAAACCACCAACCCGAGCATGAGGCTTCACAGAAACTAACATAGCTACCTCCTCCAGGGTCTTGGGCTCTCTCCCTCACCCAGATGGTAGGAACTCATATAGATGTTCACATATGCATATATATCCATCCTCTCTCTGTCTCTAGGGTTTGGTCCTCCCAAGGACATCTAGGGTTCAACAAAACTATATGAATCATGCAAAAAGCAACTCAACTCAATCAGGTAAGAGGTCGATGGAAAATATCTCACCCAGGGTCAGAATTCCTCTCACACAAAAACCACTCCGAAGCCATGATCACGAAGTCCATGCTGTGCGTGGTTGTTTCTCACAGTCAAGGTGTAACTGCACTGTTGAAGAAGCAATCCTGGATGTTGGTTCTTCATGTGCTGTGGAGATGGGTTCTGGTCTATAGTGAATCTGTGGCCACCCTATTCTCAAGGGCACATTGCACTGTGTGACCTCGGCTTAGAATTACAACTTAGCCTATGAATAGAATACTTTGTTCCAAAATATCCCAAAGTGTACATTATTTCATCATTATCAAACCTGAATAACTTCCACTAGGATTCTACAAACATTATGAAGATCTAACCATAACTTTATCACTACTCAAGGTACTCGCCATTCAATTTTTGATACCATAACTCACTATATGGCAAGTTAATTAAATTCCTCAAGAAGGCATAAAATTATGGATCCAAAATATTATATAAAGCACAACAACACTCCAATTTTATTAAAACATTTGGGGTTCTCAAAACAACCCAACCTGTGTGAATTCACTTATGTTATTGGACATTTAGGATTCTAAAAGTCCACTCCATCACATCCTACGCACCTTAAAAGATATTCCGTCCTCGGAATTAAGCCAGAAAAACTACTTTGTCACACAATGCTTCGCCGAATTTCACTTTACCGATGTAACATGAAATATTGAAGCAGGTCGGATCCTGTCTTTTAGGTGGCAATGTTCCCATAATGAAAGCGCTCACCTACTCCTTAAAAACCACTACCTTAGTATCAGGAATCTTCCTCTTCTTTGTGATTATGTCTTTCATAAACTTGCCGTAAGAGGGTATCTGCTCTATTGCTTCTAACAGTGGAATGTTGACAGAGAGCTTCCTAAAGCTATCTAGGAATTTCTTGAACTAAGCATCCACTTTCTTGGCTTTCAAACTGTTTGGATATGGGACTGGGACAGTCTGTGCCCACTGATGTGGCGACACATATGGTGTCCTCTTCTGCGTCTCCTCCTCAGCAATAGGTTCAAATGTGACATCCTCTACCACATCCTCTACCGGCTCTGTGATTGGAATCATAACCTCCTCTTTGGCCTCACCTGTGGTTTCTGGCTGGGGTGTGCTCGGTTCATCAACCCTTGGGTTTAAAATCTTCTTACCACTCCGTAGCAGAATTGCCTTAGCTTGTTGGTTTTCTCCTGGAATGTTTGTATTTCCGGGAAAACCTTGCTACGCTGGCTTTTTCAGATTTGCTATCTCAGCTACCATCTGCGCTAACGATGTCTCTATAGTCCTCATTTGAGCCCCATGACTTTGTAAGGCCTGCCCAAATTGATTCATAAAATCACCTTTTTGCTTAATCTGCTGGCCGAACATGCTCATGAGTTCTTGATTCTGCTTAATTAATTGATTGAGCAACTCGTTCCACTTGTCCTCTACCGACGGTTGTGGTTTTGCATCGGGATCCTGTAGGAAATTATTTGGGTCCTTCCATGAAAATTTCTTATCTTTCCTCTAAGAGTAATCATTGTTTCTATACCCTTATTGCTGGTGCATAAATTTCACCTGTGCCTCATCATCAGATTCTGTGTCTTCTTTTACCAGCAATTTCTTTACTAAAAGGTCCATCTTCTCATTTAGCTCCTTGATGGCCTTTGACTCACCTATGACTCAAACCTGCTCAACTGTGTCTCTGTAAGCCCATGATTGCTTCCTGGCCATGTTTTTCAGTATTTCCCAACACCTAGCACCGGTGTTGTTCAGAAAGAAACCGGAACCTACTGAATCCAGATTGCTCCTGTCATGCTCATTTAGGGCAAAGTAGAAGATCTTCACTTGTTTTTCTTTGTCCAGCCCGTGATGTGGGCACTTCCACAACATTATTTGGAACCGCTCCCACGTCTCTGAATATGTCTCGCCGGCTCTTTGACAGAAATTGTGGATCTTCCGTACTAGGTCATTGGTTTTCTCCAGTGGAAAGAATCTCTCAAAGAAGACCTCGATCATTTGATTCCAAGTCTCAACTGTCTCATCGTCAAGGTTATGCAACCATTCATGTGAATTACCTGCAAGAGAGCTAGGGAACAATTCCAGGACAATGTCTCCTATGGAAATCTATCTATCTTGATCATATCATAATTCTCCACGAACGTGCTGATGTGTGCAACCGGGTCTTCATTCTTCAGCCCGTGAAATACTTGAGACTTGACCAAATTTATCAGTGCCAGATCAATCTTATAAGTTGGAATGTTGATTGTTTGCTTCTTTATCGGTCCCTTTGACGTTGAAGAGGAAGAAGCCTTTATCTTCTCCCATATTGTCTGTTCTTCAGCCATGGTTTCTGTAACATCCCTGACCTGGGTTATAACCTGACCCTAGAAGTTTTGACTAAATATGTAATTAAATAACTTGTGAATACTCCTGGCATGTAATTAAGTTCCTCAGGAACATTTACTTTCAATTTTGCTCCTTTATATGTAAAGTTGTAGCATTGTTTTGTAGTGCAGGGACCTATGTGCAAATTACCCAGTTAAAGGGGTTAACTTGCAATGTTCACAGGTTAAGATGTTCTTATGATAATAAGACATCATATGGGTAAATATGATGTAATAAGAAGGATTTTCCAAGCTTGGGCATCAAGATGCAGCTTGTGGAATGATCCTTGTGCTTAAAAACCCTAATTTGGAGTAAAGAGCAATTTACCCAAATTGAGGGGTGTAATTTGTAAAATTCACTTTCTAGAACATCTTTTATAACTTTTGCCATCATTTAGAGTAGAAATGATGAAAAGGGGATGTCAATGAATAAACAGATAAGACAAATGATCCTTGTGGTAAAAAATCACCTAATATGGGTATGGAAACCTTTCATATATGTACCTTAGTTGAAAGTTGGTTTTCTTTACCCTTAGATCTTGAGATTTCATGAGATTTGCATAAGTTTAGATGAGTTTGGACGTGCCTTGAGCAAGGGGGTACTTAGATGTAAATTCCATACTTTAGAGGTCCTTATGGTGTAAAAAGGCCTGAAGTATATAAGCCCTTTCCTTGTAATAAGTGAACGAACCTTTCATTTCCTTCACTTCTCCTCTTCTTTCTCAACCGACCAAGGCTAGCTCTGGAGCAGAGAGGGACGACCAAGGGTTCTAGGTAAGTTTAGATCATCCCTTTTGCTTGAATTCATGGAGGAAACTCGTTTTCAAGGTTAGATTCATGGCTAGCTCACCTAGCTCTATCTTTCTAGCCTTTCCTTTCCAACGTTTCCTTGGAGAATTCACCTTGGCCGAACCTGTGGAGCTCAAAGACGCCATTAAATCTTGGAGCTTGAAAGCTTGGAGCTCAAGGAATGACCTTTAGGCGGGTTTTATAACTCTAAACTCCTTGCTTTATATGCATACTTAGTTCTTGCAAATCAGCATGATACTTCTTCTTTTACCTCCCTTCTTCCTTGCACTTTTGCAAGCAAAACGGTGGAATAACCGACCTTAACCAAGGTTGAAGATGATGGGCGTGAATTCCTAGGATACTTTATCAAACGACCTTGGACCCTTTTGGTCCAAACGGTTGCAAACCATTTAAGGTCAAACGGTTTCAAACCGTTTGCTCTCAAACGGTCTTGCAAGACCGTTTGGATTGAAATGGCCTCAAGACCATTTGATAGGGTTGACCAAGGGACGACCGTTTGAGGGTCTGTTGGTAATATGTTGAATTTTATTCCTGCAAAGAATCAAAGATTAATTCTTAACCAATTGAGAGTTGAAGGCACTTCAACATCCTAACCCTAATCGGGTTGAAATTACTGTTTTAAAGCATAGATCTTGTTGAGTTCTGGGTTGAAGGACCCAAATGGTCTCAAGACCGTTTGGGGGTCCTTCCAAACGGTCTCAATACAGTTTGGGCACAACCCAAGACCGTTTGGAGGTCTAGGGTTGAGATAATCTAATGGTTTGAAGGTCCAATTGCAATAAGTTGATGAATTGATAAAAATGCTGATTTTTAGACCTAATTGGAGTTCAACCCTAAACCAACCGACTTGGTTTTTGGTCAAACTTTGGGAAAACGGTCTCAAGACCGTTTGGAGGTCATCCAAACGATCTCAAGACCATTTGGGCCAAGTTTGGGCCCAATTGGAGGTCAATTGATAGGTTCAACCTTGAATTGATTCACATTGTTGAATATTGATGACTATCCGATTTGAAAACCTAATTGAGATGGACTTAACCCTAATTGACTTTCAATTGAGGGTTAATTTGGTGGCCAAGTGATTGAGGTTCATCCTAATTGACTCAATTTATAAGTGGTTAATATGGCTTTGGCCAATTAAGGGCTTCAACATACTTAACCATGACTAATTGTAACTTTTGAACCACTTTGGAGGTCCAAACGGTTTGAGCCCATTTGGACCAAACGGTCTCAAGACCGTTTGAGGCCAAACGGTCTCAAGACCATTTGGGCTCAAACGATCTCAAGGTCGTTTGGTCCAATCGATCTCAAGTTGATTTGATCAAACGGTTTCAAACCGCATGAGCTTCAAACGGTTTGAAAGTCAAAATGGTCAACGCACCCAAACGTTCTCAAGACCGTTTGAAACCAAACGGTCTCAAGACCGTTTGGTGGTTGAAGGTTAAAACCGTTTGAAGGTGTTCAAGGTGGTTTGTACTTAATCAATTGATGATGTAATTGATTCAATGATGATCTAATCTAAACCCTAATGGTAACCTAGGTCATTAAGGGACTAAGTGATTAATGAGTTGACCCATGATGGTGATCATGAGGTAAATTAACAAAATACCCTTGAGGGGTTTGATGGAGTAAAACCTTGTTTTAATCAAACCTTAATCACATGATAGTGATGTTTTGGCTTATGTTAGTCAATGAGGACTTAACCCAACCTGATCTAGAGTGGTGTTATCACCATCTACTAGTAAGAGGAGAGAGAAAGTATCCTAAAAGAGAGAAAGTACCCTTTTATGGTGGAAACTTAAGTAAGATACTTTCAATACACATGAATGTACATGAGTAGGGAATGATCCACCTATGTGAGATCATGGAAACCCTAATTATGATAACTAGTGAATCTTAATCTTACTTAAGAGCTTTAATGATGATGTTTCTCATACATGATGATGTAATGAGTAAAATTCACCATGGAGTGAATAGTAAACCCTAATTCTAGGGTGGTGACATGAAAGATGAATAATTAAACCCTGATTGATGAATTGTTTACTATTACCAGTTGAATTAACCTTGCAGGTTGTTATGAGATGATGATCATATCCAGGTATGGATTATAATACTATATTCATTGAAATAATGTCTTAAGCTTTATGAATAAGTGAAATATCTTGATGCACTGCTAGTGACATCTATTGAGATTTATGGGCTGTAAGAGCCATAAATACCATCAAGGTCATGCTGAACAGATGACTTGTGGTGAAATGATTGAGAACTGATGATTGAAAAGAGTTAGGCTTACTACATTTTAGTATTCTCATTTATAGCTATTATGCTAATGTTATTGTTTGAAGAACCATGTATGATGTTAAAAGAATACTGAATGTACCTAACTAATCAAGTGTATTGTAGAGCCCTGATCATAGATCCATCATTGTCAGAGTCTAAATGATGGTGAAACAGGTTTTCCCAAGGGAACTCCTGGATCACATACTTTTGAGTATGTGGGGTATATGGATGTGTAGAACCTTACATCCTAGTGTAGGAATTGATGTAGATTTTTATAGTCCGTCAAACCTTCACTACAAACCCACAAGGTGAGATGTATCACTATTCTCCCAAAGTAAACACAAACACCGCATCGGTGAAAGATAATCAGGAAATCTTTCGATGACGAAGAGAGTACAGAACGCCACTATAACTCTAAAAACATAGCAAAGGTCCAGTTTACCCTGGTGAGCTATAAATAGCAGACGTCCTGCCAGATGTCCTGCAAACAATCCTCTAACTGACTGAGGAAGATGAGGTCATAAGAATCCGGCTCTTTTAATGACCTATGTATGATACTGATGTGACTTCTTAGCGATCAGTTGGAGTATGAGTGGTATACCTCATCTCCACAGGGTATAATAATGTTTGAAAAACATAATCAATAGCGTAGTATTAATTGATTGATGTTACACTGGATAAAGTATATGTTCTTCATGTTTCATAAATGTTGAACTCTTTCTTATTATCAAAACTGCTAATGAATGCTTTGAAAGCTTTTACTGCTTAAGTTATTCTTTATTTGCTTATAAAGCTTCTAGTGGAGAGTTATAACTCTCGCTGGGGAAATTATGTATAATTGTCTCACCCCATAGAATTCAACTTTTTAGGTGGTCGTCGAAGACGGAGGAACCGGTCTAAAGGTGACCAATCCCAGCAGCAGCAACACCAGGAGCAGCAGTAAATCTCAGGTGGAGATTCAGCCTGCTATGTGGTGTAGTTAGAGTCAGTCCTATGTGTCCTCTGTACTCTCAGGTCTTGGAGTGTTTTGGTCATGAGTTCTTCAGATTTTGTATCATGTTGTATATAATTACTCAAGAAGTAATTTGACAGAGATGTATACAGTTTAAAATCCTTTTTCTATGGAAGAGGTTTGTGGTTTCAAGCTCTTATCTCGAAAAGTTTTAATTTCCCGTGAGTTTTGTCTTCCACTGATTATTGATTGCTTCCGCTCAAGTTTAAATCGTGATTATTTCGTGGTTTGGAGATCGAAGCCCACAGTTTCTGCTTCCAAGTCTGACTCTATATCCTCAGGATGATCGTGAATATTGTTCTCTCCATCGTCTAGTCCCAACGGTGGAACCTCTGGTGAAGGTTGTGTGTAGTCTGTACTACACGTCCTCACCATGCACTGGTACCTGCAAAGTGATGAATTTGGTTCACTCCAGTACTAGACGATTGCTAACTATGACAGATAAACAATAAATTTCAAAAATAATAATAAAATAAAATTTTGGCCTAGAGTGGCTGCTTGCAGCACTCGTAGTGCCGACAATTGCCGTATCCCCGGAAACGACACCAAAAACTTGACACGATTTTACCGTGCGTATAACACAAGTGCATGTGTCAATGTAATATAGGCCCTTGTGAGGCCCGAGTCGAACTCAGGGACACTGAACTATCGGTAGACTACTACTAACTGTTCGCAATCAGCTAAATCAATTAAAAGGTTTTGAGAGTTGATTAAAAATAAAAAGAAAATAAAATAAAATAAAATAAAATAAAATAGAGCAATCGATTAAGTGTTTAGTTTAATCAATTTAGGTTGGAGTCTTTAGGATTGCAGTTTCACCGTGGGTTTTCATTGTATGAATTTCCATAAAGTTAATCAAATTCGTCTCTCATTCCGGGTAGTGGCCTGTAGTCAGAATTGTTCACTGTCGTGGTACAATTCACTACCTAAATATAGGTCGGTACCACCCTCGTAGTAACCTATTCCCTAAACTAGGTGCATTAGAATCGACATCTAGGTTTCCACCATTAACTGTACATCACCTTGTTCAAGGGATTTATTAATTAATGTGAATTTTGTCTCTTTTTAACCGTTAATTCTTCTTTCAAAGTAATTAAAGGCATTAGATTATCATTATGGTGATCAATCATAATGATATAATGGAGAAAACGAAATCATACCATAGATTTAAGAGACAAGTTATGAATTACTATGATAAAAATGTCATACAATGATTACCCGGGCTACTCCCGGTCCTAAAGACAAAGGGGATTAGCCCCGCATGTTCATCTCAGAGGAAGACATGGTGGAAGAAAGGGAAAACATGGGGAAAACGTGGATGAAGTGATGTAAACCCCTGAACGGAGAAGATCTGAGCGTTCCTCGACGTAGAGTGCTTGATCTACAGCCTTTCGGCGGTGGAAAACGTCTTCTTCGGCTCCCGGAATGATCGGGGTGTGCTTCTGGGATCCGTTCTTCTCTCCACCTCTTCCCGGGACTTGTGCAGCGGCTAATGATGTGACAAATGGCTCATGGTTTCCGTCATTAGGTATAAACACCAAATTACATCGTCGAAATATCACCACCATTGGATTCGGGCCGATCTGGAACAAAAACTAATCTGACGGCATCAGTACCATCGACGCGGGTCGATGGTATCGACCCCTTATGATATTGGAAAACTTTCCTTCTTTCTCTGTCGTTCAGCCTGATGCAGACTCGATACCATCAACGCGGGTCGATGGTATCGACACCTTTAGGTGTCAGTTTTGTCACCTTTCCAACACTGAAGCTGTAAAACGTCGATAGTATCGACTTTTGTGTCGATAGAATCGACCGGCTGATCGTTGGCAACCTGAAGGTAACTCGCTACCATCGACTTCCGAGTCGATGGTATCAACACTGCTTGGCTCCTTGCGGCTGTCTGCCTGTGACTGTGTCGATAGTATCGACCGATGTCGATGGTATCGACAGTCGTATATACTTGTTTTTCCTGAAATTGCAAGACAACGCCAAATCAGCCGAGATAAAACCCATTATTATAATCGTTTATGATCAAAAAGATAAAATATGAGAGATTTGACACTAAAAGAGATTATAGAGTAGAGTAAGTGAATTATGTATTATTTACCACCAAAGTGACCAATAAACACATAAAACACAAGTAAAACAAGTCTATAAATGTGACTCAAAATCATCGCATCAATATGCCAGTATGTGGGGACAACTAAAAGTATACAAATATGGCTAACAAACTAATTATCACAACCAAGGTAATTAACAAGTCAATTTATATATTCAATGTGTCAATCTCCACCGCTTTTGCCCTAACCATGGAATACCCTTTTTAGGGTTTGACTTAAGGCCACCTTCTCAATCCCGAGCTTGGTGCCTAGGGTCACCTCTCATGGTGCCCTTTAGTCATGAAAAATAGACCACCTTCTCATTCCCGAGTTTGGTGTCTGGGGTCACCTCTCATGGTGCCCATTGGTCTTCCCTCCTGGGCTTGACCTTTTTGCATCATCCATTTGGGTGGCATGTAGGTGCGAGAATACACACTATATTTATAGTTGTGATAATTGTAGTGACTTTATAATTTGCAATTATGAACATCCAAACTGGTTAATTGCAATCAAATGCAATCAATTCATATGGAAAACCTTCGGGAAACTAAAGCAATTAACCATAATTAACTGCATACATGTCAAGCTATCTTGAATGCAGAATTAATCCAAACAAGCAAGTAATCCAAAGTCAAGCAAGCAAGCACATAATTTGGCCCTAAAATATACATCCAATATTCTCTATCATGGATCATGGTATCCAAGTCTAATAGGCCTTATCGTTCTCTAGGGTTACTAGCCCTTTTTAGGATTTTGACCATAATTAGGGTTTCACTTCCTTTTTACTACTTTTACTTTACTTTTATCAAAATACCCATCAAACCCTAATTATCTCATCTTATTTTCCATTAATATCCTAAGTTCAGGTTTGGACCACAAAACCCTAATTTTCAGATTAACTATATCTATTCTTCTCCTTTTTCCCTCACTTAGGGTTTTTAAGGGTATTAATCACAATTTTAGGTTTAAAACCATAATTCTTGCAATTTCCTTTTCAAAATAGGTTAATATCCATCTATATCATTAAATAAGTTATTAATGCTCGAATTTATTCACTTGCAAGATTAAATCCATCCTTTATCAACAATTAGATTTTCTAATCACAAATTAATACTTTTTCCATCAAAATTATACACTTTTACAAAAAGGTACAAATTTAGGCTTCCAAATCATTTTAAATTATTCTTCATATTTTTCTAATCAATTTACATTCATACACTTTTCTTGTCTGAATTTTCTAGCTAAAGTTATGGTTTTTGTAAGAAAATCCCTTTCTATTGATTTATTAGCAATTTCTAGAAAAATAAGGATCGTCTGATCCGTGGTCCGCTGGTCCACTTAGGATCCAATGACCACAAACGTGTGTGCCTATTTGCGATAAAAAAACAAATGAAGGACCAAACTAACCTCGACACACTAGAAGAAGGTGAGCGGTATTTTGGTAATTCTGTGGGATCCCTTCTTCTTCAACCTCCCGATCTCGCTACTGTTGTGAGGGTCAACTGTGAGGTTGATGTCTTGATCCAATCGACCTTTGAGCATGCCAAGGGGCCAGGAGGCTTCGTCTTCCTCCGTCGAAGTTGGATAGGGCTCCAATTGCTCGCCCAGAACTTGACCAGACCTCCCCCTACTCATCGAACTTCGACGAGGTTTGTTGCGATGATGAGAGTGAAGGTAAGGACGAAAGGTCCAATTAAAGGCACTAAAACACTATACACGCTCTTCCATAGAGATTGGAGTAGAAAAGTGGGGTGTTGGTGCCCTCACACACCCTTCCCTATATATAGGGTCGGGGAAGGTCCCTGCCGGATTGGGAATTTTCCCAATCGACAACCAATCATCGACAAACCAGGGATGATTCCCTTCGGTTTCCTTTCCTGAATCCAAAGGAACCATCAACGAGTTTGAACACTCACTGGGTCGTGAGGAATTGGGGGGGGGGAATCCCTCTACAATCGGCAAAGTTCCAGTCCACGTAGGACTCAGACGATAAGCACCAGGCGTTGGATCGAGATCCAATGGATCTTATTGCACGTGATCATCCAAAAGGGAAATACCTTTTTCAATCGCCAAATTAATGCCTTAATTTGGAGAAATCTTGAGAAATTGATGTCTCCCAAACCATAACTCATTTTTGCCTCAAATTTTAAGGGAACGTTTGTCTTTAAATTATCTAGCTATGTACGAAATTTGGGAAACAAATTACAATGGATGAGAAGGCTTCCTTCTCTTCAAGTTATCCATTAATTAATTCAAAATTAATTAGTAATTCTTTTCCCTTTGCCATTATCTTGTTATCTTGGGTCCCTTGGACCTCAAGAAATCCTAAAGGCATGGATTCACATATTGGATAATATTTACTTACCTTTATTCTCTTATCTATTTATATTTCACATATTCTTATTTATTTTATTAAATCCGTTTCCTTTTTATTTCTCTTTTCTTTTCAATTGGGCTCAATGGCCAACAAAGCCCAATATCAATCAATCAAGGCCAGTTCACACGAAATCCATCACAAATCAAAGAAATAGATTTCATTTATTCTTTAAAAGAGAATTACATCTTTTACTACATTCTTAAGAAATTGAGGTTATAATAATTATCATCCCTTGTATTCATATGAGTGAATAGGTAGGACTACCTCATTAAAGGTAACCCTCTATTTGTTCCATCATCATTCAACCAATATCACCATACCACAATGTCACCCAGAATCATTGGATATTTAAAAGGTAAGACCATTGGCTATTTACATAAGTAAACACCTTGGATAAAACACATATGAAGTCCTTTATTTGGGATCTGGAAAGAGTCAACATACAACCCTAGACATCCCTTGATTAACAACACAAAAAGTTCCATTGAGAGTAGGGTAAAACCCATAATCGACTGTTCAGTTAAAATAAGCCATCCATTGTCAACAAGTAAGCTCCTTAAGTTGATCATATAAAGGAAACCATATAAATCACATTATTAGTACCAAAATATTACATTAGCCATAATTCCACCTTATTGGAGGAATAAACATTAGATATTGACCATTGGGTCAAGTTCATATGTTAAAACCATCAATTACAGTATAGGATTGACCATTGCATCAACTGACCTAAGAAACCATTGGTCTATGGCTTCATTGATGCTACAAATACAATGATTAACTCAAAATAGGTTTTAGAGACCTGATAAATCATCATTAGTGACCATTAAATCACTATATGTTGTTAGATCAACACTATATTCATTAATCAACATCAAATATTAAGCTAATGTCATCATTGATTGATAACATCAGTACGAAACTTAATGGTTGATCATTAAAATTCTAATTGATCCAAAACCTGACCTAAGGGGTGAACATAATTGGCACCCTTAGTGACCATAATCAATTGTCATGCATAAAACACCATTGTTTGTTGCAATAGTACCACCAATGGGTCATGTGTTTATAGAAGAAATCAGCTTAAAACCCTAAAATTGACCATGGGTTGATAGGTGCTTAGCACCATAGCTTGTCAAACTAACCTGATCCAAGTCATATTATACCTTAGGAATAATGTAAAAATGATCACAGGTTCATCTAGAACTGAAATCAGAACAGGGAACATTATAAAAATTGAAATCCAAGTCAAGCATAACATTTTAGTGCATGGATCATCATTTTCAAGCAAGAACATGATCTAGAAAGCTTATGATAAGCAATAAACGTGGAGAAAGTTATAAAACTTGCCTATAATGAGAAGATGAAACCCCAAACAGAAGAAAACTCGAGAAGGTAGGGTAGAAAATCCAAGAATAAGCTATGAATTCGTCCATCTAGCACCTTTCTTCATCAAATGAGCAAACTCTAAGCATAAGGAGCAAGAAAGATAGGGTTTTAGAGCTTTAGAGCAATTTCTACCATGGAACAACAAGGTTTCGACGGAGAAAGGTAGGAGGAAGGATAAAAAAGAAATAAATGGATGAAATACGGGGATTCTTACTCTTTTAGGTCAAGATCACTAGAAGGAAGCTTTTTAAACCCAAAAAGGAAGTCAATTGCAACCCTATATCCTTTTTCCAAGAAGGTCCCCACTTTCTTCTTCCTTGGAAAGTAAAATTCGCAAAAGCACAGAGGGAGAATGAGGTTGGGAGAAGGAGGGAAGTGGTGAAGAGCAAATGGCTCATTTTGGTGCTTAGGGATAAGTATATGAAACTTTAAGATAAAGATAAAGAAAAAGTTGAAGTTCTAGTATCTTTCCAAGTGTCCATGGCCTTAAACCATTAAGAATATACAAGCACACACACAAGAAGCTCCCCCACTGTCCATGGAGACATTATTATCCCTAGTTTCTTGAATTTCCAAGCAAAACATATAATTCATTAGTTGATAGCTTCTAAAGGTAGCTCATCCATGAAGGGGTAAACCCTAAAATACCCTTGGAGAAAACACCTTTAAACCAAGGATTAAATAGGTGCCCCATGGATAAAAAAACTCAAGAATGATGAGAGAATATCCAAGAAACATAATTCAAGTGATAAATTTCAAATAAACCTCTCAGTTGGGTAAATTGCAGAAAATTCCAAAATGTGCATAAAATTGCATAACTTGCTCAAACAGTGTCCAAATTGGACCAAATTTGAAACGTAAGCTTGTATTATGATTTAAAAGAATATCACAAGGTTATATTAGGGTTATAAAAATTCAATTATGATAATTAAGCATATTCAACTCATTAAGAAAGTTTAGGGGCCTTACAACTATAAACCCCTAATAGGGATTTCGCCCCTAAAATCCAAGGTAAAAAAAGATGGGTAATTCCTTTACACCTCATATGATTACCTTCACATGGTTACTTGGATATCATGGTGATGTCACATGATTCATACATATCTCATCTTGAGTCAGCAAAAAAACCCCCACCTTAGAAGACATTCTCAATATGGAATGTAGAAACTTATTATGTCATCTGTACAACTCTAGTAGTAATTTTCAACTTTAAATTCTAGCTATCATCCTAAAATTATATCTATTTTATCAATAAATTACTCAAAAGTCATACTTTCTAGATTTTTACCAATCATATCATGTGTCCCATACCGTTCCTTAAAGAATAAAGAAAGCAATGCATCCATCCTTTTTTTTTCTGGATACACTGACACTGGAACACTTGTCAGTTCTTTTTTATCATCAAAAGAAATGTTGACGCTGGCACCTGTCATTCCATACAAGGAAACATCATTCCTAGTCAACCTTGTTATGGGTGAAACAACAAAACTATCTTCACCTTACTAGGATTTACACAACCTACTTAGAAGACATATCGTGATCCCATAAAGACACTTAATCAACCCCATCTCACTCTTGTTCAAGTTGTCTCATAGCTATTGCTGCTTTGGAAACCGTAATGTTTTTGAATAAATATCGATCATATTTTTTACCATATTTGAAATACTCTGACATGTCATCATTCAAAGCTTGCTACAACTTGTAATACATTACTTGAACACTCTATCCCTCCTATTCATAAATTCTATTGGTACATTGGTTAGTCTAAAGGACATAACTCTAAACTCATCATGGTCATGTGAATTATGTCATCCAATCTAACTCTTATGCATTGATAATTGATCATAGGTTTATCTTAAAGGAGCATGGTATCACATATCTATTGACCAATAAACCATCTATCCATATAGTGGTCTTTCCCAGCTATCACTGAACCATACAAAACATTATAGAATCACTTTTTTTAAACAACATTTAGAGGGTCATCATCAAATCTCTCTTTCTCTCTCTAAGGGAGAGAAACACTTGGAATGTTCATTTAATAAACATCTCCAACCTTCACATATTTCTTATACTGTTGATACACCTTGAATACTAGGATTCATTACCTTAGCATCCACCTCATGTGCTATAAGGAACTCACATCATTATCTCATCCACTTTTACCAACATAAAAAATATCAAGAAATATAAGAGGAGTCTTCCTAATTATTGGAAGGCTCAAAAGAAAACTCATCAAAAACTTTATGATCTTGGAACCATTGTCCATGAAACCTTATTCTATAATAATCTATCCACCCTCATGTTTACAACAAATCCACACTTACCAAGTGGAAATGATCCACTTGAAAGTTGTACCCTAGAAATGAAAGACACAAAGGGAAACATACTTCCCACATCATAGCAACATTGTTCAGGGGTCACTAGCAAAAAGGTAACCAATTCTATTTTCATTATGCATATTACAACTTCTTATGTATCATTTTACCTTTTTTCATTTTTGGTTCCTTTCCATTAGCATAGAAATTGTCATGATTAGCATATCTCATTACTCTATCCTTGATGACTATTTATCACATTTGGGTATGTTCTCTTATTTTATTATATTTTTCAACCACTTATCAACAGGTAAATACTTATATTCCACATTTGCTTCATTAAATCAGGATCATCTCCCTTAATTTCTTTCACATGCCATGTTGATTTTTCATTAACACTTTCTTACACACATAGGTTGGTATGAGATTAACTCAGGCTCCACCTTATTTCTTTGCCATTGTTCCCATTCATCTTCTCATTTTGTACTTGTTATAGGAGTTCTCTCTATCTTATGTGAATTTCATACCTTGATTCACTTTATAAGCATAGACTTATCTATCTTTTACTTTATTATCTTCTTGAATCACATCTTCAAGAAATCCTATTTTTCTAATTTGTATTCAGATTTAGATTTCATGGTGTTGTATCTTTCTCTTATAGTTTCCAAACATTCAAGTTTTGATAGATTGTGATGCAATTCTCATCTTCTTTAAGGTAGGATTGAGATATTCATACCACGATTTCTTATTCGTTATGCTCTTTAGATTGTCTCAAAATGACTACTTGATTAGAGTAATCACAAAGATAACAATCTAGGAGTTCCATACTTAAGTTTTTTTAAAAAAAATTGAATACCCGGTCAGGGCACACAATCACTTAGATTAGGCAGTATGCACCATATTTTTATGTCATATTCCTAATTTTAACATCATCCTAGTCCTAAGTCCTAGTGTCCCTGTAGACTCAGTGAACCTAAAGCTCTGATACCAACTTGTGAGAACCCGTTACACTAAACGAGATCACTCAAAACATAAAACACAATCAATCACCAATTAACCACATACCCAAAAATATTGGTAAATTAAAACTAATTTCAATGTCAGCACCCGCTCAGAAACATTTGCATAAGAGCCCAACATCTTTCTTATATCCATACTATGCCAAGAATTTGATACACACTGTTTGATTGCCTTAGCCACAACATATATACACAGGAGAACAATATTCGTATATGCCACAAAAACAAGCATTAATACGCTAACAAAAGTCTGATTTGTTTGAAATACCACATACAAAATTTTCCTTCTCGGACCTGAGAGTACAGGGATGACTTTAGAACACACTAGACATCTAATCAAATTTCTCAAAGATTCATTACTATAGCTCCTCTTTTCTGCCACATGTTTGTTTTCGTCACTTCTGATTACCTAAAAAAATGTGGTGAACCACAAGGGTGAGACCCATGTCCCAATAAGAGATATAACCTCCAACAACATTTATTGATTACAAAATTTTTAAGTAATTAAATAGTTAAGCAGTTTGATCAGATATAACAAATAAGATCAGCAATATTGATGATTAACAAAATACATAAAGGAGCAAATAATAACTATCATCATTAGCCAGACTATCATACTTTATCTTGTTGCCAATATAAGCAATTCAGTAGCATATGCATATCTAGCATCATGAGCAAGTCTAGTAACATAGCATATCTAACAACATGAGCATGTCTAATTGGTTGAACATATCAACATCATAAGAATAGCTAACAACATAAGAAAAACTATCTAGATAAGCATGATTAGCAGTATATGCATCTCTAGTTACAAAGGCATGGCTAGCAATATTAAACATAGCTAGCAGCATCATCTTAACCATCTGTGTTAGTATATTTGACAACATAAGTATGTTTACAACATGAGCATAACAACATCATAAGCATATCAATTATCTCTTATTGTACTATACATGATCTCCGTGAAAAGAAAGCAAACAAGGGTTTTCATCCAATATGAAGTGTTGTGTATAACCCTAAACAGATATGTTACATGACTGTCTTCCATCTTTTATTATGCCCTGAGGAAATTGAAGATACCACTCAAAATCCAATTGACCACTGATAAGTTGAAATTAATTCCATACAAGATCTAGGAAGAGCCGAACTCCTAAGATCTTCTCTGCCCCCGGTCAGTACGGGTTTGCCACAACGACACATAAGGTCAAGCTGCTAACAACCTAGTCCATACTTGGTACATTTCAAAACACTAGTGAAAGGAGGTGGGTACGCATACCCTACCATCTGAGGTGCAACCGCCGTTGTCCTCCAATATTGTCACATATATAATCACCGAGACACGACCGTAGCCATTCTCAATCACATCAGATGTATGAGGCATGACCATAGCCAACCTCCACAATCTACATTGTGGATGACAAGGATATATCCTCAACATGCCACCCCCATATACTCAACAATATGCGCTCTGAGTTTCCCTTAGGAATACTCATTTCACCATCTAGAAAATTCTGACACACAGATGGATCTATGGCATAGGGAATTAAATGATTAGAGTTTTACTTGATTAGTTATGCCAATTGGGTGAATTAAGGTTGCATCAAATAAGTGGACATAAAAACCCTAATTCACTTCTAACAAGCACATAAATATCACAACTTCAAAAGATATAAAATGTGTGAAACATAATTTCTCATATCATCATCACATGGTACTATTCACTTGCCATTCATGAGACCATACTAGTCATCATACTATCATAAGATATAAATCCTTTTCACAATATCACAGGGTATCAACCCTTATCAAGACAAGAGGATTACCCCTCATTTAGGGCTCAACCATGCCCAAAGGTCATTAAGACCATCATACTATCATAGGATATAAATCCTTTTCACAATATCACAGGGTATCAACCCTTATCAACACAAGAGTATTACACCTCAATCAGGGGTCAACCATGCCCAAAGGTCATTAATACCATCATACTATTCCCTGCAAGATCATCATTATCTTTCCATGCCTTATATCAAGGCTAAACAACATCACTTACATATAATACACCCGATCAACACAATATTGCATTATTGAGATAGGAGATATTCATAAACAATCGTAGCAGGGTTATATTAACATTAAGAACATTCCTTTATTACATCAACATGCAAGGAATCTAGATATGATTGACACCCATCATATTCATAATGCACATGTTTAGCATAAGAAAGTATCAACCATGTGGTTGTGATAACCACCAATTAACACATTAAGGTTATGATCATGTTAAGGAGGTTATTCCACCATCATTCCATCATATAAGAATGTTAAACATGAATACTCATATTTATCTATTTACATTAGAGTTAGGTTCAACATGATAAATTATATCAATTTTACTATTCGACACTTATACCCAAACCCTAACTCACGACATCCCCATTCGATCATGGATACATAAGGTGAAACATCACCATAACATTCCATACTATTCTCAAGTATTAACCCACGCATAAATCAAGGCATAACCATTGAGTTATAGCATACTAGGGTTTCAACAATGATAACAGAGTATTCCATGATTGTATTAGTCATTCAAGGACTATTCATACCAAATTACCATCATTTAGTTATTTAAACTAGGTATAACAAGCTATACCTCATTAGGGTTAGATATCAACACAATATGTTTATCATCCCTTATATTAATATGAGTGAATAGGTAAGACTACCTTATTAAGGGTAACCCTCTATTTGTTCCATCATCATTCAACCAATATCACCATACCATAATGTCACCCAGAATAATTGGATGTTTAAAAGGTAAGACCATTGGTTGTTTACATAAGTAAACACCTTGGATAAACCACATATTAAGTCCTTGATTTGTGATCTAGAAAGATTAACCATATAACCCTAGAAATCCCTTGATTAACAACACAAAAAGTTCCATTGAGAGTAAGGTCAAACCCACAATCGATTGTTCAGTTAAAACAAGCCATCCATTGTCAACAAGTAAGCTCCTTAAGTTGATCATATAAAGGAAACAATATAAATCACATTAGTAGGACCAAAATATTACATTAGACATCATTCCACCTTATTGGGGGAATAAACATTAGATCTTGACCATTGGGTCAAGTTCATATGTTAAAACCATCAATTATAGTATAGGTGCGACCATTGCATCAAGTGACCCAAGAAACCATTGGTCTAAGGCTGAATTGATGCTACAACTACAATGATGAACTCAAAATAGGTGTTAGAGACATGATCCACCATCATTAGTGACCATTAAATCACTATAGCTTGTTAGATCAACACTATGTTCATTAATCAACATCAAATATTAAGCTAATGTCATCATTGATTGATAACATCAGTAGGGTACTTAATGGTTGACCATTAAACTTCTAATTGATCCACAACTTGACCTAAGAAGTGAACATCAGCTTACACCCTTGGTCACAATAAGCAGTTGTCATGAAGACAACACCATCGTTTGTTGCAATGGTACTACCAATGGGTCATGAGTTTATAGAAGAAATCAACTTAAAACCCTAAAATTGACCATGGGTTGATAGGTGCTTAGCACCATAGGTTGTCAAACCAACCTGATACAAGTCATATTATACCTTAGGAATAACGTACAAATGATCACATGTTCATCAAGAACTAAAATCAGTATATGTAACATTATAAAAATCAAAATTCAAGTCAAGGATAGCTTTTTAGTGCATGGATCATCATTTTCAAGCAAGAATATGATCTAGAAATCTAAAAATAAGCAATAAACGTGGAGAAAGTTATAAAACTTGCCTATAATGAGAATATGAAACCATAAACAGAAGAAAACTTGAGCAGGTAGGGTAGAAAATCTAAGAATAAGCTATGAATTTGTCCATCTAGCACCTTTCTTCATCAAATGAGCAAACCCTAAGCATAAGGAGCAAGAAAGTAAGGTTTTATAGCTTTAGAGAAATTTCTACCATGGAACAAAAAGATTCTGACCTGGAGAAAGGTAGGAGGGAGGATAAAAAAAATGGAGGAAAGAAGGGGATTCTTACTCTATTAGGTCAAGATCACTAGAAGGAAGCTTTTAAACCCAAAAAGGAAGTCAATTGCAACCCTAGATCCTTTTTCCAAGAAGGTCCCCACTTTCTTCTTCCTTGGATAGGAAAATTCACAGAATCATAGAGGGAGAACGAGGTTGGGAGAAGGAGGGAAGTGGTGAAGAGAAAATGGCTCGTTTGGTGCTTAGGGATAAGTATATGAAATTTTAAGATAAAGAAAAAGAAAAGGTTGAAGTTCTAGTATCTTTCCAAGTGTCCATGGCCTTAAACATTAAGAATATACAGTCACACACACAAGAAGATCCCCCACTTCCATAGATACATGATTATCCCTCGTTTCTTGAATTTCCAAGAAAAACAATCATTCATTAGTTGATAGCTACTAGAGGTAGCTCATCCATGAAGGGGTAAACCCTAAAATACCCTTGGAGAAAACACCTTCAAACTGAGGATTAAATAGGTTCCCCATGGCTCAAAAAACTCAAGAATGATAAGAGAATATCCAAGGAACATTATGCAAGTGATAAATTGCAAAGAAAACCTCTCAATTGGGTAAATTGTTGAAAAGTCCAAAATGTGCATAAAATTGCAAAACTTGCTCAAATAGTGTCCAAATTGGACCAAATTTGAAACTTAAGCTTGTGTTATGGTTTAAAAGCATATGAAAATGTTATATTAGGTCTATAAGAATTAAAATATGATAATTAAACTTATTCAACTCATAAAGAAAGTTCAGGGGCCATGCAGGAGTGTTCAATTTCATTTGTGACTAGGTATATGTCTCGGAATGTGAATCATTTTATCTTGAGGGGGAACTCGATAACCCATTAATATATTGAAGTGACATTATATCCTATCAATAAATTCCATTCAAAATTTCTCATTCATCTAGATATATATTTTGATTTTGTTTTGTTCATGTCCATTAGACATTTGTGCGATCTCGTAATGAATATATTATTACATTTTACAACTATGTGTTACCAGTTTCATGTGTGTTACACATGTAAAATATCAAATAAATATCATTTAGTGCATTATGAAACCTAAAAGGTAAGTGTGCTTCTCAAGTTTGACTTAAATTTCTCGACATTTTGTAGTAATTCATATAGAAATAGGATCTATCTAGTTTGAAGTTAGAGAACCTAAGTGAAGTTCATAGAACCTATTTTGATGAGTGCATTATTTCCTAATTTGGTATTTAAAGATAGTATTAAGTATTTAGGACAATTTGAATCGCAGCAAGATCAAAATGGATCTACAATGATAAACATATCAATTTTATATTTTATCTGCACATTAATGTTGAATAATGGCCAAGACTAACTCAATATTAGTCATAACTCAAATATAACTCCATATTAGTTATTTGCAAATTAATGTTGAATGATGGAAAAAGGTTGGTGTTAATTGGATTTGAGTGGATTACAAAAATTCCCATCTTCGTTTTTTATTTGTGTAAACCATATTTATTCTAATTGTGATTTTCTCTAACTGTCATATTGATGAGACCTAGGTTGGGTATCCATCTTGTGATATTTTCTCCCTTATTCTTAATAAGATATGTAGAATGCATGTTATTTCCCAATAAATATCATTTTACATCAAACGTTACTTATTGATGGAAGGGAGAGAAGGAGGAATCTAGGACTTCCCCAGCCATGGAGGATCCTAAATCATCCCTAAAGCTACCCCAACCTACCCTCAAGTGAACAAGGAACAAGTTGAAGTAAAGAGAACCATGGAAGGCCACTTAGAAGATTGATGTGTAAGGCAAAGGCCCCAAAATATCTATGGTATTTTGCCATGTCCATTCTACTAGAATAAACATCACAAGATCAGTCCAATTCAACGCATACCCCATGTAACTTAGCCACTACCGACATTATCATTACCATGGTTGTGGTGCTAATAAGCCAGCACAGTCATACTGTGCAATATGACAATGCAAATAAACATTCAAGATCTCTCCTACCTCCACCATGGTCGTGGCACCAGCCATGATCATTCTACTACCAAGACACCACAACCTTAGTGCCCACCACGACCATGATAGAGTACTTCATTCCACCCAAAATTTATCTACATTTTCACCTCAAAATATCGACTATTTTTGTTACATCTACATCCCATGATTTACCACTAATCACGAGATTAGGGAAAAAGTTTGAGGATTATTCTTAATACAATGTTCACTCCCAATTTTTTTTTCTTTTTCCTTTATCTCAAACTCTTTTTTTCTTCTCTTTTTGCATTCAATCACATAAAAAAACTTTACAAGGGAATTAAACCTTGATTACTCAAATATGATCTCAACATTAATGATACACATCCAGACATTCATTTTGTTCCTCACACTTTCATGTACATACAACATGATAACTAGATATATACTCTTATCATTAAGGAAACAAAGATACAAATCATCATTTAGAATGCTCTCTCAACTCTATACAAGGACCTAGAGTGACAGGGACCGATTGAAATTAACTAATCACATACTTAACTCCTGTTGCAGATCTATGCTGATGCAATGACATCTTTAGTCCATGTGGTATCCCTAAAAACTGTGAGTATAGGGATGAGCCTACTCGCTCAGTGAATGAGTACTTCAAAGAAACAATCTAAAGCACTTATATAATTATAGATATACCTTTGAGAAACTGATATCAATTTTAACAATGGTAATATTTAAAGAGATTGATCATTCACATACATAAATATGGAAGAACACTCTAGACATCTACAAGAATGAATCAATATATGAACATTCTTGATTAACCACAAAGAAAACTAATAATCTAGAAACATCCATAGAATAATTGAATAACTATACACACTTGGTTAACCTCTCATTCATCTTATAATGCATTAGTAGTAATATACAAATATCTAAACATTTTTCTCATTATTCTCTTTGTAATCTTTCATTAACCTTGACTTGACCTGACTACTAAACTGACTACTAGTATGTTGGCCAACTAAACATAATTGACAGATCTGACTATTGTACTCTTTATCTGAACTCAATTAACTTTTCTTTTACTTTACCCCTGAACTCACTTGGATTGTACCATCCAATAAAAATCCACTACTGCATGACTTACCGTATAAGTCTTAAGATAATCCCGGGACCTTAAGACTACTACTAACTACCTTGGTCTGCAGCAAGGTTGCCACGTCTGGCCTAACAACATCTAAACAACATCCGTAAACTATGGCCCCTTGTCTTTGGTACTCAGGAGGGGTGCCTCTAGGCTAAAAAGCCTCAACTCTATGTAATGCGGTTCCACTAGGGCCGACACACAAAGCAGAGTAACTACCAGAAGAAGTAGATCCACAAGGGTTGTATACTTCAACTAGTGGGTACCACTAGATCTCTAGTTATTATTGGATACCCCTACCATTGAAATAGTATCACCAGGATCTCTGGTTATTGTCAGGTACTCTGCTATTATTCAAGAAACATGGAACTACTTGTTCCCCACGACTAGGTCACACTCTAGGTGATACTTTTCTGGGCTAAGTCAACAATCAATCACCTGTTTCTCTCTTCTTGGTACAGACCTCCTAGGAAAAGTTCTATGATATTCAGGGCAACTATTACTATTATAATTCTGATTAAATCTTTCTCATAGACTGATCTCTTTTAACTCCATATTTGTTGACTTCTTTGAGAACTAAACTGATTTCACTGATATTACTTAGCTGAATGCATAATATATTGATTACCCTTCTATTAGGGCTTCTTATTACTGAAATGTTTAACATACTAATCACCCTTCACTAAGGGTTTCTCATTTCTCATGCACATAGAAGAATTCTCATATGTTCAAATAGATATCATGTCTAATGATATAAACATTTACATTCAACATTTCTCGTATTCATGCATGGAATAAATGACATCTCTATCTAGGGAAATGCCTTTTCTATTTTCTTAAATTACCATAACAACTTATGCATTTCATGTCAATTAACTCAGCTAGATATTTTTGCATCACAAATCAAAATGTGTATGCATATAAAATGATATTCAACTAGAAAATTGAATTATCACATAAATCATTTCAATCAGTCATGCATATGAAACCCTGGTATAAATTTAACTAGGGTTTCTAAGATATTCATTAAAATATCATGCATCATGAATAACCTTAAATAAATGAATTTATAACAATAAAAGAATCACATCATTTGAATTCATGAATCTATTCACAAACTTCAAACTTTTCATTCATTTAGGGTTTCACCCTCTTTATTGATATATCAAGAAAACATTGATATCATCAAATGAAATATAAGATCTTATCTGACATATATGTACTACTCATTTAGATAAAACAATCACTTGTAACCAAGGATATTCAACTAGACATACCTCTTTATTCAATTATACAATAATTTTAGTCATAACCGAAAACCCTAGATTTTGCTATTTTCATATAAACTCTACAATTACTTTAGGAATTCTCTTTTAGATAATTTGTATGCATTTCTTGTATGTTTTATCAATTAGAATCCATCACAATAGAGAAATAATCTTATTTCATATCATCTTGCAAAAGCTAGGTCAAAAGGGTAGTTTAGGGTTTGTAGTTGCATACAAAACAAGTAAAGATTATTGATCATTTAACTCATTTTCATACAATATACTATTTAAAGGAAGTACCCACTCACCCTAAGGTGTAAAAAAACCTTTAAAATTCATCTCATTTATGAAATCTCGAATTCATATCAAAACCCTAACAAATCACCAAATTCTTCTTCCTTTCAACCCCAAAACCCTAGAAATGGGGGATTATGAAGAAAGAGTGAGAAAAGGGAATATTTGATACTGTTTCGAATCAAATCAGAGGAGGGATGGAATCTTTACATGTGAGAGAAGATTCACCATGAAAGGCTATGCAATGAAGCTATATTTACTTGATTTCATCTTATCTCGGATAGAGAAATCCTGGATCAACAATTCCACCACTTTCTTCTCTCAAACCCTAACTCTCCCTCTCTCTCTAGGATTTTGTTTATATGGAATGGATTAAAAAATATGAGAGTTAATCGGGTGCTATCTTGTTCATATATAGCAATTTAGGTGCTTGGGTAATTTACACATTAACCCCTCACTATACTTTTTCTTATTTCAGTAGATTTTTTTGTTATAAAAAAGTTACTGTATTTCATTTATTTAAGAGAACAAACATCCTAAAAAAATATAAAAATTTAGCATGATGTCTAAAAAGTAATGGTAGAACTTCAATATAAATTTCAGATCATTTGGAGTTACCAATAAATAATTAAAAATCAAACACTACACCATTGAACAACACTCTATGAGCATTTCAGTCGATGTGTAGTTCGACTGAGAACCACATTCAAAGAACACCCAAATATTTTGAATTTTTTCTAAAATATGTATGATTGAGTTAAACATATCACATCCAAAATTAAATTAAATAAAAAATTAATATAAAATATGAAAAATCATTTACCACACTGCTATCCTGATCAAATTCTATATTCATGTACTATTAAAACCCTATTTTTTGCCGATTAGGGTTTACATTTCTCAAACCCTAATTATTCAAACTAAAATAATAATTAGAGTTTCTTCTTAGGTTTTAAACATCACAATTGAGATACTATCATTAATCAAGTCTAAATGATGTTCAATCTAATCAAGCATGTAATCATTCAAGTAAACCCTAGTTTACCAATTAAGCACAAATGTGGTCATTACAGTTTCTATCAAGCATGGTCATTCTTACTCTCATCCACCACAATCATTTTACCTATGTAGCCCTACTACTTCCTACTTGTCATAATTAACCACTTTACCCACACTTAACCCTAGACCCCCCTAGGCCAATATATATATATAATAATGGTGAACAGGAGTCTAAGGTTAGATTCTCTGAGCCTCCACAACTACCACCAATTCTTCCTTACCCATTTCACTTCATTTCCTTCCACCTTTCACCCTAAAGTTCTACTTTTCTAGGGTTTTGGGAATATTTCTTTCAATTTTCTTGTCGTTTCACATCCTTGGAGGAGAAGGATGACCTTCAAATGTCAGGCATTGAATCCCATAACCTCTCTTAGACCACGTGATTAGGGTTTAAGGTGATCAATCTTGCTAACACATATCACATATAAACTTTTTCATTTTCTTATTATATTTTTTGCAAGTTACGATGCGTACAAGAAACTCTTTCATGTGAAAAACCATCTCATACTAGACAATAAGAACTTTTATTCTTCATATCTTGATAGTTCAACACATTCAACTACATTAAGCATATATTTTATAATCACTCAACAAGGAAAGAAATTACTTTTCTTTATTACTTGTCTAAGACAACTCTTTGCTTTTCTCACTATAGAAGCTAGATTGGATAGGGACCAAGACTATCTAATTCTAATTTTAAACACTGGTAAAATCCTTCTATGACAAGTTTCCTCCAAAATATGTAGCTATCTCCATAGTCAACAATATTACCTAAAAATGTTCAGTAGAGTGTCAACTAATGGTTCAATGAATGGAAATTCATCAACTAGATAAGATAATACATGTAACTTTCATTTAGTGAATTGCAACATATAAAGATAAGAAAAAAATTCAATTATTAAACTTAATGAGAAATACTATCAAATCCATCAACCAACCAAAATACTAGGAATACGTAAAAAAAATTCTTAAATTTGGCTACTTAACACTTTAAACTCTTTATTAATGACCTTGGACCCATACGAGGTGTATGAAAATATGTGGAAGTATCACAACAAGCTATTATAGTACCATAAAAGACTTAGATTTGACTTGGGATTCTAAGTCTACAAACTAGCTACCCACTCGACAATGTGCCTCACCACATTTGGCTTCAACGGCTATATCAGTTGGTCGGATAAAATTGGACTCCCCCTTCTAAATTTGAGTACTCACATGAAGAGTCAATGAACTCTGGCTTAAACTACCTAAATTAGTGGTTCCACACAGACTAAATCACTAAGTAGTAACTAGAATATGTATCACTAGAATCTCCAATTAATGTTGGGTAAATGTTTGTAATTGTACTTGGTACCACCAAGATCTCCAATCATGTTGGGTACCATTGTGTATCATTGGAATCTCTAGTAACCAATTGTAATTCAAGAGATCCTCCACACCAAGCCTAACCCCTTGTCCCCACAGACACACTCTGACTTACTCTTTTAGATAATTCCTATGGGTAATGCGTCCATCGTGACCATACAAATGTCTAACTTATTATTTAGTTCCACTATTCAGTAGTCTACTAAACTTTTCTTATCTTTATTCAATAACTCGATCATTCCATTTTCTATTTTGTATTATAAACTGCATCAATACTACTAAAACTCATACTAAAACAAATTAACATATTTCAAATGCTTTGAAAATACACTTATCTGAAGAACTAACTTTCAATATTGTATTTCACTTTGACTAAATAATATGAGAACTTATGAATATATTGAGATTATATGTAATATAATAATACTATGAAGTCTTTCATATGGTCGAACACCAAAATCAATCTGGTAATTAACCTCCAATTTCTTGAACACCAATTGATAGATGTCTTTGAATAGGTTACTAATGATCTATGTATTCTGAATAGGATCCAATTGATCTAGATCTATTGATCCATGACAAACTGCTAGTTAATATCAATCAATTGACTTGTAGCTAATCGATCCCCAATCGATCGATCGACATTAATAGAGGGATCTCGATTGATCAACACTTCACTCTCATAGATCAACCTCAAAAGAGGGATCTCCATCAACGTATTCTCCTCTATGATTGATTGAACTCAAAAGGGTTAGATCCTTCAACCTCTATCACTATGTAGCTCAATCAACCTCCCTGAAAAGTGATAGGTTGATCGATTGACCTCTCCTCATCTCCTATTGACCATAGTCAACTAGATCGATGACCTCTATAGAAATCAACTAATCGACCATAATTTAAAAAAATCAATCTCCACTCCAAATCCATTCAAATTTTTTGGTGTTCCACTATTGTGCTCCTCTCAAGATGTCCCTAAGAAATAAGACACGAATATACCCATCATGTATGTTCATCCATTTGCATTGTGTGACTATGGAATTTTTCTCTATATACATTTTTCTTCTTGTACTGTCATGAGGAGTGATTAGTTCTCTCTCTAAGGTATGAGGAGTAAGCCCACTACTCCTTCTCCTTCTTGTTACTACACCTACTCACGTGTGGACCAATAGTTATTTTGAACTAAATTGTTTTATGCTTGCAATCTAGTTTGGATTACATTCTATATGTTTATCATAATTTGGAGATAAATGACTTCAATCCTAAGACCAAGGACACATGTTAGATTTTGGTATAAACCTTGATGAGAATTTTGAATTGGTGTTTCTCAAGGCAATATATACATGATATCTAGGTAACATGACAGTGAGATTAGAGTGACATCTATCTAGTTGTAATCTTGATTCCCAAAGGATAGATTTACACTGTCTCAATGCAGTATGTTCATGTGTGTTGTGATGAAGTAAGAGAGTGAAAAATAAGTGGCAGCGGTGAAACAAATTCACCCTAGTGTATCCATCAATATAAAACTAGAACTTTAATTCAACAAATTTATTATTGCAATCTTAGTTTAATCAAACCAAATCCAACTTTTGAGAAAAATATTTGTTCTTATGTAGTTATCTTGATTATATGACACTTACAAACATCCTCCTTTTCACTCAATCCTAATACTATATTGCAATATGGTCTATCTGCTTACGGGTGGAATTTTCATTCAATTGCTTTAGGCATAACCTAGGGTTTTCAACACTAGGGAATTTATATGTGCAATAATCTTCACATCAATATATAACACAATTTTGGTTGTAAGATTAGTGCGCATAACAATGAGCTTATGATTCTCCATTTCATCTCTTAGTTGGGTTGTTGGGGATGAAGAAAGATGTAGCCTCATTCTTCCTCAGTTGGTGGGGTGTGGTGGTGAAACTATGGAAATTATGGGATTCCTTCAAGTCAGCCTAGATGCAGTAACTTACTAGACCGTTTGGTAGTGTTCTTGATTATGTTGTTTGTAAAGACATTGTTTACTATCCCAAGGAGTAGGTTTTGATGCAGATGCTTCCATTTTTGGACACTTCCATCAGCAGAGAGTGTATCCTCCTTGTGGTATTGTTAGAATTATTTTAAGTAATGGATGAATGCCAAGTGTAAAAGGAACATAAAGTTAGAAGCCATTTTTGCATTGCAAGCCTAGTTGGAGATACACCTGGGTTGCATAGGGTTCACACCACCCTAAGGGTAAGAAAAACATATGGTGCATTTATACAATGATTCTTCCAAGATATTTAAGAGTGGACTTCCTCAATCTCCATGCCATCTATTACAATGGGTTAGGATGTTTGTTGACATTGGTGATATAAGGGAAGAGATTCATGTCCAATGTATTGCTGATGGAGAGATACCACAAACTCATATTTCTTCATGGGTTAATGCATTGGACATATTATTACACTGTGGTTTTTTTCAAAACTTTGGTGGATTCTAGGTAGGTTTCACCATATAGGATGTGTTCCTGGTGAGAAGAATTGATAATAAATCAAGTTGGTGTGTTGAATTGTCATTATTGTCATTGGAGTCATTGTGTGATGTTGGCAGTGGAAGCATATATGTAGGGATACAATGTAGTATAGGGGTATGAGAAGCATAAGTCAATTTCTCCATATATGAAGACGACTTATACTAATGGAGTCAAGCTACAACAAGGAGAGGATCCATAGCTTTATTTATGCTCATCAAGATTTGTTTTTCTATCTCTTTTTGTATTTTCTATTTTTTATGGAGTTTTACTAAAATATAATCAAGGAAATATAGGGTTAGGTTTGCATTTGATTCATCCCTTGTTTGTTACATGCTTGTCTTGCAACCCATAACACTATTCCATTTATGGGTTTTAGAACTCCAAATGATACTAATGTCCTATTTAGTAGCAAGACAACCCATATGGGAATGGTGTGGGACAATGATGTGGTTTAAGTATATAATGAGGATGGATGAATTTCTCCTACTTTGTCCTTAGTCATAGGAACAATGTCCCAAGTAAGCAATATGGGAGTAGGTGGGAATAATTCTTACTTTCCCCAAAAAAAAATCCCATCAGATGTGTGTTTGCCTCAGGGGGAGAAAAAAAAACTTGGTGTCCCATTGGATCTGTACAATGGTTTTCAAATAGGTGTGATCATGTGGTGGTATCTTTTATAAGTGACACTCTGTTACAAGTACATTTAATATCATTGTGTTAGATAAGTTGAGAACTATTTGCATTGGCACCAACAACCTTAGGATAGATTTTGGTTCCTATCTAGTTGACACTATTCACAATGCTTTTATTGACACTTGTTGGGGTGCGTTATCAGGAGCACATACCTTGTGGAAGTGGTTTTCATAGTGGTAAGATGGTAGTGATGTTCTATATGTAAAAAGTGCATTGATGGATTGCTCTGATTTGAACATATTATGATTGGAACTGTAGAGTCATATATACATTCATATTAGAAACATTAGTGTGAAGGACATTAGTTGTAGGTTGTTGTCTTCTCTTCATTTGTTGTGCGGTAGATAAGATGGAAGATTTACCTTGCCTAGATGAATAATAAATATACCAATGAATAAGTCTTTAGTGGGAGTCTCTTAAGAGGAGTGGCCTCACCATTTGTGTTATGAAGGGTAGCAAACATATCATGTTTATTGGAAATCCCATCAGTGATCATCTATATCAGTAGAATAAACATGTAATATTGTTAGTTTACTTCAATCAGGAGTCAATTGATTAAGTGAACGACTTATAATCAATTTCTATTTGCAAATGATGAGACTTGATATGACAATCATGGGATGTTCCATATCAACCTCAAAGTTCTAGTTGATTAATCTCATCTTCTTTGATGATCTATAAGTATGTCTGGATTAGTTTGGAAGGAGTTTATAACATTGGTTTGGAATGCCTTCATGTGCATTTTTCTTGTCATCATTAGTAGTACCTTTCGACATGTGTGGTGTTGATTGATGCAACCCTATTTTAGGGTTTCATCTTGGGTCTTTTTGTATCTCAATCACATCTAAACATAGTAGAATGCAAGTTAAATTCCCCAATATGCATAATATTGTCAAATGCACTTATGGACATTCTTTGTATACTTTTCAGGTACTTGGACCATACTTTGGATGGATGAGAGAGAAGGAAGGAGTTCTAGGAGTTCTACACTCATGGAGGGGTCCAATGAAGACCCCAAAGATCCCTCAACCTACCCCTAATGGCCAAGGGTCGACATCAAGAAAAGAATTCCATTGATCAGGAAGATTCAAGTTTAATTTGCTAGTAAAGACCCCAACACGGTCATGGTGCCAAGGAACGACCATGCTGACCAATGTCAAAGTTACAGAGAAAATCCTAAAATTGCAAAGCTACAACAACATATCCACCATGACCATGCTACCCAGCACAACCGTCCTATGAAGCCACCAAAATAGCCGTGTTGCCAGAAGCCAAAATGGGTGTGCTGAAGGGAATGAACTCACCTCCAACTCACTCACCATGACTGTGCTACCCAACACGACCTTTCTACCTAGCCCTCACCACGGTTGTGCTTCCCAACACGACCGTACTACCAACCACCATTTCCCCAAAATTCCCCTGGCCTTTTCCATTTCTTAGAATGACCATTCCACACCACCATGGTCGTTCCTACCCTTACCCAACATGGCCGTGCTGCCCACCACTGTCATGCTACCACCTAAACCCTAGAATTTTCTGCACTATTTTTCCAACGATGTCCCAACTTACCCTAGTAATTCCACCACCACCTATATATACATGGGTGGTGGCCACATCACTAGGTTAGCTTCCATAAATCCCCTCCACCTACTCTAGAGCATTCATTGCCTCCTTCCTTGTATTCAAACCATCCATCCACCATTTCCACCATAGAAACCTAATTTTCTAGGTTTTCTACATATCCCCCATCATTTCCTTGCCCTTCAGCCACCTTAGAGGAGGGAGGTCATTCTACAACATCTAGGAGGTGAAAAAGAAGCATATACTTCGAGTTCCATGGAGTCCTATCTCCTTCTTCTCATTTCTTTTAACTTTTCTTTGAGCATGTCTAGCTAAGCCCCTAGTGGTGGGCTGTTTGGGGTTAAAATGTGACTTTGATACCATGTTGGGGAAAATAACTTGTAATGAACATAATTTCATTCTATGATGATTACCTCTTGCTTCTATCTCATTTCCCACTATCTTGCATGTGGTAAACATAAATTGCTTATTTTGTGATGCTTGATGACACTTAGCTTCTAGGGGAAATTGAAATGAATGTGCAAATCTTAGCAATGGTTCCTAGGTCCAATTAGTGGATCCCTAGCTAGCCCCCTTTGTTCCTACATACATCTACCTTCTTTTAGAAGTGAGTGTGAGATCTAAGTAGCTAGTCTAGGTATGATTGGTACAATTGCCTAGAGCTTCCTAAAGGCTAGATGGCAAGTAACATGAGGTGAAACACCCTCATATCTACTCCCATTCTTACCCTTGGCTCTCAATTTCCCTAATACCACTTACCCTACAAACCTAGGCTTGCCAAGTCCTATTAGAATTACACCTAGCCCTAGTTCTCGAACTATTAGTATAAGGTATATTCTAATAGAACTTGCCTTGTGGTTTGGTTTGGTAATCTAGATTGAAATGTGATTTTTGCATGCTATGTTGACCTTCCCCTAACTAATATCAAGTTGCATTCCCAAACGGCCCACCTATCCATCATATTGCTTAAAATCCACCTTTTCCTTCTTAGCTTGTTAATGCTAGTGTAGTTAATTGCCTTTGTTAATTCTTAGCTAATTTCCTAGTTCTAGATAGTTAGTTCTTGCTCAAGTATTTAAGTCTCCTTTGAGCTTTGTTGTGTTAGTTTGGATAACTAGTGATAATTTAGACTCTGGCTTGGCTCATTGCTTAGTTTGTTGATCACCTAGCTTGCTACTGTAGTATAACTCATTGTTATAACCTAATTACCTGCCTTGCTTAGTGTGATAGCCTTAACTTGTTTAGAGTAATCTAGAGTTTTTGTTAAATTAGTTTCTTTCTTGCTCTTTCTTTCTTGCAATTATAGTGTAATCACAACAAACCCAATTTGAAACCCCCAAACCCTAATCTCTGCTTTAGGAACATAGCTAACACAACCTAGCTCTAGTGCCTCTTCTCTCCCTGAGGATCGACCCTAGTCTTACCACTAGCCTATACTACAACACTACCCGTGCACTTGTGAGATCGTGTTATTAGTTGAGCCTATGAGTTGGACTTGGTACACATATACATTTTGAGAGATCTGTGTGTTTTCCCTTGGGGGTGCATCTAGCCACCTTTAGTTGGTTAGTGTGTGGCCCAAATAAGAATCACACCATTGATCTTCAAGAGGTGCTTGTCACCATTCATATCTTGCAATTGTAGGAGACTCTACTATAGAATTTGTGGAAAAATTATTTCCCTTCCCATTCTAGTTTTAACTTACCTTAGGTGTTTGGATTTAGATAAATTTGTAGCACAATGCTTCCTTCATGAAATTGGAATGCATGCACTTTCTTGAAAAAATAATGAGCCATTTGATATTTTAAGTGTTGCCCATAGTGTTGAGCACTTATACTTCATTCTTCAATCATATTAAGTGTATATGTAAATTTGAACTCAATATACCCAAAAGCATGCCTTTTTCTTAGAGTTCATTGATATATGGTCTTGATTGTTGACTTTTTACATGTGCATCACATCCCTCAAGTTTGTGATTTCTTTGGTTGAATTGTGAGTTGAGAAAGCTATGGATGCTTAGAGCCTATGGAATCACATGATATAAATGTGAATCTCATGTTGTTCAATCATGTGGTGTGAAATAATTTGATGAAGTGTTGGATTAGTTTTCATGTAAGAAATTTTATGTTGAGGACTACACTAATGACCCCTCTTTG
Organism: Alisma plantago-aquatica; assembly: GCA_963693085.1. Taxonomy (NCBI): domain Eukaryota; kingdom Viridiplantae; phylum Streptophyta; class Magnoliopsida; order Alismatales; family Alismataceae; genus Alisma; species Alisma plantago-aquatica. The sequence continues at coordinate 233,285,148 of OY856411.1, read as the reverse complement.
ACCCAAATCTTCTTTCACCATCTTCATACCTCTCTGCCTCATGAAAGGATGCCTTAGAGCACATATTTATCCTTGGCCACCTCCAAAAGTTTGGGGTGGCCATATCTACATCTCTTTGCTTCACTCTATCTACCATATGCCCTACCTACACCAAGGGAAAAAGAAAAGAAAGAAGAAAAAAAAAGAGAAAAAGGAAAATAAAAAGATGCTCTTATTTAAGAGCATCTAAATAAAGAAAAGATGAGTGTGTAAAAGCACTCCAATCTCTTACTACAATCATTTCTTCCGTTTTCATTCCCACTGAGATAGATAACATCAAATCTATCTCACTTTACCCTTTATACATCCATGTGGGTCATTTGGTGTGGTTTGAGGCATAAGATTGAATGCATAAAAGTGAAACAACACTCCTAGTCATCATTATGCCAACATGAAACAGTTTACCCATACTTACATGAAGGACATATGGAAAGCTTGTGTATTCTATACTCTATATTTGAAGTTTGTATACTCAGTGCTCATTTCATGATTTGTTTGTGAAAGTGGAGTGGAGTGAGGTGGAATACATGTACTTAGTCACTTCTAAGACCATTTAGTCAATAATCATCTTTTGTAACACATTTGTCACTCTTGTTTATTGAAAAAAAACTAAAGAGAGAGATTGAGTTGGAGCATACTTGAGGACAAGTATGTTTTAAGTTTGGGGTGGTGATGCATCCCTATTTTAGGGCTTCATCTTGTATCTTTTTGTATCTCAATCACATCTAAACATAGTAGAATGCAAGTTAAAATCCCCAACATGCATATTATTGTCAAATGCACTTATGGATTTTTTTGCATATGTTTCAAGTACTTGGACCATTCTTTGGATGGATGAGAGAGAATGAAGTATTTCTAGGAGTCCTACACTCATGGAGGGGTCCAAAGAAGATGTCAAAGCGTCCTCAACCTACCCCTAATGGCCAAGGGTCGACATCAAGCAAAGAAGTCCATTGATCATGAAGATTCAAGTTTATGTTTACTACTGAAGACCCCAACACGTCCATGGTGCCAAGTAACGGCCGTGCTGACCAATATCAAAGTTACATAGAAGATCCCAAAATTGCAAAGCTACATAAACACTGCCACCACGGCCGTGCTACCCAGCATGACTGTGCTATGAAGCCACCAAAATGGCCGTGCTGCCCAGCACGACCATGTTGCTAGAAGCTAAAATGGTGTGCTGAAGGGAATGACCTCACCTCCAACTCGCTCACCACGACCATGCTACTCAGCACGGCCGTTCTACCTATCCCTCAACACGGCCATGCTTCCCAGCACGGCCGTGCTACTAGCCTCCATTTCACCAAAAATACCCTGACATTTTCCATTTCTTGGAATGACCATTCCACACCACCACGACTGTTCCTACCCTTACCCAGCATGGCCATGCTTCCCAGCACGACCGTGCTACCACCTAAACCCTAACATTTTCTACATTGTTTTTCCAACAATGCTCCTACTTACCCTAGTGCTTCCACCACCACCTATATATACATGGGTGGCGGACACATCACTAGGTTAGCTTCCATAACTCCCCTCCACCTAGTCTATAGCATTCATTGCCTCCTTCCTTGCATTCAAGCCATCCATCCACCATTTCCACCTCATTTCCACCATAGAAACCTAATTTTCTAGGTTTTATACATAACCCCCATCATTTCCATCCCCTTCATCCACCTTGGAGGAGGGAGGTCATTCTACAACATCTAGGAGGTGAAGAAGAAGCAACTACTTCGAGCTCCATGGAATCCTTTCTCCTTCTTCTCATTTCTTTTAACTTTTCTTTGAGCATGTCTAGCTAAGCCCCTAGTGGTGGGCTATTTGGGGTTAAAATATGACTTTGATACCATATTGGGGGAAAATAACTTGTAATGAACATAATTTCATTCTATCATGATTACCTATTACTTCTATCTCATTTCCAATTATCTTGCATGTGGTTTGTGCTTTTAAACATAAATTGCTTGTTTTGTGATGCTTGATGACACTTACTTCTAGGGGAAATTGGAATGTATGTGGCAATCTTTAGAATAGCTCCTAGGTCCAATTAGTGGATCCCTAGCTATCCCCCTTTGTTCCTACATACATATCCCTTCTTTTACAAGTGAGTGTGAGATCTAAGTAGCTAGTTTATTTGTGATTGGTGCAATTGCCTAGAGCTTCCTAAAAGCTAGATGGCAAGTAACATGAGGTGAGACACCCTCATCTCTACTCCCATTCTTATCCTTGGCTCTCAATTTCCCTAATACCACTTACCCTACAAACCTAGACTTGCCAAGTCCTACAAGAATTACACCTATCCCTAGTTCTCCAACTAGTAGTATAGGGTATATTCTAATAGAACTTGCCTTGTTGTTTGGTTTGGTAATCTAGATTGAAATGTGATTTTTGCATGATATGTTGACCTTCCCCTAACTAATATCAAGTAGCATTCCCAAACGGCCCACCTATCCATCATATTTATTAAAATCCACCTTTTCTTTCTTATCTTGTTAATGCTAGTGTAGTTAGTTGCCTTTGTTAATTCTTAGCTAATTGTCTAGTTCTAGATAGTTAGTTCTTGCTCAAGTAGTTAGGGATCCTTTGAGATTGCTTGTGTTAGTTTGGCTAACTAGTGAGAGTTTTGACTCTATCTTGGTTAATTTCTTAGTTTACATATTAGTTGATTACCTAGCTTACTAGTGTAGTATAACTCATTACTGTAGCCTAATTTCTTTCCTTGCTTAGTCTGATAGCCTTAACTTGCTTAGAGTAATCTAGAATTTTTGTTAACTTAGTTTCTTTCTTTCTCTTTCTTGCTTGCAATTGTAGTGTAATAAAACCAAACCCAATTTTAAACCCTCAAACCCAAATCCCCACTTTAGGAACATGGCTAACACAACCTAGCTCTAGTACCTCCTCTCTCCCTGAGGATCGACCCTAATCTTTCCACTAGCCTATACTACAGCACGACCTGTGCACTTGTGAGATCGTGTGATTAGTTAAGCCTATGAATTGGAATAGGTCCACATATACATTTTGAGAGATCTGTGTGCTTTCCCTTGAGGTTGCATCTAGCTACCTTTAGTTGGTTAGTGTGTGGCCCAAAGAAGAATCACACGATTGATCTTCAAGAGGTGCTTGTCACCATTCATATCTTGCAATTGCAAGAGACTCTACTATATACTTTGTGGAAAAATATTTCCCTTCCCATTCTAGTTTTAACTTACCTTAGGTGTTTGGATTTAGATACGTTTGTAGAACAACGCTTCCTTTATGAAATTGGCATGCATGCACTTTCTTAAAAAATTATTAAGCCATTTGATATTTTAAGTGTTGCCCATAGTGTTGAGCATTCATTCTTCATTCTTCAATCATATTAAATGTATATGTAAATTTGAACCCAATATACCTCAAGCATGAATATTTCTTGAAGTATATTCCAGAAAGAGATCTGAATTTCTAATGATAAAATGACTGCTATCATGTAGACAAGCGATTAAGGTGTTGCATCTATATTCTTATGCAAAGATGTCTAGTATGCCCTTAAGGCAATATGAGAATCTTAATTCAAGTCTCATGTGGAATCAACAATATTTTGAGTACGTTGTTAATATTCTTTTGGCTACTTAGTATTTGTATGTAGTCTATAAGGAGAGAACCTATGATGCTTGATGATGAAAGAATCAAGGTATTCTTGTATCAATTTTTTCAAATGAAATTGTTGTTGTTAATGGAGATTATTTTGTTAGGAATTCCCTATTTGGTGATGATATGGTTGGTAAAGAAACTTTATGAAATATTAGTAAGAGGAAACATATATTGAGTTTGCTTCTACCTACTTAGAGAAGTAGTCAATGAAAACAAGTATGATGAAATGGTTGTTGGAGGCTTTTGGATGGATATTTCCAATCCTATCAACTTTGTATACTACAAATGTGCATGGCATGACCAAGTTTTATATATTATTTAGAGATGTGTTGTGGTTTGACATTCTTCAATGTACTTTGTGTATTAACATTCCATCATATCGAATAATAGAAAAGGATCCGAATATACTTGGATAGGGCAACATTACCAATCTGACTGTAACTAATGCCTTTGGAATTATGTCATGGTGTCTATCTTGCATCTCATGCAAATAATGAAAAAGTTTCTAACGGGAGGAAATCATACGTCTAATGACTCCAAAGACATTTTTAACTACAATATATTGTATCATTAGTGTAACATACCAAAACTTTAACATATTCTCTTTTTGGCCCTTTCCCAATATTTAACTATCATTTCTATCCTTTTTGGCCTTGATGCTTAAATTGTGGAATTTATAGTGGTTTTGTGAACATTTGTTCAATAATTATACCAATGTAAGGGTTTATGCACAAATACCTTAATGAAATCTTATTTAAGGATCTAAAATGTAAAATCACCGCTTAACTGGAATGACAGTAAATAAATCCATGTTAGAAGTGTAAGGCCCCAAGCCTTACTTAATGTATTGAACAAGCTTAACTATCATAATTAAATACTCTAAACCTTAATTTAACCTTGTGAGGTGTTTTGAAATCATGACACAAGATTAAGTTTCAAGTATGGTCCAATTTGGATGTTGTTTGTGCCAGTTATGCAATTATATGCAACTTACCCAATTCGGAGGTTTTCTTTGTAAATTGTCACATGCATTATAATATTTAGATATTACCTTAAAAGTATCATGTTTTTGAACCATGGGGCACCTAGTCGCACCTTGCTTTGAAGGTGTTACTTTCCAAGGGCATTATAGGGATTACCCTCTTTATAAATGAGCTTATCTTTAAAAGCTATCAACCAATGGGGTTATTTCTTTGTTTGAAGGATGGTGGGGATGGACTAGAAGTGTCCATGGGCTTTTAGGGCCGACTTTTGATATACAAGAAGTCTCAATGAGCTGTCCTCTTGCATGGCCATGAAGCCCTAGGCTAGGGACACATGGAAAGTCCCATAGACACCTCATGCTTGCCCCCTTCTTTATAAAGCCATGCCTACCCCTTCCCACCTCCCAATGTAAGAAGAAATCCTCTCCTTCTCTTCCCCCCAGATTAGAACATCGTCCCTTCTATGTTTGGCCACAAAGTTTTTGTTCCAAGGTAAAAGAGGGTGCCTACCTTGGTGAAGAAGGCTCCTAGGATTCCAAATTTCTCTATTTAGGATTTCTTAAGCTCATCCTTGGTGATTTCGACCAAAACTAGTAAGTATCCTCCTTTTCTTCCTTGTTATCTTGCTTTTAGTCTTCCTCCCACCTTCTTCCAGGTCGGAACCATGACTTTCCATGGTAAAACTCCACCTAGAGCCCTAAAACATCTCATGTCCATGCTCTTTTGCTAGGGTTTGCACCTCTAAAGTGGAGAAGGTGATCTTTGCTCAAGAAAGGAGCTTGGCTTGGAGCAACCCGACCTTCTAATCTTGGGATCCTTTCTGTTTGGACCTTCTTACCTTCCTAGAGACGAGTTTTGTATTATCCTTCTCATATATTGCCCACTACATGCTTAAAACTCACGCTTCTATGTTTAAAATTGACGATCTCCATCTCTTTTTACCATGTTCTTCTAGGGTTTTGGTTTCTTGCTATTTTACCCTCTCTAGAAGCTCTAGTTTGGTTACCTATGCAACTTCAAACATGATCTTGGGTCAAATGGTGTTTTCTCCCTCTCCCTCTTTCTTCAATTATCTCGGCCAGTTTGATGATTTGGCAATTTACTATTGGTCAGTATCGAAAAATTCATATCTTCTAATCCGCTTATCCAAATTTGACAAATAAAAATGTTTTGGAATTGGAAAATTAATCTCTATATATTAAAAATATTTTCAAGGTCTGATCTCATGGTTTGATGAAGGGTGATTTTTGTAAAATGAATTGAATATATAAATTCGTAAAAATCATAACTCCAAAATTAACATAAAAATATGTTTTATTGATCAAGAGAACCTAATAAGTTCAATGGTGATATTTTCAAAATCTAAATCCAAGTTTTGTTAAAATGTTCTAAAATTAGGGTTTCCATACATTAATGTGCATTTTGTACTCTAATACATGTTAATACATTGAAAATAAGTAAAGTGGAACTTGGACTCAATTAAAGTGGTGAAACTTAGTAATTGATATCAATAAGAGAGGTATGTGCATACTTACACCCTAAGTTGGGATATTTGCAAACCAAACCCTATATTCCCTAATGAGGCACTATAGTAATCCTATTTCCTCTATTCATGATTCTTTGTTACATTGCCTCGAAATCAGTAATGATATTCTTTTTCTTGGGTCTAGGACCCCACTGTCATGTTTTAATTGATATGATGCTTTTACTTGCCATGAATTCTTTTCTAGCATGTTGATTTTATGGTCTATTTAGCTATAGTAGTGGTACTTATGTACAACCACCCATAGATAGGGTATGTATTAATTTTGCCTGGGGAATGTCTTATTCTCCCCCATAAAAATGTGTAGGTGACTTAGAATGTATTAATTCTCCCCTCACCTACAGATTGAGGTCCGATAGGTGCCTCAACACTACTTAGTTAAGGTAGTCATAATTATCATAGATGCAACCTTTTATTATATTTTGTTTATGACAAGCATCTATTTAAAAATAGCCTCATACTCCTGAAATCTTCATCTGATGATGAAAACTAGCCTTTATTTTCATGTTTTATTTACCTTGATATCCTATTCATATTTGTTGACACATACTTTGTTTTCCTTTCCCTTTTGCTAGGTGTTTTTCCCAACCACCCAGGTTAGGACAAGCTATTGAGTTGAATTAGGAGAACATAGATTTGGGCATGGACCTAGCACTTGGAGATGTTGCTCTGGAGACAAGATTTAACATATGTTAGACTTCCCTCTATTTGGATCCTTTTTGTTGTATCTTATTGTAAACCCTAATGGGAGATTTTGATGTACTCGTGTAATTTTTTATGAAAGTTGAATATAGTCAGTTATTTTTATTCTGTTGCTACACTTTGGTCTTTTGCATTCCATTATAATAAATCTGGAAAATTTATACCTATTGCAACATACCTGTGAGTGTGTTCGGAATGGATGTTAATTCTTCAAATCAAAATTTTAGTAACAGAGTGATGATCCCGCCCTCTTACAACATGGTATCAGAGCCCATAGTAGTCAAAATCTGACTATTTCAATTTTGTCTTCCTAGTTAGAATACTTGCCTTACCTTCAAGTGACATGTTTTCCCTAGAGTTGATCAATATATGATGAAGGGTTGATTTAGGATCCTATAGTTTCAGATTAGAATAATGATGAATGGATTTGTAAAATACTTACAACTAAAATATGCATAAGTAACCATAGTAACTTGAGGTTGTTTAGCTTAGCCTTTAGGCAACTACTAAGACACGAAGTTGAAAGCAAAGGCATCTAGAAAGGATCAGGGTTCATGGGCTAGAAAGATTTTCCTCCGCACCACTAGCTTGGTTTACAAGTACTCCCGAATCCATATGATATCGACCTGGCCTGAGCTGATATGAATTGTTTGAAATAGCATGCTTTTAGGCAATAGTAGCCTTAGACATCTATATGATTTATCTTTAGGGACCCTAATATGTTGAACTAGTATCCCAGATGTAATGACTTGTTGATGATGGATACGCAATATAGTTCCCTTATGACCCATAGAACCACATGGTTGGATATTTATCCCTGGAACCTAGACTTTGAAGTTTGGTGTTTAGTAGTAAGAAATCAGAGTGCACAGTGAAGCATGATGGATCTTGTATATGGTTTAGTTAGACTCACCTTTTTACCTCTATATTAGTTTCCCTTGGTAGGTCAAACCTTTTAAGGGGTGGAGAGTAGTTGGTTTGATGATGTTTGGGTAGTTAGATTTTGAGGATGAAATCCTTTCCAAGGAGATGGAGTCATGTAACATACTGAAATCTGGCTACACTGACTTTAGAAACCCTAACTCCCTAATTAGGAAGTTAGTGTGCTTGAATCCTTAGTTTTGACCAAACTAGTTATTGTTGTAACCACATGTTTCTTGGTATCCAAAAGAACATATAACGATCATCTAATGAATAGTTCATATGTTTGAACCCTAATGAATATCTAATGCACATAATAAGAGTAACTCACATTTTAATACTAATAGTGGATAAGCATGATGTTTCCCATGTCATAAACTAATAAACCTTGATGATACGATAGGCAAGATAATTGTAATCTAACCTTGGACTTAATGCATCCTAAGGTGAAGAATAATGATCATGTTAACCTAAACCCTAAGTTGTAATCATCTAACCTTAACCTATACATCCTTAATGAAATTCATGATACATTAGTGTCACTAGGTGTCATAATCAGATAACATACTTTAATACACATAAATCATAGATTGATCAGGTCATCAATATGAAATGCATATCACCTTGTTGTCTAATACATACCTAATTGATCACCTAATGACTTAGTATCTGAATCAAATCATTAATATGTAATATGTCCCACCTTGATAATTAAAATATATATAATGACTTCAATATGGATAAGAAGTAATTGATTCACACAAATGTTCATAATCAATAATAAGAAGTGAATAAATATGAGAGAATGATTAATGATGACATTAATGTGAGAAAAAATGATAAAGTAACAATATCTAATATACATATAAGTAATTAATGTGACATTATCTGGATTAATTGTAACAAATTGGATAAAGTGTCCTATTTCATACAAAAAATTTGGTACAATCAATAATGGAGTACTAAATCCAAATTATTAAAGGTAATGGTCGGATATAATAATGCACATTAAGATAATTTAGTATAACTCTAGTTGAGATAAAATTCCTAATGAGATAAATAAGAAATATATTGGGTTTGTGAATAATAATGAAATATAACTCTTTTGGAAACAATGTAAATATAAAATGACATGATCAAAAGAATAATAAGGATGATATAATATCATAATGAATATAATATTAACAGGCCTAAATTGTTAACTGTGTTATATCTAATAAAAAGAAATCATAATAGTGGAACCCTTAGTGATCCATGAGAACCTGGCCTATGTGGAGTTTCTTGAGAAGATTCTGAACTCCCAAGTTAAACGGTTGATAAACGAGGAGTTTGAGTTAGTGAGTGTTCACCTCATGTTACTTGCAATCTAGCCTTTAGGAAACTCTAGGGAATCACACTAATCACACTTACACTAGATACTTAGATTTCACACCTACTTGTAGGAGAAGGGAGTTGTATATAGGAACTAAGGGGGCTAGCTAGGGATCTACTAATTGGTCCAAGGAGCCATTCCTAAGATAGCCACATAAGTTTCATTTTCCCCTAGAAGCTAAGTGTCTCCAAGCATCATATAACAAGCAATCCATGTCTAAATGCACAAACTACAAGCAAGATAATGGGAAATGAGATAGAAGCAAGAGACAATCATCATAGAGTGGAAATATGTTCATTACAAGTTATTTTTCCCAAACATGGTATCAAAGTAACATTTTAACCCCAAACAGCCCACCAAGAGGGGCTTAGCTAGACATGGAGATCGTGGAAGCTTCTTCTCCACCTCCTAGCTACTGTAGGGCTTGGTTCCTCATCCAATGTAGGTGCATAGCATGGAGATATGGGGGATTATTGTGGGAAACATAGAAAACTAAGTTCATATGGTGGAAATGGAGTGGAAAGTAGGTGAAAGGTTTGGAAAGGAAGGAAATGGCTATGGAGTATCTAGGACGGTGATAAGGAAGCTAACCTTTGTGTTGTTGTCACCACCTATGTATGTATAGGTGGTGGGCAGGCACTAGGGTAAGTGGGGGTAATAAGGGAAAAAGAATGGAATTACGTGGGCAGGCACTAGGGGCCATGACCGTGGTCATTTACGTGTAAAATGAGTCGAGTCACTATTGAATTTTGGGGTCTTGAGGAATAAATCACCATGGTCATTGTAGGGGCCATAGGTGAGTTGGAGCACGCTGGCCATGGCCATTTTGATGAACATGACCATGGTGTCTTTAGTGACCATGACCATTTTTTTGACCACAGTCGTGGCCATTCATGTACAATCTTGGCGATGTTACTGTAACTTTTGGAGATTAATTCCCCATGACCGTGGTTGTTTACCACGGCCGTTTTGGGGCTTCTTGTTGCTGTTGTCCACTTGAACTTCTTCATTTGGCCTCCTTTTTCTTTGAATTAATTCTTGTGCATCTGAAGAGTTCTTGGGGAAGAGGTAGGTCCAATATTGGGGTGCAAGGGCCCAAAGATGTTCTTTATCTCCCTCCCTTGCATCAATGCATGCATAAGTACCCTAAAAAACACAGAAAAGGAGGCATTAGTGCATTTGACATATAAGATCACATTGGAGGGAATAGCTTGCAATCTATAGTGTTTAGATGTGATTATCATGCAAAAAGACATAGGATGAAGCCCTAAAATAGGGCTACATCAACATGTTATATCTACACTCTATGAACAAAATCAAAGAGATTCAACTGAATGATAGTGATTTGAAGCAGATCAAGCATGAAGTTTGATATTTAGATGACAAGATGTTGAAGGAAATATGGATGGCATTGAGTTAGAGAAGTCGTTTCTTTAGGAATATCACTCTTCTATGTATGCTATACATTTAGATAATTCCAAGATATATAACAACCTCAAAGAATTGTATTGGTGGATAGGTATGAAGACATATATGTCTACGTATGTAGCCAATGGTGAAGGGTTCAATATGTCAAGGCTGAACATTAGAAGCCAACAAGGACCCTATAGTCACTCTGTATTCCTATGTGGATGTGGGAACATATTTCTATGGACTTTCTGGTTGGATTACCTGGAACATCAATGGTTTTGACTCTATATGGGTTATTGTGGATTGATTAGCTTAAACTTGGTGTTTCCCGCTATCAAGAAAACTTGGGATGCACCCAAAATAGCTTAAGTTTACATTAATGAGATAATTAGATTGCATGGAATACCAACCACTATTATATATAATAGACACTCCAATTTCACATCTACATTCTAGAATCAACAACATCATGACTTGGGAATATGTTTGAAGTTTAGTACCGCATTTCATACTTAGATAGATGGACAATCATAGTGGACAATTTAAACCCTAGAGGTGAGAGCATGTGTATCACAATTTAGTGGTGGCTGGGATAATCACTAGAATCTTATATAGTTTTCCTATAACAATAGTTATCATTCCAATTTAGGCATTGCTCCTTGGGAAGCTCTAGATGAAAAAAGTGTGGATCTCCTATTTGTAGATTTGATATTGGTGAGAGGTAGATTCTAGGTCCAGAGTTGGTAGAAGGAACCATATAAAAGATATTAGTGATTAAATAAAAATTGAATGCTACATATGTAGACATAAAAATCTATGTAGAGAAACGTCATAGAAAACTTCAATTTGAGGTTGGGGATGATGTTTACTTGAGAGTGTCACCACAAAAAGGTGTACAAAGGCTTGGAATGTCGGGATAACTAATTCCTAGATATATGGGTCCCTATCCAATCACCCGGAGGATTGGACTACTGACATACAAACTTGTATTTCCTTTTGAGCTAGCCAGCTTACATGATTTGTTTCATGTATCAATGTTGTACAAGTGTCACCTAGGTACAAAGAAGATCATAGAACCAGAACAAATACTATTGGTGAATATGGGTACAGAGTATAATAGCCAAATTTTTTTTATCTATATGTATTCTCGTAACAACAAGATCGCGTCAACTACTATGAAATAGGAAGGATGGTTTAACGAGTTATACTTGGTCCTGGAACAAGTCCAATGACAACAACTCACTTCATTGCAACTGTTTCTAGTTTGTCTTATGATGGTTGTGTAGTTCCTGGTCTTCACCATGAACAACAAACAAGAACAACCTCAGCAATGACTCTTGTGGTATGGCCATGGACTGCAAGATAACTTTGCTCTTCTAGCAGCAGCCAAAGGACTCCTACCTCTAGAGTAGTCCATACAAACCAACTAGAACTCTTTTCGCCCTACCATGATAGATACGAAGAAGTTTTCCCTACTGTTGGTGTACTAGTCATTAACTTTCATTTGACCCAACCTATCCATATCACCCATGCAAGACACACATCTCACTCACCTAGATGGTCGTCTGGTGAGCCTGAGTCGAACTAGTTGGTTCAACAAATTGAAACAATCAGTTTACTCCTCAATTTGGGCAGATCTTAACCAATTCAAACTCTGTTTAGCCTGGAACCTCAAGCGGCCATATCAACACTTGAGATGCATGTCTGGCTTACCCAAACGACCATCAAAACACTTGATATGGTTGTTTGGCAGTTCAGTTAGCCAATTTGTTGATTTATTGCGTGAATTGAATACCTAAACACTTTAGTAATGAATTAAATCACAATTTAATATTAAACTCCTCTTCTAGATGAGTTCCTTTGTCTATGATCCTATAGGTCCCATATCACATTGGCAGTGAATGTCCATAACTAGCTTATGCCATCACAAGTAGAGAGCGGTGCCTAGTCGCACATCAGTGCTACCCAAATGAATGGAAAGTTGGAGAACAACTTCAACCAACAATATGTGTAAGGTGTTGTAGTGATGGTATAATTCCTTTATCTCTAATATCCATAGTGAACTCAAGTCACGGACTCATCATCCTCTAAATGTTCAATCCATGTTACTTGAACCAAGAGAAGATTGTCTAAGATAATGTGACCTCAGTGTCATATATTGACTCACACGTGCATGCACATGTATTTCTCAGTCTCGCTTATCTAGTGGCTAGGATATCATACTCTAGTAGGAGGGACACATCCCATATATATCACTCACAGTCTATCCCCATGTGTCAAACTCTCCCAATCATCACCTTTATAAGAACCCACGTTTTAGGATTGTGTTTGATTATGTCAAGGCATACCCAACAACATCTGACGAGTGCAGCAATTTCAAGTCCAAGAATCACAATCATCACCTTCACTATGAGAGATGTCTATGACTTACCATATGATGGTTTCCATGTGTGCCTCTCAAGGTGGGTCTGACCGATACACTGTTCCCTAACATGTATCTGTGTGATTGGTTTGATATTGACATATCATGACTAATGAGATTCTATCATCAACCAACCCAAACTCTAGTCTTATGTGTTATTAGTGTCTATCTACATTACACAGTAACAACCAACCAGGGAGATAATAAGAATGTACATACTCATAGTATTTGATGCATGAGTTTTAAGTCACTTTTACATGCTTATTTTATATCTGTTTTATACACGTATTTGTCATTTTCTTGATTATATTTGCATAATTCACTATAGTTGGACTTTAAACTTTATTTGCATCAAATTATACTTATTTTATCATATTTATATGATTTTATATAATCCCCAGACTTATGCACATGTTTCAGCACTTTTTCAGGTACTTTCACACTGTCCAGAGTCGATACCATCGACCCTGGTGTCGATAGTATCGACATTTCATCAGGAAGCAACCCTGAAACTCGATTTTGGAAGGAAATATCAACATCATGGTCGATACCATCGACTTGGGTGTCGATGGTATCGACAGCGTCGAGATCTGCCAAATTTCTACACTAAAACAAAGCGTTCTAATCCGACAGTTGAGCTTTTTCGGTGTCGTAAAGTGTTCCTATGACCTAAGGAGAGCACAACCAGCCCTAGGGGAGATCTCATATCGTGCCGCATGACATCCAAGAAGGAAAGAGGGAGGAGACGAGAGACGAAGGCCGGCAACCAGGCGATCCAGGAACCTCTGATGGGCAATTTTGCTGTCGGAAGACTACAAAACGCACGTTTCTCGAGGAGGATCTCCAGGAACACTTTTGTATCAAGGATTACACGAGTTTTCTCCATGTTTCCCACGTTTTTCTTCTCTACTCCTATGTATTCTCTATTTCCAACCATGCGTGGCCAATCCCCATTGTTCCTTAGGACCCAGGAGTAGCCTGGGGAACTGTTATATTGAATTTTTACATGAATTAATATAGAGTTCTCATTTCTTGGATATATAATTGTGGAGATTGCTTGATTAACTTATGCTACATGACCATAGGTAAAGAATTAGACTAATAATTACTCTGGAAGGGGGGTTAAAGGTCAAAATCCCACTTTTATACACCATCTTATACGTTCCTTAGACTAGGCGACATACAGATAGTGGAGAGATACCCAGAGTCATTGTTAATGCGCCTAATTTAAGATATAAATTGCTACAAAAGTAGAATTGGCTTAGATTTGGGTAGTGGATTGTACCGTGGAAGCGGGCAATCTTGATTATAGGCTCTCTATCCAAGATTCGATAAAATCTATGTAATTTATGCAAGATATTAGGTATAATGAGACCATGTGGTGAAATCGGCAATCCTAAGGAATCCCATTCCATTTGATTAAACCAATATTTAATCATCGCTCTTTTGTTTTCCCTTTATTTTATTTTCTTTTTCAAACCTATCAACTCTTTTAATCTGTTTAGTTGGTCGCAACCAGTTAGTAGTAGTCTACTGAAATTCATGTTTCCCTGAGTTCGACTCGGGCCTCACAAGGCCTATATTACATTGATACATACACTTGCGTTATACGCACGGTAAAATCGTGTCAAGTTTTTGGCGCCGTTGTCGGGGAAACTGTGAATTTTAGCACTACGAGTGCTGCGAGCGGCCACACTAGGCCACTTTTAATTCCTGTAATTTTTCTTTTAATCTTTTGAACTGAATTGCAAATATTATTAATTGTTTTAATTATTAGTATCGGTTTATACACTACCATTTGAAATTTTAGGTACTAGTAAAGTAATAATGGGTGACGGATAGGCAAATGAGGAGCAGATGATCTGGGAGAAGATCAAGGCTTCTTCCTCCTCTGCATCTAAGGGGCCAATCAAGAGGCTGGCCATCAACATTCCTAACTACAAAATTGATCCAGGGCTAATTCATTTGGTCAAATCTAATGCATTCCATGGGCTGAAGAATGAAGATCCGGTGACCCACATCAGCACGTTCGTGGAAAACTGTGATATGATAAAGATTGATAGGTTCCCGCAAGAGACACTCTACCTGAAACTTTTTCCTAGTTCTTTAGCGGACAATGCTTGGGAATGGCTGCACAATCTGGATGACGAGTACGTTGAATCCTGGGATCACATGGTTGAGGTGTTTTTTGAGAGGTTCTTTTCACCTGAAAAGACAAACGATCTAGTGAGGAAGATACACAACTTCAGCCAGCGAGCAGATGAAACTTATTTGGAAACTTGGGAGCACTTCCAGATAATGCTGAGGAAGTGTCCACATCATGGACTAGACAAGGAGAAGCAAGCTAAAAATTTCTACTTTGCCCTAAATGAACTTGATAGGAGCAATTTGGACTCAGCAGGTTCTGATTTCGTTTTGAACAACACAGGCACAAGGTGTTGGGAGATTCTAAGGAACATGTCCAAAAAGTAGTCTTGGGGTGAAAGAGATGTACCCGAGCAGGTCGGCGTGACACATGAAGCACAGGCCATCAAAGCACTTAATGAGAAGATGTACCTTACAGCCAAGAAGCTCCTAGAAAAAGAGGACAATGGGCCTAATGATGAAGCACATGCAAAGTATATGCATCAACAGGGATATAGAAATAACAATTATGATTGGAGGAAGGAACAAAATTTTCAGAAGCCACAGCCTAGCCTAGAGGAAAAGAATAATGAATTGCTTAGTCAGGTGGTGAAGCAAAATTAGGAATTGATGGGCTCACTCACCAAGATAGTACAGTCACACAGTGAGTACTTGAACCAATTTGGGCAGTAGATACAGAGCCATGGTGTACAACTGAGGATGCTAGAGACATACATAACCCAAATTGCAACTGAGGTGGCTGCCATGAAGCAAATCATTCAACAAAAACCAGCTGGGAATGCAGAGGTTTCTCAAGTACATCATCAAGTGAAGCATATATATGTGATTAAGGAGACAGAGCCCCCAGTGGGGGAGGTCCATGAAAAGGGCAAAATGCATTTTGAAACGGAGGCTAAACCCAGTGTTCCATACCCCCATAGCTTATATGGACTACCAGGAGGATGTCGCCCGTTCAACAAATCCCACCAAGAACCCATCACATTCGTGCACATACCTAGGCAAGAGGAGCAGATGAAGGCCATACTTCCTAGTGGAGCTACTATCACCAAGAAGGATGAGCAACCACGAGCCACACCAACCGTGAATGATGTGCCAAAGCCTACGCCAGAGGGTGACATTGCAGCAAGCTTAGGGGAGGAGACCCCAAATAGCCCATATGTGCCACTGCACCGCACAAGCGCATAAAGCCGAGGAAAGAGAAAAGGCACTTCAAGAAATTTCTTAAGATCTTCTGGAAGCTCCACATTAACATTCCATTGGTGGAGGCTATAGAGAAAATTCCTTCATATGGAAGATTCATGAAAGACATCATTAACAAGAAATGACAGATCAAAGATACATATGTTGTGTGTGTTGATGAAATAGTGAGTTCTATAATCCAAGGAAGGCTGCCAAAGAAGTGGAAAGATCCAGGATGTTTCCACATCCCATGTTCCATAGGTGGCCAAAACTTTCCACAAGCACAGTGTGACTCAGGGGCAAGCATTAATCTTATGCCACTTGCCACTTTTCAAAAGCTGGGATTGAAGAAGCAAACACAAACTTCCATGACAATTGAGTTGGCGGATAAATCCATTGTAAATCCACAAGGTATATGCGAGGATGTGCTAGTCAAAGTCAACAAATTCATCTTCCCTGTTGACTTTGTGGTCATGGACATGGATGAGATGGAAGGAGGTGAGATGCTATGGGGAGGGTCGTTCCAAGCTACGAATGATGTAATCACTACCATTGGGCGAGGTTACTTGACACTTGGGATTGGTGATGATAGAGTTGAATTCAAATTGCCAAATGAATCATTAGAGACATCCCTTGACAACCCAGGTTAAAGGTATCTTTATGTCAAGCCTAGGACATTAAACAAGGGTGCTTGTTGGGAGGAAACCCAACTTTAGGGTTATTTTATGTTTGGTTATGATCTTTTATGTTGATGTACTTAGTTTTTGCTTAGGTTTTTCTAATTTTTGTAAAAATGGTACCCTAACTCATGTTTTGAAGTGTGTAGAATTTTAAGGTCGATACTATCGACACCCCTGTTGATAGTATCGAGTTTGGATCAATAAACACTGAGAAAGAGTCGATACCATCGACCTTACTGTCGATAGTATCAAGATTCCTAAATATTTTTAGAAAAATTGGTGACAGAGATATCAATACCATCGACACCTATGCCGATAGAATCGACACTTTTGATTTCCCAAGCTTTTAGATACATTGGTACACCAAAATTTCTGAGCCTAAGTCGATACCATCGACCTTGTTGTCGATGGTATCGATACCTGCAGGACAACTACATAAAATAGGTCGTAAAAGGTGTCAAAACAAGATTTGTTCGCACCGTTGTTTGCAGAGAAAAGAAGGATGAAGTGAGTCACGTCTTAGAACCACTAATACACAAAAGTGGGCCACCAAAAATAGGGAGATAGCAAGCATCACTTAGTCCACTTGAGTATCCAACCATCCTTCTTCACCACACTTCAAAGCGAATGGCACCGCTGTTCCACGTCTTAAGTGGGAATGTTGACTATGAGGCCATAGTCATATTCAAGCTTAGGGGGGTGTTGGAACAACCCTCTATCCTAGTTTTTACTTACTTATTCATGTTGGTTTTATTTTTGAAATATTAGTTGTTTTTATTTCTAGGTTTACCGCTTTTGTAGGATCCACATCTATCTAGTGTAATCTGTGGAGCAATAAATGCATGGTTTCAATTGGGAGTTTTACTCTTGGGTTGTGTGCACATGAAAAAATGAGCATATTGAAAACTTTTTGAGCTTATTCTTGTGAGTAATTGAGTTGCATAACTGAGGAAGTGCTTGGGTGAGTCAGCTTCAAGAAATCGGGACATGAATGACTATCTTTATTGTCCAAGGAAAAGTGATTGACAAGGATGTTTGAGCCCAAACTGACCAAACGTTAACGTGACTTTAATTTGAAGTGAGAGAGAGAAACCCCTTCATTAATTTGTACACAAGTCAGTAAGGAGGGACATATAATTCTTTCTGAATGTTCTGTCAATTAGTCTTGTGATCGGATCCACCACAATTTCATTCACACTCCACCATAAGAAATGGGAGCACATTATTGTCTTTCACTTTTTGATTGCATCTCATGTAGATAGGTCTTGCATTATAGTTTTGTTCACACATTTTTGCATAAAAATAAAAAAAAGGGATAGAGTAATCATACATACACATTATCCTTAGGTACGTGTTATTTAATTGTATATATGTCATTTTGTAGTGCATTCACATCTTTTGAGCATACAGTTGTACATCATGTGTTGTATGTTCTTGTGAAATGTAACAAGAAGTGAACCCGACAAATAATTCATTGTCATCTATGAAAATAAGGGATTGAAAACAAAATTGAAAAAATTGAAAAAAAAGAGAAGAAAAGAAAAAAAGAAGAATTGAGAAGTAAGTATGAATGAGAGGGAGAAAGGAACTTGTTCTCACTTACATACTAAGAAGAATAAGTACATGGTGTAGTTTTCTTAGATATTCCATCTCACCTTGAGACGGAATGATAGTACATGCATCATTCCACCAAAAATGTAGCATAAGGACATTTTCACTTGCATTTTGCATCATGATAGGTCATTAATTTTTGTATTGCATGATTGACTATTATGTGCTTCCATCTCTTCCACAGCCACCTATCCCATCCACCCGTTGCTCTAATCGGTAGGCCATGCATGATATTCTCCTCATTCATGATTACTAGGAGATCTGCTTCCATTTAGATGGTAGTTAGGAAATGAGCAACGTAGATAGGAGATCACAAGATGCACCCAGCCTAAACTGAAGGATTGTCTTATATTAATTTCTTTACTTGATAGTGCTCTATAATTTTGGGGTGGACATCTTTCATGAATGATTATTGTCGCCTAAAGGGCAGTTAGTGTTCAGTGGTCAATAAGGGCCAGTTTGTGGAAAGAAAGTGGGGATGATGCAGATGCATTTCATGTATTTATGTCCTTATGCTGACTTATCACAACCAAATCCAAAGTTTTGTTGCTCGAGGATGAGCAAGGTTTAATCTTAGGGGATTTTGATGCATAGGTTTTGAGTCACTTTTACAAGTTATTTTATATCTATTTTATGCACATATTTGTGATATTCTTGATTATATTTGCATAATTCGCTATAGTTGGCCTTTAAACTCTATTTTCATCAAATTATACTTATTTTATCATATTTATATGATTTTATATAATCCCCAGACTTATGCACATGTTTCGGCACTTTTTCAGGTACTTTCACACTGTCCAGAGTTGATACCATTGACCCTAGTGTCGATAGTATCGACATTTCATCAGGAAGCAACCCCAAAACTCAATTTTGGAAGGAAATATCGACATCATGGTCGATACCATTGACCTGGGTGTCGATGGTATCGACAACGTCGGGATCTGCCGAATTGCTGCACTAAAATGGAGTGTTCTAATCCGAACTTTTTCAGTGTCGTAAAGTGGTCCTATGACCTAAGGAGAGCACGACCATCCCTAGGGGAGATCTCATATCGTGCCGCATGACATCCAAGAAGGAAAGTGGGTGGAGACAAGAGCCGAAGGCTGGCAACCGGGCAATTTGAGCACCTCTGACGGGCGATTTTGCTGCCAAAAGACTGCAAAATGCACGTTTCTCGAGGAGGATCTCTAGGAACACCTTTGTATCAGGGATTACACGAGTTTTCTCTATGTCTCCCACATTTTTATTCTCTACTCCTATGTATTCTCCATTTTCAACCATGTGGGGCTAATCCCCATTGTTCCTTAGGACCCGGGAGTAGCCTGGGGAACCGTTATATTGAATTTTTGCATGAATTAATATAGAATTCTCATTTCTTGGATATATAATGGTGGAGATTGCTTGATTTACTTATACTTCATGACCATAGGTAAAGATTTAGACTAATAATTACTCTGGAAGGGGGATTAAAGGTCAGAAAACCCACTTTTATACACCATCTTATATGTTCCTTAGACTAGGTGACGTACAAATAGTGGAGAGATACCCAGAGTCATCGTTAATTCGCCTAATCTAAGATATAAATTTCTACGAAAGTAGAATTGGCTTAGATTTGGGTAGTGGATTGTACCGTGGAAGTGGGGAATCTTGATTACAGGCTCTCTATCCAAGATTTAATAAAATCTATATTATTTATGCAAGATATTAGGTATAAAGAGACCCTGTGGTGAAATCAGCAATCCTAAGGAATCCCATTCCATTTGATTAAACCAACATTTAATCATCGCTCTTTTGTTTTCCCTTTATTTTATTTGCTTTTTCAAACCTATCAACTCTTTTAATCAGTTTAGCTGGTCGCAACTAGTTAGTAGTAGTCTACTAAAATTCACATTTCCCTGAGTTTGACTCGGGCCTCACAAGGCCTATATTACATTGATACGTACACTTCTGCTATACGCACGGTAAAATCATGTCAGTATTCATATTATCTCATTCTTCCAAGTCATGTACTTGTAGGCATACATGATTGAGTATTTTCATTCTTCAGACATTCATAATATTTCCTTATTATCTCATAATTGAGTGAAATAGAATGAATTGGAAGCTTTCCTTTATGATTATTAATCAAATCCCTTATGGTATATGCCATGTCAATCATCACATGATTGGCTTTGTGGGCATACCTTTTCAACAGACTCCGACTTGCACTTAGAGATAATCACCATCAAATCTCATTCTTAGTGATCCAAATATATCCACCATGCTTCTACTGTGCCAGTGACAATTCACCGGGTTAGCAACACTTTGCTTATAGTCAGAATATTGCATGTTTCCTTCTCTCTTCGTTTGTACAATTTTTCGTATGAGACGGAATTGTCAATATGGTATCTGACATTCCTTGCCTAACAATTAGCTTCATTATTGTTACAGTACCACTACTGAGTCATCAATGGTTGGAACATTTATAAGTTCATCATATGAACTTCTATATCCATCTAGTATCACTCTATGTTGATAACAGAAGTATACTCATATTCTATTATAGAATAGAATTAATGGCTATTAGTTCAGAACCCTTCCAACTAACAACATTTCTCTTTTAAATCGAACGTATTTAATTTGTGATATTTTTTCATTTCATAAGCTTGCATCGATGTAACCCTATAAACCCAACTCTCCATGTTATTTCTATCTCTATTGACTAGAAATCTATCATTAGCTACTTCTCAAGTACTAATGGATATCTTAAATGGCATTCCAATATCCCTTATTGGAATTTACCATCATCTTGGCATGTTCAATACATACAAAATTATATGGGATAATATCATTCATGATAGATCCATTCCTACAGACTTTGGCATCTTAATCATGGTGTTTACATTCTACTCAAGAATCAGAACATAAGATTCTTGAGAGGCTAATCTGAATTCTCTCTCACTAAATATTTTCATGTTGAACTCTTTCAACACATTGCTATTGTATGTGAAACTTTCAAGAACGATCTCTATAGGTCTTGATTGTTTATCTCACAAGATGTCTCATCTTATCCTTCACTACTGAATGATTTTTCATGCCAATTCTCAATATTCACAATATTGAGATGTTATTCCTCATAATATGTGGAATTTTCATATATGATCCCACTAAATCATTTGTAAACACAGACTTCATCTTGTATCTTGATTCAAGTCAAACTCTTTGACTATCTTGTCAAGTGAAAGATCCATCCTCTAAGATGCTTGTTTCAATCCCAGATTGAACTTTGTGGTTCATAGACTTAATTTTCATTCTTGAAGTTACAAAAACTTTTAGGGTGTGTCTCATACACATTCTTTGGTGTATTCCTATATGAAATCTGATTTTATTTTCATATGCTAAATCTCATGGTCTATTTTAATTACAACAACAAGCTTGATAATTAATAAAAAAAATTGTATCATGTTCAACAACTTGAACTCATTTGAAAAACTTATCAATCAATGTGTCCTTTCATGTTAGGCGTGTAGATATTTTCTACAAGAAACCAACCTCACCTTTTGGGTCTTACCCCTCATGTAGTACTATCAAGGTCATACCTTGTTAGTTTACATGGACTTCATAATGGTCTTGAGCCTTTACTCAGATTATAGCTTCAAATTGATTAGTTGGCTCATACTTTAATGACCAACCTATATGAGATGTTGGATTAAAAATCCTTGACTTCAGACATGTTGTACTAGAACTATTTTATTCTATGTTACATGACAAACTTGAGATTCCACAACATATTGTGATTCTAAGCTCTCATTGTACCTCTTTGTTGATCTCAAACATTTTGAGTTTTACTTTTAAATCCCACTGATTATTTAGGAACACATTTATCCTATCAACAAACATTTTGTTATTGGATTGGGATTAATAGTATCATTCAAAAATTATGGTTGGTGGATGAACCTTCTTCAAGAATTTTTTTTCTTAATGTGAGTTTCAATCCCAAATCGTATCATATATAATGTCTAATGAACCATTTAGGTGGTACATTATTTAATGATAAATTTGTATTTATGAGGATAAAAGATTAGATTAATTGATAATCATATCATCACTCATTATGATATAATTCCTTCAGTCTGACACATCAATATGTTTAGATGGATTTGACTTGTGATACATCATCACAGTCCTTTCTTTAAAGGTACTCAAGGTATTGATGCAAAGTATTTCAACATTTGATCTCATCAAAGTTTCTTAATACTTTTATCAAAGTCATACTTCAGTTATAATCTCCTTGAGCACTTCAAGAGATTTATGTTTCTACTTTATTGAGTACATATCATCATATTACCAGTAAGTGAAACAAAGCATGAGTAATTATTTATGGCATTCATTCCATAATATCTTCATGCATCACATGTATGAGGTCTGATGGAAGATTTATCCTCCCACTAAATCCAGTGAAGGATGTTATGTCACGTTATGTACAAGCAAGAATTGCATATTTCCTTAGTTTCAACTACCAAGGGAGTCTAGATTTACATAAATATGTATTCTAGATATGCATTCCTTAAATATACATCCAAGGTGACTAATGCTAATGATAGTCTTTAGTTATCAATTATAATCCTTTGGTATTAACATTATAAACATTCATCTCAAAATATTTTGTTCCAAGACCATATAGATGTTTGTGCATTGCCATTGAAGATCATATCTTTTGAAATAGAAACATAAGTCTCTTACTTTATTAATATATCAACAGTGTCATACAAGATTCATTAAAGTAAATGTTTCTATTTGATGGCATAATGAAATAGCAATTCAACTAACTCTATTACATGACCATTGGACTAAGATAAATTTAAATCTAGACTAAAGCTTCTGCAACTCTTGCTCTGCCTTGTCCATCTTTATCCTTCCATGAAGGTCTTTTACTTCTTGTCAGATCCTGCACATTAGTATGTCAAATCTTTATTTTGTATCACATACCAAAATGAAGAAGTAATTAAACTTATCTTATAACTTTTATACCTAAAGTGGAGGCCTCAGTGCCTTCCTTATTCTTCTTTATTTCCTCCAACCAGAGTGGGAAATTTATTTTCTAGTGTCCTAGATGGTGACAATGGTGACAATCTCCTCTTATTTTCTTTACAACCCCCTTTACCATGAGATACAAAGACTTGGGCTTCTGGTCAACTTTAGAACCCTTGTTAGCCTTGCCTTTTCCTTTAGACTCCCCTTTGTCTTGCTGATCATCATCATAGACTTGGGCTTGTCTATCATCATTTTTGTCTTAGTTGTTCTCAACATGCCCAACAACTCTATCAATGACTTGTCAAAGTCGTTCATGTTGTAGTTCATGATAAACTAATTGTATGACTCTGGAAGAGACTAAAGAATAATGTCAGTGGACAACTCTTGCCCTAAAGGGAATCCCAGTCTAGCAAGGTTCTCCACATACCCAATGAGCTTGAGAACATGAGGGCCTACTGGGTCACCTTCTTCCATGTTACATTTGAAAAGTGCCTTGGAGACATTGTATCTCTCTTGTCTTTCCTAATCTTGGAACATGTTATTGAGATGTGTGACCATCTCAATCACATCCATATCATCATGCTACCTCTACAACTCATAATTCATGGAGCATAGCATCAAACACTTGACATACACAACATCTTCAATATGCTTCTTGTAAGCATCCTTATCACCCTTTGGTGCATTTTGAGGTGGTTCCTCTGGTTCTGGCATCTCCAAGACATAGAGCTTGCACTCCTATATGAGAATGAATCTTAGCATCTTGAACAAATCATGGAATTTGTTCTCAATTAATTTTCCCTTCTCAAGGACCGAACACAGAGAAAAGTGGTTGTTGTTTGTTTCCATTTGATTCTACAAAAGAATTTGCAATTTTGTCAAAAAGTCATTTTGATTTGATTTGATTTGATTTGAAATTTGGGCAATGATAGTAGGTCTTTAATTAGTTATCATTCTCATTATTTTGTTCAAATTGGCAACAATCAAGTATCAATTCAGAAAACTATAGTGAACAATATTCTAATGAGCCAAGATCCAAAATAATTCAAATAATACCCGACCTACACCAACATCCATAATCAACCATTAAGGTAGGCAATGATACCAATTGCATCATATGCAACTCTTGGAAAGATGATATATACAACTCCTTGCCATAATCATCCGCATGCCTCTAGACTTAGACTCTCTAAGAATCACCAATTAAGCCCGACCCAATAGCAAATATGATAATAATGTACCCCGCTTTGGCGCCACCTGCATTACTACCACTATACTTCCATGAGGTAGACGGAGCACTACTCATTGACATAACCTACACTTGGTTGAACAAGTTTTTCATGTGTATTTCTATTGGAAAGAATCTTAGACTTCATATTTGATTTGAGTGATTTTATGTATATCATATATATACATATACAATATCCAATCACCACATATGTAGTACGTATCACATACATGCTATATCCCACAATGTAAACATACAATACAAAATAAAAGGAAATGGTTATGGCCATGTATACTTATAATTCCTTGGAGCTACAAGGAATTACTACAACCTAGGTCAATCATAACATCACATGTATGAACCTATTGTTGGTGTAGATCTATGCTTGGAAATCTGAGTAGATCGGTTCAACCCTTCAACCGGTCATCTCGCCTCTTGGCAGGTTGGTTTGTCCTCTGGGATGACCATCTGACCTCTTGTCCATCCAATGTTTAAACTCCTTTGAAACGGTCAGTTGGGTCCACCAGGTGGTTGTATGGTTCCATGATTCTATCCTACATGGTCATCCAAACAGTCAGCTCATCTCACCCGGTGATGATCATCTTCTGCTTTGTTTCAAGAAAAAATATCCTATTGCTACTTTATTACATTGAATAAGAGAAACCTTGACTTATATTTGAAGGGAGCAAAGGTAGGAAAGAATTAACTATACATTGGGAAGATATAATTAGAGGCTCAGTATGTAGATAAAGATAAACATGAACCATACCATCCAACCACACATAGATATAAGGTATATGTTATAACCACACTACACATCCATCATCAAAACTGGTTTTAGAGTGACGCATGTAAATGCATATATATCATATCATAACATATATATATTAGTTTGATATTATGTGGTCTTTGATTGGATACAGATATGAGATAGTTTAAATATTCACATTGTATGTAATATGTAAAATATTAAACCAAAAATGTGATCATATTGATTATCCTAAAATATAGTAAATTGGTGTGGTTATGATTTGACTATTGGTGAATACACACACATAGTATAGTAGCAGAAATATATTTTTTATCTATTTGTATTCCCATAATAGCAAGATCACATCAACTACTATGAAATAGGAAGGATGGTTTAACAAGTTATACCTAGTCTTGGGGCAAGTCCCAACAATAAAAACTTGCTTCAATTTAATTGTTTCCCGTAGCTCTTGGAAGGTGGTTGTACAACTCCTGATCTTCACCACAAACAACGAAAAAGAACAACTTCTGCAACGACTCATGTGGTCTAGCCACAAACTACATGCTGAATTTTCTCTCCTAACAGAAGCCAAAGGACTCCTTCCTGTAGTGTTGTCCATGTGTACGAACTAGAACTCATGTCGTCCTACCATGATAGATAGGAAGAAGTTGTCCCTCTCGTTGGTGTACTACTCACCAAGTTTCTCTCACACAACAACAATACTCAGTTGTTCTCTCCCTTCACTATCCCTCCCTTTTTAGGTAGGACTTGCCTGACTCTCTCAGTTACCACAACCAGAGAGGACAATAGTCGTCAGAGGAACTGATTCTTAGTTGTCTGTGTTGTGTTCTGAGAAGCCCCAATACCCCTATGTTTATAATAGAGTCCCATGTCAGGGTTCCCAGTCCATACATGATTGTGCTGGAGTGGAAGAGACCAGAAGATCTTGAATTTTCACAACCTACGACAGCTGAAACAACTATCTAGTGACCCAGACAGTTTTCTGGTCATAAGAGACGATCATCTCAGAATGTTAAATGGTTGTTTGGCAGTTTTCCAATCACATATAAATTTGACATTTTTTTATTCCAATTAATATCACATATTAACTCCTTGCACCACAAGAAAAGTGCAATCAAAACATTTTAGGAAACATCCAGAAATTTTGTTAAGCCCAACCAAGCCGTATCACCCATGAGAAAAGGCCATCTCACTCACCTAGATGACCATCAGGTGAGCCTGAGTCGAGCCGGTTTGTTCAACAGATTGAACCGGTCAGTTCACTCCTCAATTTGGGAAGAACTTATCCAATTCGAACTCTGATTAGCTAGATAGCTCAAATGGCCATCTCAACACTTCAGACACCCATCTGGCTTTACCAAACGGCTGTATTAACACTTGAGATGGTCGTTTATCTGTTCAATCACCTGATCTATTGATTTGTTGGATGAATTCAATCCTAAACACTTTAGTAATCAATCCAATCACCATTCAAGATTAAACTCCTCTTCTAGATGAGTTCCTTTGTGTGTGACCCTATAGGTCCCATATCACATTGGAAGTGAATGTCCATAACTAGCTTATGACATCACAAGTAGAGAGTGGTGTCTAGTCACACACCAGTGCTACCCAAGTGAATGGAAAGTTGGACAACAACTTCAACCTACAATTTGTGTAAGATGTTGTAGTGATTGTATAACTCCATTGTCTCTGATATTCGAAGTGAACTCGAGGCATGGACTCATCATCCTCTCAATGTTCAATCCATGTTCGTTGAACCAAGAGTAGATTATCTTAGATAATGTGACCTCAATATCATATATTGATTCACATGTATAGGCACATGCATTTCTTAGTCTTTCGTATCAAGTGTCCAGGATATCACACTTCAATAGGAGGGACAAATCCAATATCTATCACTCACTATCTATCCCCATGTGTTAAAGTCACACAATCATCACCTTTATAACAACCCATGTTTCATATTGTGTTTGATGATGTCAAAGTGTACCCAATGACATGTGCCAAGTGTAGTGATTTTAGGTCTAAGAATCACAATCACCACCTTCACTATGAGAGCTGACTATGACTTACCATATGATGGTTTCCATGTGTCCCTCTCATGGTATGTCTATCTAATACACTATTCCCTAACATGTTTCTTTGCGATTGGTTTGATATTGCCATATCATGTGACTAATGATATTATGTCATCAACCAACCCACACTCTAGTCTTTTGTGTTACTAGTGTCTATCTACCTTCCACAGTAACAACTGAGAAGGGACATAATAAGAAGTTTACATACTCTTAGCATTCTATGATCTCATTCTTCCAAGTCACGTAGTTGAAGACATACGTCATTGGGTATTACCATTCTTTACATATTTATAATATTTTGTCATTATTTTATAACTAAGTGAAACAAAATGAATTGGAAGCTTTCCTTTATAAGTATTAATCAAATTCTTAATGGTATAATGCATGTCAATCATCACATGATTGGCTCTATGGGCATACCTTACCAACATATCACATTCTTAGTGATCAAAACATGTCCACCATGCTTCTGCTACGCTAGTGCTAATTTAGGGGGTTAGCAACACTTTTCTTATAGATGGTATATTACTTGTTTCCATATCTCTTTGTTGTACAATTCCTCGTATGATACATAACTTCCATAATATGGTATCTGATATTCCTTGCCTAACAATTAGATCCATTGTTGTCATAGTACCACTATTGAGGCATCAATGGTTGGAACATCTATAAGTTCATTATATGAACTTCTAGATCCATATAGTATCACTATATGTTCATAATACACGTATACTCAGATTCTATTGTAGAACATAATTATTGGCTATTAGTTCAGAACCCTTCCAACGAACAACATTTCTCTTTTAAATAGAACATATTTAATTTGTGATCATTTATTCATTTTGAAAGATTGCTTCCATGTAACCCTTGAGACCTAACTCTTCCTTTCATTTCTATCCTTATTGACTAGCAATCTATCCTTAGGTATTTCTCAAGTACTAATGGATATCTTCAATGATATTCTAATAACCCTTATTGGAATTGACTATCATCTTGTTATGTCCAATACATATAATATTATATGGGATAATATCTTCATGATAGATCCATTGCTAAAACCTTTGGCATCTTAATCATGGTGTTTCCATTCTTCTCAAAAATTGGAGCATAAGATTCATGAGAGACTAATACTAATACTCTCTCACTGAATCTTGTCGTGTTGAAATCTTTCAATACATTGCTATCGTATGTGTTCAAACTTTCAATGTGAAACATTCAAGAACTATCTCTATAGGTCAAAATGTTTATCACATAAGATGCCTCATCTTATCCTTCATTGGTGAAGGCGTTTTCATGCCAATTCTCAATACTTATAATATTGAGATGTTATTCTTCATCATATGTGAAATATTCAGATATGCTCCCACTAAGTATTTTGTAATCATAGATTTCAGCTTTTATCTTGATTCAAGTCAAACTCTTTGAGTATCTTGCCAAGTGAAAGATCCACCCTCTGAGTTACTTATTTCAATCCTAGATTGAACGTTGTGGTTCATAGACTTTATTTTCTTTTGTGAAGTTGTAAAAAATTTTAGGGTGTGTCTCGTACATATCCTTTTGTGTATTCCTTTAAGGAATCGAGTTTTATCTTCATATGCTGAATCTCATAGTCTATTTTAACTACAACAACAAGCTTGACAATTGGTAAATAAATTTCTATCACAGTCAACAACTTGAACTGATATCTAAAACTTAATCAACCGATTTGTCCTTTTATGTCATCCATGTAGGCCTTTGCCACAAGACCCCAACCTCATCTTTTGGGTCCTACCCCTCAGGTAGTATTATCAAGGTCATACCTTGTTAGTTTACATGGATTCCATAATGGTCTTGATCCTTTACTCAGATTATAGCTTCTAGTTGATTAGTTGGCTCATCCTTTCATGACCAACTTGTCTGAGACGTTAGATTCAAAATCCTTGACATTAGACATGTTATACTAGAACTATTTTATTCTATATTACATGAAGAACTTGAGATTCCACAACAATTTTTTATTCTTAGTTATCATTGTACATTTTTGTTGATCTCAAACATTTTGAGTTTTACATTTAACTCCCACTGATTATTTAGGAACTCAGTTATCCTATCAACAACTATTTTTTTATTGGATTCAGATTAATAGTATCATTCAAAAATTATGGTGTGTGGATGAACCTTCTTCAAGAAACTACTTTCTTAATGTGAGTTTCAATCCCTTAGACATATTGGGACATTCCAGATCATATCATATATGATGTCTAATGAACCATTTAGGTGGCACATT
This sequence comes from Alisma plantago-aquatica, assembly GCA_963693085.1. Taxonomy (NCBI): domain Eukaryota; kingdom Viridiplantae; phylum Streptophyta; class Magnoliopsida; order Alismatales; family Alismataceae; genus Alisma; species Alisma plantago-aquatica. The sequence continues at coordinate 233,255,148 of OY856411.1, read as the reverse complement.
ATATAGTGTAGCTTTATATTTATGAGGATAAGAAGATTAGATTAATTGATAATCATAGCATGACTCATCATGATATAATTCCTTCATTCTGGCACATCAGTATATTCAGATGGATTTGACTTGTGATACATTATCATAGTCTTTTCTTTGAAGGTACTCAACATATTGATTCAAAGTATTTCAACATTTGATCTCATCAAAGTTCCTTAATACTTTTATCAAAGTCATACTTTAGCAATAATCTCCTTGAACACTTCCATAGACTTATGTTTCTACTTTATTGAGTGCATATCATCATATTACTAGTAAGTGAAACAAAGTATGAGTAATAATTTATAGAATCATTCCATAATATCTTCATGCATCACATGTATGAGGTCTGATGGAAGACTTATCCTTCTACTACATCAAGTAAGTGTGTTATGTCATGTTATGTACAAGCAAAAATTGCATATTTCCTTAGGTTCAACAACCAAGGGAGTTTAGATTAACATTCATATGTATTCCAGATATGCATTCCTTATATATACATCCAAGGTGACTAATGCTAATAATAGTCTGGAGTTATCAATTATAATCCTTTGGTATTAACGTTATAAATATTCATCTAAAAATCTTTCATACAATGACCATATAGATGTTTGGGCATTGCCATGCAAGATCATATCTTTTCAAATAGAAACATTAATCTATTACTTTATTGATATATCATCCTTGTCATATAAGATTCTTTAAATTAAATGTTTCTATTTGATGGAATAATGAAATAGCAGTTCAACCAACTCTATTACATGCCCATTGGGATAAGAAAAATTTAAATATAGAATAAAGCTTCCACAGCTCTTGCTCTGCATTGTCCATCTTTGTCCTTCCATGAAGGCCTTTTATTTCTTGTCAGATCCTACACATTATTTGTCAGATCTCTATTTAGTATCACATACCAAAATGAAGAAGTAAATTAAGTTTATCTTATAACGTTAATACCTAAAGTGGAGGTCTTAGTGCCTACCTTCTTCGTCTTTAGTTCCTTCAACTAGAGTGGGCAATTTCTTTTCTAGTGTCCATGTTGGTGACAATGGTGAAAATTGCCTCTTATTTTCTTCACACCTCCCTTCACCTTGAGATCAGAAGACTTAGAATTCTTGCTAGCTTTAGAACCCTTGTTAGTTTTTCCTTTTCCTTTAGACTTCCTCTTTGTCTTTCTAATCATCATCACAGACTTGGGCTTGTCTTTCTTTATTTGTGTCTCAACTTTCTCAACATGTCCAACAACTCTGTCAATGGCTTGTCAAAGTTGTTCATGTTATAGTTCATGACATACTGACTATATGACTCTGAAAAAGAATGCAGAATCATGTCAGTGGCCAACTCTTGACCCAAAGGGAATCCTAGTCTAGAAAGATTCTCCACATACCCAATGAGATTGAGCACATGAGGACCTACTGGATCACCTTCTTTCATGTTACATTTGGAAAGTTCCTTGGAGACATTGTATCTCTCTTGTCTTACCTGATCTTGGAACATGTTCTTGAGGTGTGTGGCCATCTCAATCACATTCATGTTATCATACTGCCTCTGCAACTCATAGTTGATGGATCATAGCATCAAACACTTGACATCCACAACATCTTCAGCATGCTCCTTGTAAGCATCCTTGTCAGCCTTTGGTGCAATTTGAGGTGGTTCTTCTGAGTCAGGTTTCTTCAGGACATAGAGCTTTCACTCCTATGTGAGAATGATTCTCAGTGTCCTAAACCAATTTTGGATGTTGATCCCAATTAATTTGTCCTTCTCAAGGACCAAACAAAGAGAAAAGTGATTGTTGTTTATTAACAATTGATTCTACAACTAAGATTTTGAGTTTCCGCTCTCTCTCTCTAGGGCTTACGCTCTGAATTCTCTCTAGTCTCTCCCCGGCGGCCTCCGCTGGGGGGAGGGGGCATTTCCCCTAGGAGCTTCCCTCCCCCTGGCCCAAAACATGGTAGGCTAGATCTGAGTTCGTAGCATCTTCCCTGGAGTGTTAGCAAAAGCCGGCGCCGTCGTCTCTCCCTTAACAACACCGACCGTAGCATTGTGAAGTGCCGCAAGGTTCAACCCAACCTGTGGATCGGTGGTCTCAACCTGGTTGAATCTGCTCCATTCAAGCATGATGGAGGGATAGGAACTGATCCCTATCCGGTTCTACGACCTTGTGCTGCTGCGTCACTGCGGTGAAGCTAGCGGGGGTCTTCTCCTCCTTCTTTCGCACCTGCTCTCCAATGATCGAGGTAGCTCCTTCGGCTTGGAGGGTCTGTACCATGGCACCTTTGGCGGCGGGAGGCCTTCTCTTCAGCGATGGTCTCTGACTTGTTGTGTGGATGGGCGCGATCTTGGCGGCCTGTCGGTGGGTGGGCTCTAGTGGCTTCCTCCAGGATCGATGGAGAGTCCTTCTCCAGGCTCTGGCAGTGTTTCCCTCGCTCTACAGGAGACATCTCCAGCTCAGGCTTCTTCCCGGTTTGGGCGTGTGTTTGGATTTGGCTCTTCGGGCTATCGACAGATGGATGACTCGCTAGCTCTATGATGGCAGGGGGATGTTTCTGCCCTCCTCTCTGTGGTGTGTGCGTTCTCTATAGATGAGTGGTAGAACGCCTTCCAGGTGTTCGATGAAATACTTCTGTATAAGCAGGAGCTTCGCATGGGGATGGGTTCAAGGGGGGGGGATTTCTTCTTCTCTCCTTTGGATTTCTCCTATTGCTGCGTGTAGCTGAGCTCGTAGGGTCCAGAACTTGTTGATCGTCGTCTATTGAAGAGGAGTTGGATATCTACCTGGACTTCACATCGCCAGGATATGAGTCAAACACCAGCGGAGGAAGGTAGTTGTCTGGTTCATGGACAACATTCGATGGTCAGTTCATGGAAGGATCCTGTTGTATTCTCTCCTACATGTTTGAGCCTCCTCTGTAGCTTTTACCCAGGAGGATTGGGATGAAGGATGGTGCCCTGTTTTGTCCTCGGTCATTATTTGTGGATGCTCATTGATGCAGTGAAGGGGGGGGTCTAAATTTTTGTTCCTTCTGAAGTCTCCTTGATCTTGTTCAAAGCTTGGAGTGGATGAATCAGTTATGCTCTTTATGGATTTATTAGGCGTCTTTTGCTGGGATTGTTCTCAATTCTGGAGAGAGTTTTCTCAACCATGGGCATGTGCAGGGGATTATGTCTTTTGCTCCATGTTATCCTCGAGGCTTGATGCTGGTGGAGTCCGTATTCTCTTCTTTGTGGATGTACTCAATGTCATTGAGGACAGGATTTCTCTAAAGTCATGTCTCATGGGGCTTGTGGTGGATTGGGTGTAGTTTTTTCCTGTTCTATGTCCATGGTTGACATTATGTCTTGTAACCTTGATAACCATTTGTTTGGTGTATCAAGTCTTAGTTTTCTTTTAGGGGTGCTAATGTACCTAAAGTTTTTTGTTATAGTAACATGCTTTTTGGACCGACCAAAAAAATAATTGATTCTACAAAAGAATTTGCAATTTTGTCAAAAACTCATTTTGATTTGATTTGATTTGAAAATTTGGGTGATAATAATTAGGTCTTTAATAAATTATCATTCTCATTATTTTGTTCAAATTGACAATCCTCAAGTATCAATTCAAAAAATTGTGGGGAACAATTTTCTAATGAGACAAGATCTAGAATGATTCAATTATTACATGGCCTACATCAGTGTCCGTAATCAACCACTAAGTAGGCAATCATACCAATTGTATCATATGCAACTCTTGGATTGATGATATATTCAACTCCTTGCCATACACATCTACATGCTTCTGGGCTTAGACTCTCTAGGAATCACCAGCTAAGCCTAACCCAATAGACAATATGATCATTGTAACATCCCTGACCTGGGTTATAACCTGACCCTAGAAGTTTTGACTAAATATGTAATTAAATAACTTGTGAATACTCCTGGCATGTAATTAAGTTCCTCAGGAACATTTACTTTCAATTTTTCTCCTTTATATGTAAAGTTGTAGCATTGTTTTGTAGTGCAGGGACCTATGTGCAAATTACCCAATTAAAGGGGTTAACTTGCAATGTTCACAGGTTAAGATGTTCTTATGATAATAAGACATCATATGGGTAAATATGATGTAATAAGAAGGATTTTCCAAGCTTGGGCATCAAGATGCAGCTTGTGGAATGATCATTGTGCTTAAAAACCCTAATTTGGAGTAAAGAGCAATTTACCCAAATTGAGGGGTGTAATTTGTAAAAAAATCACCTAATATGGGTATGGAAACCTTTCATATATGTACCTTAGTTGAAAGTTGGTTTTCTTTACCCTTAGATCTTGAGATTTCATGAGCTTTGCATAAGTTTAGATGAGTTTGGACGTGCCTTGAGCAAGGGGATACTTAGATGTAAATTCCATACTTTAGAGGTCCTTATGGTGTAAAAAGGCCTGAAGTATATAAGCCCTTTCCTTGTAATAAGTGAACGAACCTTTCATTTCCTTCACTTCTCCTCTTCTTTCTCAACCGACCAAGGCTAGCTCTGGAGCAGAGAGGGACGACCAAGGGTTCTAGGTAAGTTTAGATCATCCCTTTTGCTTGAATTCATGGAGGAAACTCGTTTTCAAGGTTAGATTCATGGCTAGCTCACCTAGCTCTATCTTTCTAGCCTTTCCTTTCCAACATTTCCTTAGAGAATTCACCTTGGCCGAACCTGTGGAGCTCAAAGACGCCATTAAAGCTTGGAGCTTGAAAGCTTTGAGCTCAAGGAACGACCTTTAGGCGGGTTTTATAACTCTAAACTCCTTGCTTTATATGCATACCTAGTTCTTGCAAATTAGCATGATACTTCTTCTTTTACCTCCCTTCTTCCTTGCACTTTTGCAAGCAAAACGGTGGAATAACCGACCTTAACCAAGGTTGAAGATGATGGGCGTGAATTCCTAGGGTACTTTATCAAACGACCTTGGACCCTTTTGGTCCAAACGGTTGCAAACCGTTTAACGTCAAACGGTTTCAAACCGTTTGCTCTCAAACGGTCTTGCAAGACCGTTTGGATTGAAATGGTCTCAAGACCATTTGATAGGGTTTACCAAGGGACGACCGTTTGAGGGTCTGTTGGTAATATGTTGAATTTTATTCCTGCAAAGAATCAAAGATTAATTCTTAACCAATTGAGAGTTGAAGGCACTTCAACATCCTAACCCTAATCGGGTTGAAATTACTGTTTTAAAGCATAGATCTTGTTGAGTTCTGGGTTGAAGGACCCAAACGGTCTCAAGACCATTTGGGGGTCCTTCCAAACGGTCTCAAGACAGTTTGGGCACAACCCAAGACCGTTTGGAGGTCTAGGGTTGAGATAATCTAATGGTTTGAAGGTCCAATTGCAATAAGTTGATGAATTGATAAAAATGCTGATTTTTAGACCTAATTGGAGTTCAACCCTAAACCAACCGACTTGGTTTTTGGTCAAACTTTGGTAAAACGGTCTCAAGACCATTTGGAGGTCATCCAAACGATCTCAAGACCGTTTGGACCAAGTTTGGGCCCAATTGGAGGTCAATTGATAGGTTCAACCTTGAATTGATTCACATTGTTGAATATTGATGACTATTCGATTTGAAAACCTAATTGAGATGGACTTAACCCTAATTGACTTTCAATTGAGGGTTAATTTGGTGGCCAAGTGATTGAGTTTCATCCTAATTGACTCAATTTATAAGTGGTTAATATGGCTTTGGCCAATTAAGGGCTTCAACATACTTAACCATGACTAATTGTAACTTTTGAACCACTTTGGAGGTCCAAACGGTTTGAGCCCATTTGGACCAAACGGTCTCAAGACCGTTTGGATCCAAACGGTCTCAAGACCATTTGAGGTCAAACGGTCTCAAGACTGTTTGAGGCCAAACGGTCTCAAGACCGTTTGGGGCCAAACGGTCTCAAGACCGTTTGGGCTCAAACGATCTCAAGGTCGTTTGGTCCAATCGATCTCAAGTTGATTTGATCAAACGGTTTCAAACCGCATGAGCTTCAAACAGTTTGAAAGTCAAAACGGTCAGCTCACCCAAATGGTCTCAAGACCGTTTGAGGGAAAACGGTCTCAAGACCGTTTGGTGGTTGAATGTTGAAACTGTTTGAAGGTGTTCAAGGTGGTTTGTACTTAATCAATTGATGATGTAATTGATTCAATGATGATCTAATCTAAACCCTAATGGTAACCTAACTCATTAAGGGACTAAGTGAGTAATGAGTTGACCCATGATGGTGATCATGAGGTAAATTACCAAAATACCCTTGAGGGGTTTAATGGAGTAAAACCTTGTTTTAATCAAACCCTAATCACATGATAGTGATGTTTTGGCTTATGTTAGTCAATGAGGACTTAACCCAACCTGATCTAGAGTGGTGTTATCACCATCTACTAGTAGGAGGAGAGAGAAAGTATCCTAAAAGAGAGAAAGTACCCTTTTATGGTGGAAACTTAAGTAAGATACTTTCAATACACATGAATGTACATGAGTAGGGAATGATCCTCCTATGTGAGATCATGGAAACCCTAATTATGATAACTAGTGAATCTTAATCTTACTTAAGAGCTTTAATGATGATGTTTCTCATACATGATGATGTAATGAGTACAATTCACCATGGAGTGAATAGTAAACCCTAATTCTAGGGTGGTGACATGAAAGATGAATAATTAAACCCTGATTGATGAATTGTTTACTATTACCAGTTGAATTAACCTTGCAGGTTGTTATGAGATGATGATCATATCCAGGTATGGATTATAATACTATATTCATTGAAAGCATGTCTTAAGCTTTATGAATAAGTGAAATATCTTGATGCACTGCTAGTGACATCTATTGAGATTTATGGGTTGTAAGAGCCATAAATACCATCAAGGTCATGCTGAACAGATGACTTGTGGTGAAATGATTGAGAACTGATGATTGAAAAGAGTTAGGCTTACTACATTTTAGTATTCTCATTTATAGGTGTAATGCTAATGTTACTGTTTGAAGAACCATGTATGATGTTAAAAGAATACTGAATCTACCTAACTAATCAAGTGTAATGTTGAACCGTGATCATAGATCCATCATTGTCAGAGTCTAAATGATGGTGAAACCGGTTTTCCCAAGGGAACTCCTGGATCACATACTTTTGAGTATGTGGGGTATATGGATGTGTAGAACCTTACATCCTATTGTAGGAATTGATGTAGATTTGTATAGTCCGTCAAACCTTCACTACAAACCCAAAAGGTGAGATGTATCACTATTCTCCCAAAGTAAACACAAACACCGCATCGGTGAAAGATAATCAGGAAATCTTCCGATGACGAAGAGAGTACAGAATGCCACTGTAACTCTAAAAACATAGCGAAGGTCCAGTTTACCCTGGTGAGCTATAAATAGCAGACGTCCTGCCAGATGTCCTGCAAACAATCCTCTAACTGACTGAGGAAGATGAGGTCATAAGAATCTGGCTCTTTTAATGACCTATGTATGATACTGATGTGACTTCTTAGCGATCAGTTGGAGTATGAGTGGTATACCTCATCTCCATAGGGCATAATAATGTTTGAAAAACATAATCAATAGCGTAGTATTACTTGATTGATGTTACACTGGATAAAGTATATGTTCTTCATGTTTCATAAATGTTGAACTCTTGCTTATTATCAAAACTGCTAATGAATGCTTTGAAAGCTTTTACTGCTTAAGTTATTCTCTGTTTGCTTATAAATCTTCTAGTGGAGAGTTATAACTCTCGCTGGGGCAATTATGTATAATTGTCTCACCCCGTAGACTTCAACTTTTTAGGTAGTCGTCGAAGACGGAGGAACCGGTCTAAAGGTGACCAATCCCAGCACCAGGAGCAGCAGTAAATCTCAGGTGGAGATTCAGCCTGCTATGTGGTGTATTTAGAGTCAGTCCTATGTGTCCTCTGTACTCTCAGGTCTTGGAGTGTTTAGGTCATGAGTTCTTGAGATTTTGTATCATGTTGTATATAATTACTCAAGAATTAATTTGACAGAGATGTATACAATTTAAAATCCTTTTTCTATGGAAGAGGTTTGTGGTTTCAAGCTCTTATCTCGAAAAGTTTTAATTTCCCGTGATTTTTGTCTTCTGCTGATTATCGATTGCTTCCACTCAAGTTTAAATCGTGATTATTTCATGGTTTGGAGATCGAAGCCCACAATTAAGTGGTATCAAAGCCCACAATCATATTGTACCCTGCTATGGCGACACCTACATTACTACAATCACACTTCCATGAGATAGAACGCGCACCACGCTTTGGCATAACCTGCTCTTGGTCGAACAAGTTTCTCATGTGTATTTCTATTAGAAAGCTTCTTAGACATAATATTTGATTTGAGGGATTTTATATATATCATATATAAATACATATACTATATCCATTCACCACATATATAGTATGTATCATATACACGCTATATCCCACAACATAAACATGCAATACAAAACAAAAAGTGATGGTTATGGCCATGTCTACATGTAATTCCTTAGAGATACAAGGAATTAGTACAACCTAGGTCAATCATCACATCACATGTATGCAACCTACTGTTAGTGTAGATCTATGCTTGCCAATTTGGTTAGATAGATCGATTCAACCTTTGAACCAGTCATCTTGCCTCTTGGCTGGTTGGTTGGTCCTCTGGGATGGCCATCTGGTCTCCAGTCCATTAGATGCTTGGACTCCTTGAAAATGGTTAGTTGGGTCCACCGGTAGGTCATCTAGTTCCATCGTTTTGTCCTCCATAGTCCTCCAGAAGGTCGACTCGTCTCACCTGGTGACAATCATATTCTTTGTCATTGCAAGAAAGAAAACTATCCTAGTGCTACTTTATTACATTGAATAAGAGAAACCTCGATTTCCATTTGAGGGGAGAAAAGGTAGGAAAAAATGAACTTTACATTGGGAAGAGGGAGGTAGAGGCTCGGTAAGAAGACCGAGATAAACATGAACCATGCCATCCAACCACACATAGATATAGCGTATAAGCCATAACCACACTACACATCCACCATCAAAACTGCTTTTAGGGTGATGCGTGTACATTTCATGTATATCACATCATATGTATACATATACATACATATATATACATAATATATATATATATACATATACATACATATATATATATACATAATATATATATATATCGGCCTCCGCCATGGGTTATGGGAGAGAGGGGAGAAATATTTCTCTCTTAATCCCATAATATATATAAATATATGTGTGTGTGTGTGTGTGTTTGGGATTATATGGTCTTTGTCGCATACACATATGAGCTAGTTCAAATATTTACACCGTATGCAATAAATAAACTATTAAACCAAAAATCTGATCATATTGATTATCCTAAAACATAATAAATTGACATCACTCTAATACCACTGTTGGTGAATACGGGCACAGAGTATAGCAGTGGAAATACATTTTTTATCTATTCATATTCCCATAACAGCAGGATCGTGTCAACTACTATGAAATAGGAAGGATAGTTTAACAAGTTATAACTGGTTCTGGACCAAGTCTAGTGACAACAACTCACTTCAATGCAACTTTTTCCAATTGCTCTTAGACGGTGGTTGTGCAACTCATGTTCTTCATCACAAACAACGAACAAGAACTACTTCTATAGCGACTCATGTGGTCTAGCCATAGACTTCAGGCTAACTTTGCTCTCCTAGCAGCAACCAAAGAACTCCTGCCTCTAAAGTAGTACACACAGACCAACTAAAACTCATCTTTCCCTACCAGGACATACATGATGGAGTTGTCCCTCCTGTTGGTGTGCTAGAAACCAACTTGCTCTCCCACAACAATGATCATCAGTTGTTCTCTCCCATCACTATCCCTCCCTTATTTGGTAGTACTAGGCTCTCTTAGTTACTACAACTAGAGAGGACAACAGTTGTCAGAGGAACTAATTCTCAATTATATGTGTTGTGTTTTTGGGAAGCCCCTAGTACCCCTCTATTTATATTAAAGGTTAGGGTCATGGCTCCTAGTCCATATGAGATTGTGTGGGAGTGGAAGGGACCAGAAGATGATCAATTTTCACAACCTGCGACAACCAAAATGGCCTTCTGGTGTCCCCGATGGTCATCTGGTCACACAAGACGATTGTCTCGCACTACTAAATGACTGTTTGGCAGTTTCCCAATCACATATAGATTTGGCAATTTTTTATTCTAATTAATTCCTTGCATCACAAGAAAATTCCTATCAAAACAATTTGGAAAACATCTAGAACCTTCATTTGTGCCAATCGAACCATCCCACCCATGAGAAGCACTTGTCTCACTCACCCAGACGACCGTTTGGTGATCCTGAGTCAAGCTGATTCGTTCAACATATTAAACTTAGCCAATTCAAACTTTGATTAGCCTGACAGCTCAAACAACCCTCTCAACATTTGAGACGTCTTTCTGGCTTGCCCAAATGGCTGTCTCAACACTTAAGATTGTCATTTGGCAATTGAGTCAGTCAATCTATTGATTTTTTGTGTGAATTGAATACCTAAACACTTTAGTAATCAATCCAATCACCATTCAAGATTAAACTCCTCTTCTATATGAGTTCCTTTGTGTGTGACCCTATAGGTCCCATATGACATTAGCAATGAATGTCCATAACTATCTTATGACATCACAAGCATAGAGAAGTGCCTAGTCACACATTAGTGCTACCCAAGTGAATGTAAGGTTGGGGAACAACTTCAACCTACAATTTGTGTAAGGTGTTGTAGTGATTGTATAATTCCTTTGTCTCTGATATACAGAGTGAACATGAGGCATGGACTCATCATCCTCTCAATGTTCAATCCATGTTCCTTGAACTAAGAGAATTTTTTCTAAGATAATGTGACCTCAATATCATATATTGATTCACATGTGCATGCACATGTATTTCTCAATCTATGTTATCAAGTTGTCAGGATGTCATACTCTAGTAGGAGGGACAAATCCCATATCTATCACTAACAATCTATCCCCATGTTTCAAAGTCTCCCAAACATCACCTTTATAACAAACCATGTTTAAAGACTGTGTTTGATGATTTCAAAGCATACCCAATGACATGTGATGAGTGTAGCGATTTCGGGTCAAGGAATCACAATTACCACCTTCACTATGAGAGTTGACTATGACTTACCATATGATGGTTTCCATGTGTCCCTCTCAAGGTGGGTATTTACGATAAGTTTCTCCCTAACATGTATCTGTGTGATTGGTTTGATATTTCCATATCATGACAAATGAGATTCTATTATCAACCAACCCACATTCTAGTATTATGTGTTACTAGTGTCTATCTACCTTCTACAATAACATCTGACCAGGGACATATTAAGAATGTACATACTCTTAGCATTCGTATGATTTCATTTGTTCAAGTCACATATTTGAAGACATATGCCATTGAGTATTATCATTCTTTAGATATTCATAATAGTTCCTCATAATCTCATAATTGAGTGAAACAAAATGAATTATAAGCTTGCCTTTATGAGTATTAATAGAATCCCTTATGGTATATGCCATGTCAATCATCATATGATTGTCTCTATGGGAACACCTTACCAACAAATACAATTAAGAGAAGATATCTCCTATGTTTAAGTCCCTACACAAATTCAATACCTTAGAAGCTAGAAGTTTAAAAAGAGGGAGATGCCCTTAGTCATGATGTAGATGAAGCTACATGGGAGTTACATATGAATATGTTTAACAAGTATTCTTTCCTCTTCTAGGAATTTTGAGACAAAATTTGTGTTATAAGAGGAGATTGTTATAGTCCATTCCTTGATTTACTGGTAATTTGAGGTTTAAGATAATTTTGGTATTAATTATAACTTTAATAAACTCTTTACATTATTAATTCATTTATTTGTGTTTTATATTATATTAAACTTATTTTTTTACAAAGCAAAGAAACATGTGTTGTGAATCCATCAAGATTTGGGCCTTAGTTGATACAGTAATAAAACACTCATATTGGTGGGAAGAGATTTATGAATATTTGAGGAATCAAAATAAATATAAAATATTATTTAAGAGTTTTGTAAAAAAAATTACTATAGAATTGTAGATAATTCAATGATGATTCCAATGTGATAATAATGAACCGAATAGACTTGAAAATGAGTGAGCTATGCCACTTTTAGTTTTCATATAGAAACACCTTTGGTTCAACAACAAAAGGCTCAATAGGCTCACAAACTGAAGGTTCATTAGACTCACAAACTAAAGGCTCGAGAAAATTACAAACTAAAGGTTCAAAATCCAAAGGGATTGGAAACTCACAAGCTAAAGGTTTAATAGACTCACAAACTAAAGGCTTGTCAAACTCAAAAATCAAAGGCTTAACAAACTCACAAATTGAAGGTTCAACAACCGAAGGCTCAGAACACTAACAAACTAAAGGCTCTACATACTCACAAACCAAATCTTAGATAGAATCACAAATCAAAGGCTGAGTAGATTCACAAACCAAAGGTTCAACAACTAAAGGCTTCATAGACTCACAAACCAAAGGATCGACAAACTCACAAACTGAAGGTTCAACAACTAAAGGCCCAACAAACTCATAAAACAAAGGCTTGACAGACTCACAAATTGATAGTTCAACAATCAAAGACTTAATAGACACACAAACCAATGGCTTGATAGACTCATAAACCAAAGGTTTTGATTTATGTCACCTCCCACCACAACCAATCACGAAAGACCATAACATTTACTATATATATTGAAATACAATGAGATTTGTTTTATTGGATTCTCTTTTTATTATCTACATAGTCATATCCTTAAACTTATGAAAAGGAAAGCCAAAGGGTGATTTCTAGGGCGATGCTGAGGAAGAAAATGGATAAAAGGTGTAACTAATGGTTCCATCTTAGATATGACATGGTAAGTAGTTTTTAACTATTTATCTCTTTTTCTCTTTCTTTTTCCTTGATCAAAATCTTCTGATTCATGTACTAAACATTTTTCTTGACCTTCCTTCTTCATCTTCTACATCTATAAGGCTTTTCCAAGTCTATTAAACCAACATTTGACTGACTAGAGATGTGTTCTTAGAGCCTTTTACTAGAAACCAATCTCAATAGACCAAAATCTGACTCTACCTAGCTCAAGCTCATGATCCATAAGCTATAACACATAGAAGTCAGTGGAAAATCACCTTTAAACCCTAATTTTATAGTATTCAATCTTAAATGATCATTTAAAAGTACTTAATTTGTCTATTGATGAATGATTTAATTTGATAATTTTAGATATGCAATTTTAGTTGGACTATTAAATGACTCAATATACTCATTATTACATGATTCATTATACTTGTGATGAAATATTGATGCTCTTAGACCTACATTAAGCTACATCAAGGTCATAGTGTTCTAGTGGTGGAATGAGAGGCACTAATAATATGAGTATTCCCTAATTTTTATGCTAATGTAATGTCTTACAATCTCGAGGCTTGATTTATAGTTGTTTCTGGATGATGTATATGAAGTTCAATGAACAATTTCATTTGTGGTTAACGTTATGCTCAGGTATCTGTTAAAGTAGATTCTTTATCAATGCTAGTGAATTATACTATATTAGAAATTAGTAATTGAAAAGAGAAACCTCAAGTACAACAAAAAGGTGATAATAACAAGATGAAAATATTACTTGTGGAAACTAAAGGATCACTAGAGATTAGATGCCTCAAACAACATAGAATCTGTCATAGAGGTCTACATTGTGAAGGAGGAAATGTGCCTATTGGCTTTTAGATTTGAGGATGTGGTAGAAGAAGAATACCAGCGGGGTACGAGGGACTATGTCAAGGGAGTATGGTCTCCTTAAATTAGAAAGGTACCCAACTTTAGTCAGAGATATTCATGATACCCAGTGTAGTCCAATTAATTCTAATACTTATCAGTAGGTCAACCCTTTTGGAACCACTTATGTAGTTAAGACTAGTGATTTGACTTTCTGTATAAGTACCCAGGTTTATAGGAGGAGTCCAACTTATCAGGCCAGCTATTTAGCCATTGTGGTTAGATGTCGCAAGCCTTGTTGTAGACCAAGGAGCGAGTTGAGTATACTTAGAATCTGATGTCTAATGTAACTCTTATACAGTGAGATCCTAGTTTTTTGTGATACGTCCACATATTTTTGTACATTTCATGTGGGCCTAAGAGATATTAAAAAGAATAAAATATTTAATGAATGGAATTTGTTATTTATGTAATGTAATTATCATCAGAATTACTGGCATGTTTGATGATTTCAACCTTTAACTATTGTTCTTATATTCTTATGTATTTGATTCTATAAAAATTATACATCTGAATTGTCATGGTTTCTTGTTGGTGTTCTATGTATTGAGCTAACAGCTCATACAATCTACGGAAATATTTTTCAAGGGTCCAACTCTACAGGAGGAGTCTGAAGATAGCATTCATCAGGAGTAAATTAGATGAGGTCTTGATAGGAATAGTTAGTTTAGTTATATGATCTCTTATCCTTCCTTGGGTCATAGGAATGAGATAGTGAGAAATGAGAGAATCTTTTAATAAATTATACTTGGTGTATATTAAGTGAGAACTCTTACTTCTATAAAAAGTCAAACTCTATTGTAACCTTTCATATTTTGCATAAACAAGATGTTATCTTTTTAGTTAATGATGTTCCTACATAATTAATATAAAAATTAGCTGATTGAGTAAGAAATTAAAAGTGGACAGTTAGTCTACTACCTCTTTGGTCTACCTAAACCCCAGTTAGTGGGTTTGGACCACATCATATTGAATTTTTGGGAAGATCAATGTGTAGGTGCACAAGAGGAGTAAGTGGCATGGAACTTGTTAGGGTCAAGCCTTAATAAATACCTTAAAAGGTTCTTGGGACATTATGGTTGGAGACATCATCTATTGCAGTGGTAACTGAAAAGGAAGTGGAAACTACCATCAACTAGTAATTTGGTGGAGTGTACTTCCACCCTTTATGGGCTTGCAGTATATATTGTTTGCTTGGGTCAGGACTACGAATGTAAGGTAGGGCATTTAATAAGACGTAGTTGGTTGCATCTTCTAGTCTCAGAGATTCTTCAAGGATGAAGATTGCATGACATAAATCAATGCTAATTTTACACTCACTTTGTTTTTGTGTAGGTGACCCAACATTATTGTAAATACCTTTTTTGATGGTGGCTTGTATGTTATTATTGGATTCAATGAGGCCAACAAAAGATTTATAGGAAATGAACATCAACATGGATGAAAAAAGCTCATGAGGTTGATTTGATGGCCATGCATATGCCTTCCTTGTCATTAAACTTATTATCGACCAGTTCTACCAGATCTCTCCATGTATTGACAAGCTTGGTGAAGGTTTCATCAAGTTCTTGTCAAATGCTTTACTAATGACTCTATCATGATCCCCTCTAGTTCAAGAATTGCATTTGAATTGGCAGCAGGGAACCCCAGGAGATGTAATCATTATAACTCCTCCTTTTGGATGAGCTTGCAAATATGACCAAAATGGCATGTAGTAGTGTAGGCATGTTGCTATTAAAATGGAGGAGCTTTACTGATTTTTCTTGAGTGGTTCTTCCCCAACTATTGGGCCTTTAGAAAGATTATGAAAATGTATCTAGATTTGAACCTTCCACTGGTTGGTTTAACTATAGGAACAATAGGAGGTGTTTGGAACAAATATTTTATTCTTGGTTAGGGAATGGGATGTTTGTGCTATGACATATTTATCATGTCCATACTAAATTGATAATTTGGGGGATATGACAACATCCCAAAATACCAAAAATTGAAGGTGGTATGAATCTATTGTAGATCCATGGTGGCACTGTCACCAGCTTCTTCATTGTCCAAATTATCTCAACCATATTTGGATAATTAAATACGTCCCTTTAATTTATTAGTCGTAGGGTAAACTAGTACAGAATGATAGTGTGGACCGCATAGACTTATGCTTGTTCTTAAAGAATGTGTTTTTCACATAGGGGCCATGGCAAATAGGGTGGTCTTATTCTTGTTAGAATTAGCATATGGGACACTCATACTAGATTATTGTCTCATCAAAGACATGGGTGTTGACCCAAGAATTAACTATAACCATAGTATTTTTTGATGATTCTAGACACACATGTGAACGGTGCCGATATAGGCTTCATTTGAGGGGAGAGCTTCTAGTCCCTAGTTAGTGGTCAAAGTACCTACCAAACTCCATTCATAAGTGTCAAGGTTTACAAGATTAAGCGTGATGGCATACTAATGGGTATGCAAATAATTTCTTGCATAAATAAAATATGCCCCATGAGAAGAGGAAATATGGTGTTTTTTTAAATTAACATTTCCCCTTGCATTGCAAGTGGAAATAATATTGAAATGGTCAAATAAAATAGGTGAGTGAATGAATTTTGACCCTTGGATGTCAAGGGAATGAGATTTAAATTCTTGATTGTTCTCACGTATTCTAAGCTGATTGACCACATGAGAAGAAAACGGAGAGAAAGTGCCTCTTATTTCACAAAGGGTGGGTAGGGATAAGGAGGTTTCATCAAGTAGTCCTGATTTGATTTTGTGGACCATGGGGATACAGATCCTAACAATTGACGCAGGCGATATTATTTACATGTTACACAATTGGACTTCTTTAACATACAGTTTCTTATGCTTAAACAAATGTTTTAGGGTGTATTATTTCTATCATGGATGGAAACTTATATGGTTTAATTAAGTGAACTATTACATGTAGAAAACTTATATGGGGTGGGTTCCCTATCAAGGAATAACCTCTACTCTACTCCCATATTTTCTCTAAAATAATATGTGTATGTGCATATATTTCCTAATTTCTCTTGGAGTCTCAATTGGGAGAGATGATGTGTCAAAATCATGGTCATGGAATCTTTCTTAACATGAATTTGGGAAGAGGGAACATTGATGTGTTTGTATTTTTTGGGATAATGTTCAATCAATGATTTATCTCTTATTATTTATTAGAAGTTGGTCTTTATAGATTATTCAATTTTTTCTACACAAATCTGATTTGAGGTTCTTAGACAAATCATGTCAGAATGACACCTGGTTTCTAGGAAGGTATGTAATCCTCAATGGTTATAAGGATCATACTAGTTTGTACCACGGGATTGAAACATTTTTTGTCTTAGCTCTTCTAGAGGGGACTATATAACCAAAAAGGAGGTTGAGAACTTAGTATAGTTTGGCTACTAATTCATTGGTTTTGTGAAACTAGGTACATTAAATTCAATACCTAACAAAGGTTTAGCAAAGCTCAAGTTAGAAAAATATTTTACCAAAACACAAACAATATAATCACCATACTGTTTGGGTTATATCAATACCTAGTGCAGGCATGATGTAGCTCAAATTTTCAATAAAGGTTATACTACAAGACAATAATTAAAATTTATAGTATAATTTGTGTTTTGAACATCTATGTTTATTGAAATCAATCCATGATGAAGGCTTGATGTAGTTCGGTATTTAAAATAAGGTTTTACCAAAAGGAGGAAATAATTATCTCCAAACTATCTAGGTTTTGCAGCCTGGTTTTTAATCAAGATCAATACCTTACAGACACTTTATGTAGCTTGGCTTTTTAAATGGGTTTTATAGAAAGTTGGAAATTGTAACAACCAACCTCTGGGGTTTTGAACATTTGGGTTTATTGAGACCAATACATTATGAAGGCTTGATTCATAATGATTTTTGAAAAATGTTTTACCAAGGATTGACATTTCAACAACATTTTGATGCTATCTTAGGTTTTGAAAAAAGGGGATTTACCAAAGAGTCAAATTTGGAAGCATATTTATGCTATCTTGGGTTTTGTAAAAGGTTTAAAAATGGATTAGAAATTTAATAGAACTTTGATGATATTTTGGGTTTTTGAAAATGGTTTACCAAGAATCAAACATTTGACAACATTTCAACGCTATCATGGTATTTGAAAAGAGAATTTTACCTAAAGATAAAAAATTTAAGAACATTTTGATGATATTTGGGAATGGAAAATGGAGTTTTACCATGGGGTCCAAAATGTTCAACAATTTGACACTATATTGGTCTTTGATAAAAAGATGTGCGATGATCTCTTTATGTACTTCATAAACAAGCATCTCCCTCATTTTAGCCTTCGTTAGTTTATAATATGCATCTTACATGGGTATTCAAGCTCACCAAGTTAGGATATTTCTTTCACAATACCTCTTGATCATGATGGATGTAATCAATAGCTGGTATGAGAAAGTGAGCACATTTGGGGCTAATGTTTACATCACTTGGATGGGGTCCCCACTACTATTGATGTACTAATAATTCTCAGGTTGGGTAATGTGAGGGTTGCACTTTCTTACTTGGAAATGTAGAATAGGAAAGTGGGAAGTGGGAAGTGTTAGTTCTCAAAAACCAAACACATTTTTTGCAATAATATGGTGAGGTGAAGACAAATAAAAAATCATAGAATATTGGAAAAAAAGAAAAATTATGAAATATCAAGGTAATTTCATACAAGAATTTTGTTTACCAATATTTTTGTGTAAGCATCCTACAAAATAACAATTGAATCTCAATGCATTGGGGTTCTTGCTTTAATTTTCCATAATCAACATAATTGGAAATCATGCCATCGTCATTCATGTAGAGGTTGTAGGGAGGGGGCACCTTATTGATGGACACAATTTTATTTGTAATTTTATTTTAAACTAATTATTTTAGAACATTTAACAAAAACAATCCTAAAAAAACATAAATAAGATAAAAAAGAAAATGGACACAAATAACCATGGCGATTGAGAAAAAACAACTTGAAGTTTATGGAAGGGAAACACATAGCGAGGCCGTACCACCTCTAAGACATAAGGAAGCCAAGTATGACCATTGTGGGCTATAGGAGATAAGGTTCTTTGAAATAGTATCCTTATTTCGTAGATATCTGATGATCTCAATGTATCCTGATCTGTTGTAATTTCCTAATAACATGCCATAAAAGAAACAACACCAGGCTATAGGATACCCTTATAACTAGGGAGATAGACAATGATATTTTAGGGTAGGCTACACAATCACCAAATGATTGTTCCAATCATGGGCCCTCTCACCCCTCATGTTCGTGAGGTCATTTATTCTAGAAGAGGCATGCAACATCACAAATTCATTATTGACATAAAGCATAAACCAAAAAGAAAAAGGAAATACTATTGTTTGGAGTTTTGGTAAGAAAAACAACAATTTTAATGGAAGAAACCTTTTGAGTTTCCATATCCATGTCTTGGGCATTGCTCTCTCTCAACAAAGGCATAATAGGGTCACAACTATCATAAACATACCCTTTGTCATGAAGGGTATGCAAATGGCACATGCCCAAGTTTTCTATGCATCAAAAACATCAAGAACATGTGAGACGATCATTGATTAGAGTGGGTCATATAGGGTGCATAGATTGATCACACTCTATATCCCAAATCCTGAACTCACAACTCTTATGAAGAGAACATGGCATTAAAAATAATTGAGTTTGGGCCCTCTTGACGCATACATGTAGACTAGACCTTGAACTGAAAGTTCAAACAAACAATACATGAATCTCACTTGGATCTCCTATGACTTTGATGTTGAATAAGTATCCACTGTGATTTATGTGGATTTTGGAATAAAACAAAATGGAGTTGATTTTAATGGTGGGGTCCAGTAAATGGAGTAGCCACCACTTTTATATGAAAAATGAGGAAAAATAATAATAAACTCATAATGTGGGTGGATAAGGCAAAATGTAACAAATTTTAAGGCTAAGGCATCAAGTTACATGTAGGGAAGGTCTTAGGAACCCCACAACATCCTTTTGCTTTTGCAAATTTCAATGAGGTAAACTATTTTTTTTACAAAATAGGAGTACATGTTCCAAATTAAATAAAAAACATTAAATGGAAAACATTAAGATAGTAATGTGATGCAAGAAATCATCAATCCTAGGTTCTTAAATCATCATACCATTTAAGGATTGGAAATGGTAAAGAGATAATTTTCTACATTGTGTCTTGACAAATTTGTAGCTTGCTTTCCATGTGAGGTGGAAACAAATCTTTCCTTACTTTAACCTCTTTGTATAGGTTGCATTCTCTCTAGGGTTTTGAGGTGGGGGTATATCAGGGGCATGGATCTAATCTTGGAATACAATCTCAAAAGAGTAGCTTGGGTGGTCCAATTAGTTTTTTTTCCTCTATCAATAGGCTTCCTACCAAATACTTTGGTGGCCATCTTAGTTGAAACTTAGGTGGATGGGCTAAATACTTTGGTGGCCACCCTAGTTGAACATTAGGTGGATGGGCTCCATGTGAATATGTAGGCTCTCACAAGGAAAGAACTTATGTAAATTGAGGTCAAGTGATTGTTGTTATAGGGGGGTGGCTACCTAGAGTTAGGGTTTAAGTGGAGCGTTCCTCAAATCATGGGGTGGATGGTTTATGGTAGGGAAGGTTTCAAGTGGTTTACCTATTGTATAGGCTTTAGCTTGTGTTTGATTGGGATTTCATTTACCAGTAGAAGTGAAGTAAGGGGGACACAAGCCTTGTGTTCACCTTACCTTCTAGAGACTTCTAGGTGTTTTCAAGTGATGGTCACTTGAAAGGTCAAAGCGTAGAAAAGGCTGGTGCAACCTTGTGTTCTTCCCGCCTTCCAAATCCCTTAATTTATGTTTGACTGGTGTTTTATTAGTTTGTTAAATCTGGGGAAAAGGGGCATGTTCCTAGTGTGTGCCTTCTCTCAGACCTCATGTTGTTTTGAACAAATAGGAACAATGATTGATGAACAATATGGTATGATTCGCAAAAGTGGGTGTGCATGCTTGGTAGGCTACCTACTCGACCACAATATATGTGGGAGCTTAGTCTAGATTAGGTGGCATGTGAGCCTGGATATGACCAAGGGATTACAGAAGGTGCATATTTGGGAGCAAAACATGGTTTAGATATGAAGAGTTTGTTTGGAGTTGAGAAGAGTAGGTTTTGGAATGTCTCAGGTCAAGGCCCCAATGACAATGACCCAACAAGGAGGTCTGTAAAGGGACACCAATCAATTAGATATAAATTCTTGTCAAAAGACATCCCACTTACAAAAATTGATGTCTAAATTTATATGAGTATGAACTATAATCACGAGAGATTCAAGATCAGTTAAATTTAACTCATTAAATGATGATCAATCATATTTGTAACTGAATCCTATTTTGATAATTAATCAAGGATCTACTTAATCTCATCAATCAATATATTTGTTGAGTATCACATCGAATCATCTTTTTGTATCTTTTCATCCATTGGGATTTTACTCATGTAATTCATATTTGTATTTATTTTTCTAATTTCAAGATGACCTTTAACACTTCTCGATCAAATTTTGAGGACTACGGTTACTCGTGTAGATCATTGCTAAATCTAGTCTGATTTTTATTTAACATTTTAGTTTACCTTTTTCATGTGATTACTTATTTACTAACCAAAATAGGTGGAATCAAAAATGAAGTCTCAACACCCATGTTCTCCCACTATTTTTGTTAAAATAGAAAACACCCTAACTCAATTGCTACTGTAAAGTTTTAAACTTATGTGATCCAATCAAAAAAACAATTCCCATGATTGTGAGAGATCTATTGTACTGGATTCATGTATCATTAGAAAGGATCATGGGAGTAAGCCGAAATTTCTACTAGTTTTGCATTATCTAACTTGATCTATGATAAAGTGAATATTTAAGAACCAAAGAAAGTAAAGGAAAGTGAATGAAGTAAGCTACTTATCAAGTAAGGGGAAATTAGAGAGAGACATTTAGATCAAGAATGCAATCACCATTGCCACACTACCCATTCACTCTTAGATACATCATTATAGATAGTATATAAATGAGTTATTATTGAGATTGGCATACTTATCCTTATCTTAGACTCGAGAAAAGAATGCACTTTTAGTGGAAAACAACTCTCTTGGGGCCATCTATATATACTTACGACTATAGTACAAAAATTAAATGACTTAACATGAGCTTTATCAATTTGGTCCAGGGTGGACCGCCACTGTACCAGGGTTCACTGATAAAATAAAACTATTGGGGTTATTTTAATGGGACAGAGGATTTGGAAAATACATAGTACATAAAAACTTTGATATCTATATAATATAATAACTATATTGAACAAAGAGCATGATCAAGGGATACATCTCCTAATATAGAGAAAAAACTAGTTGGGAATAACTAAGATGGTTGTATAGATCTCAACAAAGTAGTTGAGTTTTGTCACTAATAAAAAATGTGGATGAAAATAGATTTTGAGAAGTATTCAACATTTAGGAACTCATATTTGTTTTTTGAATATGATGTCGGATCTCTTTAAGATCTATTTGTCATAGTGGCATGAATCCTGCTAGTTAGTCTAGCCATCAACCTTCTATGAGGTAGAATGACGGTGTGTGGTAGTTTGTGGTGAACATATGAGAGTTATTTGTGAAAATATGATGCTTTTGTAGGAAAAACATGGAATAAAAGCAAAAAAAGGAAAACCTAAGTGGATCAGAGTCAACAGTGGTTCAAATCCCAAGAACTTTGGTGGGTGTTATATTTATAGACTCATGTCTTAGATGATGGAATTAAGTGTCTATTTTTTACAATGCAAGTGGAATATGGTGAAGTATAGACCACATTTCATATGGATGGCTTCTTTCGTTCAATCTCTTTATTTCCTCTTGTCTCAAATGATGATCCATTTGGATTTGGAATTTGATCAAACGAAAGTCATATAATTCAGTTGAAAAAGACTATAGATGTCTAAATATTTGTATTCAACTAAGTAAAATCCAAATAATCAATTTTCTATAAGGAAATGGATCTTACAACATGATCTTAAGATCTGTAGAGCTTTGAAGTTCTAACATTTATATATTTGATCATGAAAACCCATTAATAGGATGCCACTTTTGTGTGTTGTGATGTTTCTAAGATGAACAAGGACCTCGTTCTTTAGTGCTTATGCCATTCAAATGTATGGAAAATGATTTAGAATGGAAGGTGGGAAAATAGACAAATAATCCTCAAAGATCACTATACTTGAGCATAAAATGTATTTCTTTGTAGTTCCTGGAATGACTTTAACTTGCAAGGATATAGGTAATGCAAATTTGACATTTCTCTATATTATAAGGAAAAATGAAGCTATTTATACCTAGAGGAACATCAAAAAATGGATGTTATTAGTCATTCCACATTTTGAATTCTCTTTTATCTAGAAAAGAAATCATTTATAACTACAGAAAGTTTTGACAAAATACTTTTATTAGATAATGTTTTTTTTCTTTTCTAGGATAGGGAACCATGAGTCATTGCTCAAAAAGTTATAGAAGAAAATCTTGATTATCTTATGCTACTCAAATTATTTGGGTTTTTTTGAATGATAACATTCTCAAGCATGGCAGAATTATTTCTTCTGCATCTCAAGATACTTCCTTTGATCAATCACTTGACCAGATAACATGTTTCAAATTTTATCTAAAAAGTGTCATATATTTTGAGCATATGTGGATACCTTTCCTAGAATACAAGTACAAAATGGACTTCAAAGCCCATCTTTTCCTGAAGTATACCTTCTATCTGGCACACAATAAACATTCTAATATGGAAAGAAAAGGATATTATGCACATTACAAAGGATAAATGATGTATTACTGGAAAATACATGGCATGATTGTGCCTCAATTTGAAAACATTTTATGAATTGGATGTGATTTTTGAGGTACAAAAACTTGTCTCTGTGCAGACAACTACGAAGTATTGATACGTACACAAGACTTCCACCTTAGTTCATTGTTATCTTTTATAAATTTTACAATTCTTTGAATAATCATGAGCCTATCTTTTAAATGTTCTAAAGTTATTCTAATTTCCATTGAATCTTATTAGTTCACATGGATTTTTAGGAGGAATAGAAAACAAGAGTACAATATTTTGGTAGTAACAACACCCAATCACACCACATTCCATAAGAAAATCAAAATTTTCTTCTAGATAAACAAATTTAGTTTGTTGCGGTAACAAGAGAATTCAAAATTTAAGTAAAGAAGATTACTTTTTAGACAAAAAGTGTAGAATGGAGGTTTACTAAAATATCTTCATATTAATATTCAAGTTTTTTTTATATCAAAGAGGATTTAAAAGAGAATGAGAAGTTAAAAAATGAAAATTTAGAATGAAAAAGATAGGAATTTGCAGATAAAGAAAAGCAATTAAGGATTAGAGATGCTTCTCTAAGATTAGACTCAGGCACTCACAAAGACACACCTACTGTTTTCTTTCCCATAAGAAAATATGAGAGAAATAATATGATATATGCTTTATGAATCCTCCTTCTAATTTTGATGTTTATCTTTTAGAAATTGGTTAGAATCCCTGAGATAATAACCTTAGTGTTGATGGTATTTGTTTTGAATGCTTAAAACTTGAGTTTCTAGAACATTCTAGTTACCTAACAAGAAACATGGAAACAACAATCTCTAGACTCATCTCACTATCGATGAGAACTTCGATCAAATATTTCAGGTTTGACTGATTGAGTTGGTGGCTAGATATCTTAGAACAAATTACTAATATTTGGATTCAAATTCCTCTTTTCCCATAGGCAATAAGTTTGCCACAAGATTTACATCAAAGGATAAAATGAAGGGGAATGATATATCCATGGTAGAAGACATGAAATTCAATCTGGTTATCACATACCTAGTGAATGAAAGTCTCAAAGCTATTACACATCTACCAACAACTAATCAATCTTTACCACTCATCATAAGACTTGAAGTGTCCATAGATAATTGATTTGAATATGTATGTTGTGAGGAATGTGTGCATAATGCATCTAAGACATACATGAGGAATGAATGGAAGCCCTCTGATGTTGGTTGGCAAAAACCTAATCATAACTCACACTTCATCATCCAATTAACAATTAATTATAAGTCACCTCGTTGGGACCCTATGCTTTATTTAAGTTATATGAACATTAATATATAAATCCCCAACATTATTAAGTTCATATGAAAATTGATTAGTTAATGATCTAGAATTATTTATTGGATAATTATCTTATATAAAAGATTATGAAAATATTATCTATCAATAGTCCAAATTTCATACGTTTCTACAATTTTATATGATTTCCCTATGTCTACAGATGAAAAATATTCATCAATTTCCTTTTCACCCTCACTTTTCCATGTCAGTGATCTGGCTTGCACTAACTTTTCTAGAGGCAACCATTAAATTGAGCACTTGTGTATTTCAGGCCTTGTTCAATGAGTGTGTGATAAAATGGAATTTCACTCTAATTAGTCATTTTCCTTTGTGCATTTCAAAACATGTGATATTTTGTATATTTAGGCCGTTTTGGATTTTAGAAACAAATATGTATATTATTTTGGATTGGAGGAATACACAACATATATATATATATATATATATATATATATATATATATATATATATATAAATGTACATAGTGAATATGATTGTTTGAAGATGTCTAAAATCTTTTTTGGTAAGAAATAAAAATTTAAAAGTTTCTTCTTTTTTAACCTCTGAGAATTTTCCTTTTGTGGATAAACCAATAATTTATTTTACTTTAACTTAATCAAGATATAATATATATCATGAAAATGATTTTTTCAAATCTCTGCTAAATTTCAAAAAAATTTAAGATGAC
Organism: Alisma plantago-aquatica; assembly: GCA_963693085.1. Lineage (NCBI taxonomy): Eukaryota > Viridiplantae > Streptophyta > Magnoliopsida > Alismatales > Alismataceae > Alisma > Alisma plantago-aquatica. The sequence goes on along the minus strand of OY856411.1, from coordinate 233,229,324 downwards.
AATATTAAAAATGATTCAGAAGGTGTTCAAGAGAGAAAAAGTCTTATTTTGGTTATTGTGGCTTTATTTGATAAAATTACGGAACCAAAATTTATCATTGGGTGGTCAATGATTATTTATTAGGAAAGGGATTTGGAATGATACATTTAGAAAAAAAATTTTGTAAGAATATCACTTTAAGAAATTAATGAATATTTATGAGGATATTTGGATTTTTATTGTCTGGATTTTGATATAATGTATAAGCCAACAAAACTTTCCTTTAGATTCGATCTTTGGTCGATACAAATTTAGACTATGTGGAAACAATTGTAAGCTTTTCTTTACACTAGGAGATGTGACTTGTAAGCTATGAATTTATTGAGAAGTGTCATTTTTAGAATTTTGAAGCAATGATGATGATATTCCTTGACTTAAATAATGAAACATAGACCTCTTTGTGTTCAAAGGTTTCTTGTTAGAAAAAGGAATATAAAATTCCAATTTTGATATATTTTGTTTCCATGGAAATGTCTTATGACTGGATTGACAAACTATTATAATGAATATTTCCTATATATGCTTTCCTTGTACCATAAGTTGTTTGAATGGTCAAAAAAATTATTGTGCAATTCTATTTGCTCTAGGTGAGAATATAACTATTAGGAAACAATAGTCAATCTATAGAGTTTGAGGTATGGGCTAAGAATATAATGAAGTTTGAATAACGAAATCAATGTTTAGGATTAATTCCATGAAAATGACTTGGGAAGTAAAATAGTGAGAAAGGAAAATAAATAATTAGATGCATCTCAACTTCTACCTTGATGTAGGGTTGAAATATATAATGAGTAATGACATTCTTTTTGAGATGTCAAAAATACATATTGATTTGAGAAAGAAGGTAATTTGTCACTTTGTAAGAGAAGTTATTTGATGTGCATTTTTATAACAAGTTGTAAAGTACTAATCAATAACAAATGTTGTGTGAAGTCAAAATAAAACATTTGAGTTTCTTTTCTTTGGCATGGCAAAGGGAATAAAAACAGATGTGTGAAATAGAAATGAACATATTTCAAGTTTATGAGTATATTACATGCCTTGTTAGATAATCTTTTATGACATCAAGCATCTTTACTTTCTGATTTGTTTTTTAAGAGAGAGTCTAATAAGAGATTCCTGGATTTGGAGTTATAACCATAAATACATGGAAATTGAATAAAGGAATTCTATATTGGAAACCTTTTGTATTTACTTGAATTCTTTTTCCATTCTGATCAACACACTTAATGATTCGACTATGACTTGAAAATAATTGAAAGTTATATTTTATAGGAGGAATAATTTAGATTGGTCAAATATGAGATCCCCTATGTATATAGAAAATGCCTCGTACTTCTTTTTATTTAAATTTTATATAAAAACAATTACAGGGTATTCCCAACAATTGACACCTCCTCGTCTATGTTATATATATTTATTTCCCCTCTGTGATATGTTTCACTTGTAGCCACAAATAGGTATGAGTGCTTCACCCCTTTACCTCCTCTCTCTCTATTGCCTACTTGAGGAATATCTTAGAGTCTAGTAGGGTCTTTCAATGAGCAATCTCAATTATAAATAGGACCCCTTGGATACAATTCCAAGTTTTCCTTTCATGCACCTATGCCATAATTTAGAGGAAAAGACCTTAGTGCCTCCTAATCACTTCTTGATCTTGATTTTTTTTTGAGGAAGGGTGCCCGACATTTTATTAAGTAATCAAATCGTTTGCAGCAAGTACAAGGATCCGATCCTCAAAGTCCTCACCAACAATGTGAGGATTAACAAAATGACAGGCAGCAACGGCTAAGGCATGAGCTACTCTATTGCCTTGCCATTTTACAAAACACAAATTAAAAGAAAGGAAACTACAAGAGAGATCAACAATATCCTGAGAAACATAGTCTTCATAACCGCATCCGCCGTATCCCTTCTTGACCGCTTCCACTAGCAACAGGAAGTCCGTCTCAACCACAACATCTGTGTACCCTTCCCTAAGAGCCAGACGCATACCGTGTAGGAAAGCCATACCCTCCGCACTAAGCACCGAGTAAGGTTGTTCTAACCGGCATTGGAAGGTCCCCAAAAGCTGACCGCTAGCGTCCCGGATGACTGTCGCACATCCGTTCTCTTTCGCTGTAATGACTGATGCATATGTATTGATCTTAACGTAGCCATATGGTGGGCAGTGCCATGAAACCTGATGTAGAGATGTGGAAGAAAAGGCAGCTCTACCCATAGCCCCATGATAGCATGCATGGTCAGCAATCAGGCTGAGGTAAGAAGCCACAAGACCCGGGATATGGGGGGGATGATCCTCAAAAAGAATTTTATTCCTCGTTGTCCATGAGACCCACATAAGAGTAGTGCCCTCATCTTTTTTCTTGTTGTCCTCCTCCTGTAAAAGACTCCTAACAAAGGACGCCACGTCGTGATTGCCCAGCCGTCCGCCCCAATCAAACACCCCAGTCGCCCATACCTGTCTGGCTACGTCACAGTGTAGCAGTGCATGAGAAGAATCCTCCCACTGTCCGCAGCGATGGCAGCTGTCATCCGGTGTCACATGCTTCCTTTGTAGTTCTGACTTAGAAGGAAGTATATTCCTAAGAGCTCTCCATATGAATTGCTTCAGTTTCGGTGGCCATCCTTGCTTCCAAACCCTCTTCCACAAATCGATATCCAAGCCGTCAACTAAATCCTCTCCTGTCTGAATAAAGAAATAAGCACTCCTGACAATAAACTTCCAATTGCATTCCTTATCCCAATATAGTGTGTCCTCATCAATCCGCTGTGACAGTGGAATGTTAAGAACTCTCTGTGCTATATGTGTAGGAAAGCAAGTCTCCACCTCCTCTCTATTCCACCTCTTAGGTCCTCCAACCATCAAATCGCTCACCCATGTATAATCCACTGGGCCATGAATCAAATATCTGTCTGCTGTGCCCCCCCAAGTGTGGAATCCATCTCTCCTTGTAGATATGAATATTTTTTCCATCCCCCACCCTCCACCTGAAGCCACTCTTAACAACTTGCAGCACCCCCCAAATAGTCCTCCATGTATAACTGGGATTCCCCCCCCCCCCAACTCGACCTAAAGAATAGAAGATGTGTTGTAATATTTCGCCTTGAGTACCCAAGCAGCAAGAGACTCTCCATAGACTGCCAACCTCCATCCTTGTTTAGCGAGGAGTGCTTGGTTGAAAGCTTTCAGGTCCCTAAACCCCATTCCCCCACTCTCCTTGGGCTTGCACAATCTATCCTAGCTCATCCAGTGAATTTTCCTTTTCCCCCTCCTTAGATCCCCACCAGAACTGTGCCATCATAGAATGGATATCATCAATAATTCCCTCCGGAAGTTTGAAGATGCTCATGAGATACGTAGGAATTGCTTGGATGACTGCTTTGATCAACACCTCCTTCCCTGGTCTGGACAACAATTGCTCCTTCCACCCCTGTAATTTTTTCCACACTCTGTCCTTTATAGCCGCAAACACCTACTTTTTGGACCTGCCTACCACCGTGGGAAGGCCTAGATACTTATCATGCCTATCCACCTCCCTCACCTGCAGCATATTTTTAATGAACTCCCTTCTCTCGCTTGTGACGTTTGTACTAAAGGAAACCGCCGTCTTCTCATAATTGATTTTATGCCCGGATGCCCTCTCATATTGGCTGAAGATTTTAGCTAAAGCGGAGCATTCTTCTGAGGTAGCCCTTGTAAAAACAATGCTATCATCTATGAAAAGAAGGTGAGTGACCCGTGGTGCTCTTCTGCATATTCTTGTCCCATGTATTTTGTTGACCTGTACAACTTTGGATAGAGAAAAAGAAAGTGCTTCAGTGCAAAAAAGAAAAAGGTAAGGGGATATAGGGTCACCTTGGCGAAGTCCTCTGGATGGTTTTGCAGACCCTCTCCTATTTCCATTGACGATGAACTTGTGGGATACGCTTGTAACACACTACATAACCTTCCTTCTCCAAATAGACGGCAGCCCCATTCTCTCCATAACCCCCTCCAGAAAAACCCACTCGACTCTTTCGTATGCCTTGCTCATGTCCAGCTTAAGCGCCATAAGCCCCCCTCTTCCTTTCTTACAGTGTTTCATGGTATTAAACAGCTCATATGCCACCAAGGTGTTGTCGGTGATCATCCTCCCTTCTATGAAAGCACTTTGATTCTCCGAGATAATCCCATTCATCAGTGGTTTGATTCTGTTTGCCAAGACCTTTGTAATAATCTTATATGAAACGTTGCACAAGCTGATAGGTCTATATTCAGATAGGCGGACAGGAGTATTAGTCTTCGGAATGAGAACTATATCAGTGTCATTAATGTCAGCCAGGCCAATCTCCCCTCTCCACCATTTAGAAATAAAATCCATCAAGCTACTTTTAATCACCTCCCAGAATTTTTGGTAGAAAATTGCCTTCATCCCATCTGGGCCGGGAGCTTTATTCGGGTGCATTTGTTGAAGAGCTTTCCAAACTTTTGTCTCAGTGGGAACCTTTTCCAGATCTGAAATAGAAGATTCATCAATCACCCTAGGCATGCCTTCAAGAAATTCCTCCATCCCGTGAGGGTTTGAGCTGGAAAAGAGGGAATTAAAATAAGAAAAAATAATTTCAGCAATGGAATCCTCCTCCATATGCCAACTCCCATCCTCCTTAAAGAGACCTTCTATGGTGTTGCGTCTCTTTCTTTGGCTATCTTTATGATGAAAATATTTTGTGTTCTTGTCTTCATCTCTCATCTCATTAGTCCTAGCTCTAGCCAACCAATAGCTCTCTTCCAGCCTCTGTAGATCTTGTAGTTCTCTCCCTAAAGATTCACATTCTTGCAACATGTCATGAGATGGTGGCTTATCTTGAGCACGACCAAGCCTCTTCTCGAGCTGCTGATTTCTCCTTCTTATGTTACCAAATTTATCCGCCGCCCATCCAGCATGCTTTTCCGCGCAAAGGTCTGTCTGTCCTTTAAGGCCCAAATCATAACTGTTGTCCCAAGCCCGAGTGACGACATCTTTGCATTCCGGTGAAGATAACCAGAAGGTTTCAAATCTGAACCGCTTCTCCACCTGCCCACCGTCATGATTCCTGTGCTCTGCCCATAAAAGAATCTTCCCATGATCCAAGTTAAGAATAGGGAAGTTTTTGACCTTTCTGATATTGTAAAAATCACACCATTTCCTGTCAGCCAGAAACCTGTCAAGTCTTTCCAAAATCATTGTGTCTACCTATTGTCCCCTCTTCCACGTACATTTATTTCCGGTGGACCCCAAATTAGTGAGATGACATCCCTCCATTTCCTCTTTGAAGTTCTGCATCTGCCATTCATGCCTAGGTTGACCTCCTTGGTTCTCAGATTGAAAAAGTATCTTGTTGAAGTCCCCGCCGAAGACAATAGGCAAAGTCGTATGTGCACAAAGCTCCTCCATCAGCCTCCAAGTGTTGTGACGCTCGTGAGTTGCTGCCCAACCATAAATCCCCACAAAGTAAAAGCAATCCTAGCTGTCCTCCCTTCCCACCACCGCACTGATATGATGGTCTGAAAAAGACTTCACAGACACATCCTCCCCTCTCCACCACACACCCAATCCTCCAGCTCTCCCCCTGCTGTCCACTCCAAACCCCGCAGTGTACCCACATCTCCTTCTAACCTCCTCTTGGTCCCTCCCTCTACACATAGTCTCCATCACAAAGACTATATCGGGCATCTCTCTCCAACACCGCCTCCTTAGAGAGTCAACCGTCCTAGGGCTGCCCAGACCCTGGACGTTCCAGCATAATATTTTCATGGCTCTTCACGGGCTTGGACCTCGCCAACACCTGCTACTGTTGTGTGATTTGGTTCACACTGCACCACCACCCGCACCCGTTTTCCGGCCAAACCCATCTCGCCTTGATCAATCCCCTCCATACCTTCCGCACCCCCTCACCTCCTCTTTCCCCCTTCAAGAACTCGCTGTGACGCCCTATCACCCCCCACACCCACCTGCCGCGACCCAAGCCTTGTAAACCTTCAACTTCTTCCCTTGATCTTTCCCTCCCCACCCTTCCTACTATGGTAAATCGACCTCATAGCAAGCATCCTCACCCTTTCCTCCCCTGCCCCTCCTTCCCCAACACACCCTGCAACGTCATTAGCCTCGCTGTTATTCCATAACAGCTGTGTCACACCTGTGTCGACGTCCTCCGTGGATGCCTGAGCGTAGCAGTCCCCTAACATGTGAGCTGCCATGTTGGAAGACACACCTAACACCTGACCTGTACCGTTGGAATGACACCGCCGAACCTTGCACATTGATGTCGACGCCCCCACTGGACATTTGAGCGTTGTTGTCTGCCATCAGTCCCATAACGCCGCTTCGGCTCGTTGTTTGGCTCCCCGTCGCCTGTTGCGTCTCCGTTGATGATGTTAACGCCCCACCCAGAGGCGCCCCCGCCCCCTCCACATCTTGGCACCCAACACCCTAAACAACATCCGTCGACGCCATAGCAACACCCCTCGTCCGCCGCTCAAGGTCAGTAGCTGTCGGCGCCGTTGCAGCGTCAACATGCTTGCCAAATGCCGCTGTCGACGCCGTTGTTGCGTCAAAACATTTTCCATGTGCCACTGTCGACGTCGTTGCTGCATCCACCCACTTGATGAACACCTCATCGAGGTCCACCATCTCAACCGAATCATCTGATGCCTCCTCCCTCCCCGGACGCCCGTCAGCATCAGGACACCGTCGACCCGCGTCAGCATGGCGTTGCTGCTCCCCCGACGTGGAACGTGCAATGTTAGGTTTGGAGATAAACCTCAACGCTTTAGACGCCCCTCCCTACCCAGGAGTTCCTCCCTGATCAGAACAATCCACCGCTTCGTCAGCGATGCTTTGATCCAAGGCCCCCAGTGCCTAGGCATCACACCTTCCTCTGCCCCCTCTTCCTCCTCTCTACAGTCCTTCTCAAGGTGGCCCATGACGCCACAAAGATAACAAAAAGCTGGTAGTTGTTCATATCTAATCTCAATTGGAACAACCTTGCCGCTCTTGTCCCTTATCTTTTGCAACTGTCAGATAGGCTTTGTGATGTCGATTTCGACGCGCGCCCTGCACGACGCCCCCCATCCGAGGTCACGCCTATCAACGGCAACGACCCTGCCGATTTTGCTAGCAACCGCCCTAATTGATTCCTCCAATCTATAGCCCAGAGGCATGTTGTACAACCTGATCCAGAATAGGCAGAGATTGAGAACCATCTCCGACGGTGTGTCATCCGGATTGATATCCCTGACGACGGGAAGATGATTGTTGAAATTCCATGGACCTTCCGCAACGACCTTCTCCTTATCCTTCCAATGGAGAAATTGGATCACAAAGAGATTGCTGGATATCTACCTGAAGCTAACGTCCTTCCTCAGCGCCCACGCATTGGTCATCGTTATTTTGAATGCCGGAAAGTTGTATGGCCTATCCGTCGTCAGTCGTCTGACCAGCGCTAGGGCTATGTGCTCATTCCCCTCCCCCTCTGACGCCCCTTGGAGATCAAGGACATCGTTCTCCTCTTCCTCTTGAACGCTCAGTGTCGCATACCTTTCAACAAGTTCATCCGCCATAGCGTGGAGAAGCCCTGCAAAATGCAAGAGAGACGACGCCTCGGTGGCGAGAAGACCTGGATGCGCCGTCGCCTAGAGAAGCCCTAGGAGACGAGTGACCAGGATTTTTTTTTATCTTGATTAATCTATGCAATCATTAGAGTGGTGGAATCTTGTGAGAGATATAGCTTCCATTTTTTTTGTAAAGATATTAATATTTTTCTTCCAATCTCCCCCCTCAAGCTTGTTAAATTTAGATTGTTTCCTTGATGAAGGAAGGATATTCCTAGGTGAAAGAAGGTAAAGGTATAGGAAATAAGATCCTCTGAAAATATAGGTAAGACCCTAGTAAGGTTTTTGACTGCCTTTCAATAAAAAGGAAACTACTTTAATTTTGGATTTTAAAAAAGATGGTCCCTTGGTGTAACTCTTAAATTTAATATAAGGTGGTACCCAAGGTTACAAACCCCAGAGTCTGACCTATGTAGGTAGTGTTGACACATCCTTTAGAGGTAGAACCACTATAAATAATTGTGTTGATTTCTAGATTGTTCAATATCTCTCTTTGTTACTTTTTTTCCTAATATGGAAATTAACTTATTGTATAATTTGAAGGTTTAGAAATTTTGGGATAAGTTATAATAGTTCACTTTACACCCCCTCTATAGACTCCATGGACCAAGAACAATTTATAAGGCTCCCTCCCACATGTTTCTATATGATTGATATACATTTATATTTAGAGTTATTGTATGTATTAGGATAGGTTCTTATGTATTTATAGATAAATATTTTTGTATTCCTCAAATATTTCTTCTCTTTATGTATATATCAGAATGTGTTTATTTACAATGCTTGATGTCTTAAAAGAAAAACAAACTATATTTGTTGTACAAAGCTAAAACAAAATCCAAATCATTGCCTTCAAATCAGCCTTGATGTGGACCCGAATGGGCTCAATATTTTTAAACTTGTCATCAAAAAGTCTAGCATTCCTTTCTCTCCAAATTTCATAGTAGACTAACATTGTAGTATCACAACTTCTCTTCTTAAATTGTAACATATCATTCAGATCACCAGGGACTTTATCAATACAAATGCCCTTCGTAGCATGGCTCCAAAGATCATTGACCCAAACACACGACAAGAAAAGAAGCTAAAGATCCTCACCATACTTCTTGCACATGATGCATATACAGGGAAAAGAAAAACCTCTCTTCACAAGATGATCTTGACTTAATAGATTGTTTTGAACAAGCCTCCATGGAAAGTGTGTGCACCAAGTAGGAGCTATGATTTTCCACAATGGATTGTTCCAAGGCACTTTCTCATGCTTGATTCTGTAACAATTCCAAAAGTCCTTTAGATCATGGGTTCAGTTTCATCTAATAATAACTCATCCATACTCAGACTAGGAGAGAACATATTCTTGATACTATCCATAATACATCTGTAATGTCTTAACTTTCATGAAGCATCCATCTCCATTATACAACTAAGGTTCAAAAAATTACCTTCCCCACATTAGAGATATCTTTATCAGATAGAAAATCATCCAGAAAATAGCCTTTTCTAATTTATGGATCTTTCCATAAAAGAATGCTCCTACCATTTACAGGCTTGAAAAATGTTTTTTTCTTTCATGGTGTCACATACATTAATTAAATGTTTCTAAAACCAAGAAGCAAAACTTTTACTCTTCACTCTCCACACAGAATCACCTCCTAAGTATCTCTCATTCACCCATTTGACCCATAAACTATCTTTTTTAGTAGACACACACCATATATTCTTAATAAGACAAGATTTAACAATGTCTCTTGCAACTCTTATACCAAGGCCTCATTTATCTTTTGTGGCACAATATGATCCCATCTAATAGTATAAATGGATCTTTTAAGATCAACACCACCTTAAATAAAATTTTAACATAGGTGATCAATCTCATCAGGGACACTGTACATAATGGAGAATGAGGCAACCCAATACAAATGAAACAATGATAGAGTAGAAACCACAAGCTCACATCTCCCTACAAAGAAAAGTTGATGTGATTTCCATCCCTCCAATCTAATTTTGATTTTGTCAATAATAGGAGAACAAAGACTCCTTGTAAGCATATCTTTAAACAAAGGCAAGTCTTAATACTTCATAGGAAAAGAACCAATCTACATATTCAAAAGATTTGAAACTTTCACCTTATCCACAATGTTATTACAGAAAACATGACACCTTAGATTGCTGAGTTTCAAGCCAGAAGCATTCCCACAATCTGTAAGAACATCACTGAATCCTTGAATAGACATCATTTTAATCAGAGAATAAGAAAAAAAATAGTACACATGATGTTTAAGATTGATAAGTTGCTAGAATATTTGATAGGTTTGATAGATCTAGAATCAATAGCATGGTTCATCATAGCAACAAAACCCTCCATAGCTATAATGAAGATGTAAGGAGCTATGCGGTCACCCTATCTTATGACTCTACCAAGAAAGATGGAATCATAAGATACTCCATTAACTAGGATCTAAGATCTTATAGTACTAAAGAAGGTATTTATCTAGCGAATCAAATTGGAAGGAAAACCCATTATGTTCAAAATAGTATTGAGATAACTCTAATCAACCGAATCATAGGCCTTCATCATGTCTATTTTAGCACTGATTTTTGTCCTTTGTCTTTTCATCATGTCATTCAGAACTTCATGGACCAGAAGGGTGGCATCATAAATAGATCACCCTTTTAGGAAGGCACATTGCATAGGGTTGATAACTTTAGGCAAAATAACTTGTAACCTATTTGCAATAAGTTTCAAGATAATCTTATAAACCACATTGCATAAGGAAATGGGCCTCTAGTCTCTAATCTCAGTAGCATTCCTTACTTTGGGTATAAGAGATATGTAGGTTTGGTTAACTTCTCGAAGAAGGAAACCACTATCAAAGAAATTATGCATAACTTTCTTCACATCACTCCCAACAATGTCCAAACACTTTCTGAAAAAATAATTATTGAATCTATCAGGCCCTGGAACCTTGTCACTATTAGAGTATTGAACTGCATCATCTATATCTTATCCATGAATTTCCTACATAGAAGATAGAAATGCTCCTGATTAATCTTTGGTAGCTTCCAATTCTCATTCCAATCACTCTTGACATTCATATCTTTCTCAAATAAAGTAGAATAGTCATTGCTGACATGTCCCTTAATAGTGTCCTTATCAGAACAAATATCACCATTAATATTAAGGAAACTTATCGTGCCCCTAAATCTCCTTGTTTTAAGTGAATAATTGAAAAACTTTGTGTTTTATCACCCAAATTGATCCCCCGAATTCTTGAATTTTGATGAATAAGAGATTCTCCAGCTTCATAAGATTTAATAAGGTTCCTTTCTTTTCCCCAAAACATCCATAATCAAATCATGTGTAGGAATAGAGTCCATTTTCCCTGAGCAATATTTGCTTCACACTCAAGCATTCTTCGATTCTCACATATTTTACCAACTTTCAGTTTGTTCCAAAGGCACAAAGCTCTCCTAGTTTTCCTATGTTTTCACACAACTTAAACTTAGCATTCCCAACAACTTCTTCACTCCACGCCTCCATTATAACATAATGAAAATTAACCATATCCACCCAGGCATTTATAAACTGAGAAGTGGTTTTTTTCTTATAAGTAGCTTTCTCCAGATAAGTGCAAAGACTTCTGTGATCACTATGAATAGAATAAGAGATATTCTCCAAAAACTTTCAAAAATAAGTCAAGGAAAGATTTTCTATACAACACCCTATCTATTTTAGGCATTGTTACCATCCTATTTGTTATCCCAAGTGAACTAGGCTCCAGTCATATCTAACTCAAAATGTTGATTGTCATTTACAAACTCATTAAACTGACTCACATCAATAGTAGAAGGTTTGACCTTTCCAAACCTTTTAGAAGAGAGCTTAACTGAATTAAAGTCTCCCATAAGAATCCAAGGAGAATTAATGCTAAAAAGTTTAAGGTCTTTCCATATAGAAGACCTTCTATGCTATGAATTATGCCAATATACAACAACTAGAGAAAAAGGTATGCCTCTGCATTGGAATTCTATCATAATGAACTGATCACTTTCACTAACCTTATTAATTCTTATAATCCCTAGATCCCATATAGGGATCACTCTCCGTAGTGGATGAGAAGAGTTATTTGATATCCAAGAAGCCCACATCAAAACATTGTTAATAGCCTTATGGAGTATCTATTGTCTAATTTTTTATTCCAAAATGTAAATAATAAAAGCATTATTCTTACGAATCAACTCACGGACAACTTTCTGCCTACCTTACTTATTCATCCCTCTCACATTCCATGATAGAATAGTTATACTAACCATTAAGAAGAGTAGAAGATGAATCATTACTCTGGTTCAAGACACCATCATCATCTTTAAACTTGACACTACTTTAGTGCCATTTGTGAATTTAAGAGTTCTAAAGCTATTAGGAGACTGCTACTTTCACTTTAAACACATTTTGAGGAGGCAATTTATGCTTCCTTCCTTGTTTACTCCATACATGTCAGAGTTTGGAGTATCCACAAAAAATTCCTTGTTCAACACTACTTGAGTTTTTGAAGAATCTTCCTTGACACTACAAGAGTTTGTGAGCTATCGACTCTTACTTCCACATTCTATTGAGAATCTTGAGCAAGCACTTGAGCTACATGCCCTTCAGTCACATTCTGTTGAGATGACTGGTCACTCATTGGTACTTCCATTAAGCAATCATAAAAGGTTTCAACATCTGAGTTGTTTTTCATGACTCATATCTAATTACCTTTCCTGTGGTTCAAGCTTTTAGTACATTCACCTTGTCCATGACTAAAAGTTCCACAGTCTTTGCAACACAGAGGGAACAACTCATACTCTATTCTTACTGTGTCCTTCATCACAGTTTCACGAATGAGGTTCCTTCTTTTGGGAAAGATGATATTTTCGGTATCAAGATTTGTACTCTTGCAAACTACAATCTTTTGAACTTATGAGTAAGAATGTCTAGATGCAACAATATTCCAATATAACTCCCTATCAGACTTAAGGCCTCTTCATTCCATAACTCCAAAGGAACGTGAATCCTAACCCATACTGGAACCTCCGTCAACTTGAGTCTCTAATGGTTCTCCTCTTGACCACTTTTTCAAGATGAACGACTTACCCACAACAAGCCAGGGCCCTTGCTCAACAACAATCCTCATATCCTTGGGGTTAAAGAATTTGATGATAAAGAAGTCATTCTCTCTGGACAGGATCTCAAAGTCACCTTTTTCCTTCTAGATCAAAGATACATGATGATGTAACATAGGCCAGTGAGGATTTAGACCTATCACAGATCTTGCAACCACATTGTTCCATCTAGCACTATTCCTCTCAATAGTGGCATGCGAGTACTTAGATGCTCCATCAACAATCTCCAATTACTTCTCCTAGAATATTACTTCATTCGTATCAAAATTACAATAGTAATATTACCAACTTCTTACTTCTTTAGCAACACAGATGTCTTGAAAAGCCGTAGGAACACAAGGATGAGCATGGGGTTGTGTGATGGGACAACGATATTCACCAGAAGTGATTGGTACATTAGATCCAGTTAAGGGTTTTCCTATGTCACTGTCCCTATCACTAGAGGCACTCGTAGACGCGGCCAATTCTTGCCCACAGCTAAATGAATAGTTTTTCTAGATTTAAATTTGTTTTGTAGATAAATATTATTAATTTTGTATCACATTCTACTCATACTATATGGACATTTTGATAAATACACTAGTATTATTATGAAATTCAAATGACTTATTGGTCGGTATCATTGTAAACATAAAAATACACTAGGGGGGAATCCTAGAGTTTAGCCTTTTTAATGATGGCTAATGCAAGCAAAAAGTAAAATATGTACAAAAAGGTGTCGTACCCATAGGACAACATGATTAAATTGAACTAACTACAATGAGCAATATTTAAAATCCATTTCGATAGAGGTAGATTAATACTAAGTTAAGAATCAAAGTGAATAAATAAAACTAGTTGGTTTAAATTAAGGGTAAGATATACTAGGGTTCCATGGTATCACCACCATAAACCACGTTCCAACATTAACCAATTCAACTCTTTTTGTTTTAATGATTAATTCAGGACCATGTAGATGTGTTTCCTTACATAGCACAAATTTCACAAGGGTCAAATTTCTCTCAAACTTGGGGTCTCGATGATTGAGATCTTTTTCTAATTGTCCCACAAAATCCTAGTAGAGGATATATGATTTCCATTCCGATGTTCAAACTCATGGATCAGAGGTCTCATCACTGTAAGCTAAAACAAGAAAGATAAACTAGATAAAAAGATCATAATCTCGATCAAGGGTCTCATCAAGAGATTATGGGTTCATTCTTGTTGGGATCATGGATCTTGTCTCCCCACAAGAATATAATCTATCCAACCAAAAATAAGTGCAAGATCATATGGATAAAATGATCATAATCTCAATAAGGGGTCTCATCTAGAGATTACATGTTCATTCTTGTTGGGATCAGGGGTCTCCTCACCCCCACAATAATATAATCTATCTAACTAGATATTGAGTGAAAAAATGGGTGGAAAACATTCATTCACTTTAAAATTAAGTTTAACACAATTAAGGAACGTCCTAATGGGATTCTCCCCTTGCCCCAGTAGAGAAACTACTCAGACATAATAGAAATGGGAACTAATGTAAAAGAAGTAAATATATAGTACAAGATGTCCCCCTTTTTTTCTCAAACTCCCGTTCCTTTCATAGGGGGAAATGGGGGTGAAAACCCTAGGAAGGGATGCTACGACAGCTGATCAACAATGTTTGTCGATCGAATGGGCATTTAGTCAGTTGATTGGTTTAAACACTAGCTTGGGTTCAAAGGTAGGTTTGACCACCATAATGGCCTTCTCAATTTGAACTTTGACTGGATCTAGGTCTTGAGTCAATTGACTAGGAAATCCAATTGATTGATTGATCGTTAAATGTTTGCTTTGACCCCTTGTTGGTAGTTTGATTGGATCTGGATGGTGAGTCGATTGACTAGGATGTCAGTCGATTGATTAGAGTTTCCAGTCTTGACCAATTCTTATGCAATTATGAACCTTCTCGATTCTAACTTTGATTGGGTATGGTGGGAGTTTCTGGGCTTGACCAATTCCAGTGCAATAATGAGCTTTCTAAATTTTGAGTTTGATAGGGTTTTACTAGTGAGTCAATCGATTGGGAGCATGAAAATAGACAATTGAAGCCTCTAAATCTAGGATCTTTTAGTCTTGGGATTGATTTGATCATTTCCCTACAAAACTCAGCCAAATTTAGCAAAAACTCACATTAAAGAAGGAATAGATCAATTAAGACAAGCAAATCTAAAACTAGGGTATAATAAAAAAATTCTCATAAAGAGAGATGTAAAAGATGCAAATCAAATGGATAAATATTCATTTATTATACATCTCAAGCTAGAATCTTACTCTTCCTCAAGCAACACAAAATCATAGAGACCCTGTAATGAATACTAACATCTTATCCTCCTCACTTGTGTAGCACTATTTATTTCCTTACCACCTTTTATGGCCAAGTTACCATAATTTCCTAGAACCACAAAACACAAGTTTTTGCACATTCTCCACCAAAATGTGGTTCACAAATTGCTTCTGTTTCAAGACTTTAAAGGAAATATATGCTATGTCCCTTCTATTATCCATACTCCTACATATTTTGACAAGGTTTTCCATAAGACAAGGGTTTTCTTTATGGTGAGTTGGGGTATGTAAAATTCCCTAGGTAGAAAAATGGAGGGAAGGAAGGTATGCAAGGAGGCAATCTCTCCTCTATTTGACTTCATATCTTTTATTTTGTATTGGAATTACATTGACCACATTTTTTCAGTGCTCTTTGCCATCGTTTCTTGGTGGTAAGCCCCTATTAAATTTATGAATGGTATGGATTAGGCGGTAGAGATGGAAGAGTGTGCCAACCTGAACATGGATTTTAGTACATCTTTTTGGATTTTTGCTTTCTTTTTGTTTTAGTGGATGGAGAGTTAAGATGGTGATGGAAGAAGTGTAGATGAGACTGAACTTGTGCATTCTCATATTTAGAATTTTAGTGCTTTGGGATTATTATAACATTAGTTAAGATCATTCTATAAAAACAAAAAAACTAGAAACTTTACTAGACATTCCACAATTGGGATGAAAATACATAGTGTTTTGGATCATATGTATCCGATAAGGCTTGCCAACTTTCCCAAGGAAATAGGTCTAATTATGGTCTTAGGGTGGCA
The DNA here is from genome assembly GCA_963693085.1 of Alisma plantago-aquatica. NCBI lineage: Eukaryota > Viridiplantae > Streptophyta > Magnoliopsida > Alismatales > Alismataceae > Alisma > Alisma plantago-aquatica. Next base: position 233,213,379 of record OY856411.1, on the reverse strand, counting down.
TATGATTTCTAACAGAAGTAGTGTTATAAAATCATTGCAAGAAGATTACTTCAATCGGGAGGATATAATTATTACATGAATGTGAAAGAGATTGGCTGACTAGATATAAGCCTTAACTAAAGCAAGAATGGTTTGGAAAATTTTAGATATAAACTAAATAACATAAAATAAATTGTTAAAAGGGGAAGATAGAGTGGTTGGAAAGGGTACATACCACCCCCTCCACCATGAACTTAAAATTTTGCTCATCTTGAACAAAACCTAAGTCTAGAATGAAGGGGAGAAATTTTTTGAAATCACCAACAGGCCCTAGCAGCTCAAAAACCATTCATACGAATGGAATGTTGACAAGGGCTAGAGGATTGAACATTGGAGCTTTATGATGTAGCCAATAATTGGGAGGTCATGGAAGCTCAAAGGGGCTTTCTAGTTGAGTAAAGTGATGTTTCTTTTCATCCCACAGTCCCTCCAGTAGAATCCACAAATCCTCCTTCATCAGTAGAGGGAATGTTGCTGATGTATGTGATTTGGGGAATTAATATAACTCATTGACTTCATCGATGTTAACTCTTCCCCAAATGCTCATCGTAAAAAACCTTTTTGAAGGAGAAGTTGGCATAATGAATCCAATTTGCATAATGTCAGTTGTGGTGAATCCACCTTTTCTGAAGGATGATCCGGCTTGAATTTCTTGTCTCCTGGATCTGAGTATAGTATACATGGCATCAACATGGGGAGAACTATGTTATCAGCTTGATACAATGTTGCATACGACTAAGTGTCTTCTTCATTTGTCCCCCCATCAATGTCAAAGTTAATGGAGGCATGGGGGTCCTTTACAACACCAAAATGTGGAACTAGTTCTTCAATGAATCATGTGTTTAAACCAATGGACTCAAAAGGAACCACATTACAATATAATAGTGGAGACATGTAGACTTCATGTTGAGGTGAAATCACCTAAGAGGGTTCAACGTGATATGGATTAAAGGGTGGTTGAGGTGGTTTATATGGATCTTGATGAATTGGATCCTTTTCCTTTAAAACAATTAGATGTGAACTTCAAATTGGTTGTTCATATTCCAAAGTAGGTTTAACAAAAATTGGTTGGCTATTGATAACTACTAGATCAGTGTCTACAACGAGGGTGGTTGGTGGAGCTAGATGTTCTACATCCATAGAAGGATGACTTTCTTGTAGTGACTATAGGTTTAGTAGTAATAAAGCCTCTAGCAGAGAGGTTGGGTACTCATCATATGATGTCTTGAACACACATGTTATTTCTACTGCATCTGGCATAGCAGACATAAGGATGGTATCATCATCATTGCTCTAAAAATGACCATCTTTGGTTGCTCCATTTTTCTCGAGGACTCTTAGATTAGCCCTCAAGTGGTGTGTCATAAAGGGAGAGTTATGCTTTTAATTGAGCTAATAGTGCCTATATTCGTTTTCTCTAGGCCATCACCTCAAGTTCCATCATCTTTAGTGCATTAATCACTTCTTAATAAGGTGAATATTGATTTTCAAAATAGGATTCTTCCCCGTATTCTCCTTAGTATTGTTGGTAATAACACCCCTCATTAGGATATCAATATGTGCAACATGGTTCTTCATAATAGCCTTCAGAAAACTATGGATTAAAAGTTGCACCCACCACGCTCAACGATTACATGTGGGGGCACGTCAAAATGATTAATTGATGTGTGATTGTAACACCCACATAATTGACATTGTAAACAATAATGTGCTGACCAATCCATTTTTCTCTCCCTTTTTAAAATAAGAACAAAGGTCAGTAAAAAAACTAAGATAGGAAGGGAAACAGAAAAAAAACAAAATTAAGGATCAAAACTAAAATTCTAAAAATAAACTAAGATATTATAAAACAAAATAAAAATTACAAAACCAACTATGATTATAAATATAACTAGAAGAGAAAAATCATAATGATCAAAATCAATGGGGATTCAAATAAAAAAAACATCATTCTCGCTGACATTGATGCCATGATTTGATGTGTGTCATTGTACACACCAAAATCCACTAGGGGGGATCCTAAAGTTCAACCCTTTTTAATGATGCTTAACCCAATGCAAGCAATCAGAAAAATTAGTAGATAAAGGTTTCAGTCTCATAGGAAAACATGATCAAATCAAATCAATTGCAATGAACAATAAAAAATCCAATTTGAGAGAGGTTGATTAAAACTAAAGAAAGAATTAAAAGTGTAGATACATGACTAGTTGATTTTGATCTAGGATAAGAGATAATGTGGGTCCAAGGGACATCCACCATAAACTATATTCCCACATAACTAATTCAACTCCTTTTATTTTAATGATTTAATCAGGACCATGTGGATTTGTGTCCTTACAGAGAAAAAATCTAACAACGACCAGAATTCTCTCAATCTTAGGTTCTCCACTTTTTAGGATCCTTGTCTAACCATCCAACAAAATTCTATCAGGTATCTGATTAAGAATATTTGATTTGCATTCCAATGTTCAAACTCATGGATCTAGTCTCGTCACCATAGTCTATAACAAACATGATAAACTAGGTAAAAAGGATCATAATCTCAATCAAGGGTCTCGTCAGGAGATTATGGGTTCATTCTTGTTGAGATCTGGGGTCTCGTCACCCCACAAGAATATAATATATCTAACTAGAAAGCAATTTCAATATTAGATGGGTAAAAGGATCATAATCTTGATTAGGGGTCTTGTCAGTAGATTATGGGTTCATTCTTCTTGGGATCAGGGGACTCATCTCCCCACAAGATTATAATCTATCTAACTAGAGTCCAGTGAAAAAATGTACGAAGAACATTCATTCACTAAAGCATTAGAGTTAAGTACAGTTAAGTAAGAAACAGGCTATGGGGATACTCCCCATGCCCCAATAGAGAAACTACTAGACATAATAGAAATGGAATCATATGTGAAAGATGTAAAGGTGATGTAAAATATGTCCCCCTTTTGTGCTTGGACTCCCGTTACTTTTATAAGGGGAAGTGGGGGTGAAAATCCTAGGGAGCTATGATAGGTACTGATCTGCAACACCATTCATTTTATTTGGAATCTAGTTGCTCAACTGATTTAAATGCTTGCTTTGGTTTGATGGAGGATTTGTATGCGATAATGGCCTTCTCAATTCTAACTTTGACTGGTTCAGGATCGTGGGTTGATTGACTAGGAATGGTAGTCGATAGGTTGATCTTTAAATGTTTTCTTTGATTAGGTCATTTTATCTGAAGTAATAAACCTTTACAATTTGATGCTTGACTGGATTAGGCTGGGGAGTCAATCGATCGAAATATCATTTGATCAAATTGGACTTTCTCGTATTGACCAAGTCTTGTGCAATAATGGACCTTCTCATTTCTAACTTTGATTGAGTATGGTTGGAGTTTCTGGGGTTGACCAATTCTTGTGCAATAATGAGCTTTCTAAATTTAGAGTTTAACTAGGTTTTACTAGTGAGTCAACCGACTGAGTGATTGGGAGGCTAAAAATGGGCAATTGAAGCCTCTAAATATTGGATTTTTTTGGCCTTTGTATCAATAAGACCAATTCCCTATAAAATTCATTCAAACCTAGTAAAACCTCCCATTAAAGAAGGAAAAGAAGATTTAAGATAATTAAATAAAAAACTAGGGTAATAAAAAAAATGCTCTTAAAGAGATATCTAAAAGATGCAAATAAAATGGATAAATATGCATTTATTACTCATTTCATGCCTCAAAATTGGGTCATATTCAAAAATGTGTAGATTGGGTCTAGAGAATCCATAATTCTGCATGACCAACCTTTTGATCATCAAAATAATTTCTAGAATTTTAATATAAATTTTCAAAATAGAAGGATAAATGTATAACAATTTGCTAGGAATTAACTATATAGAACAACATAATATTCAAAAAATACTAGATCAATAATGAAAAGTTCATTTGATAGAATTTTTTGGTAACTCAACCAAGTTTAGGAATCAATCATATATGCTTGCTCTTATTTTCTCAATTACCAATATTACCCTTTGACTTAGTTATCCAATTAATACTTTAATATTTTAGATATGAAAATAACAACTTATGTTGACATTACTTTCTTACCTCAGTCTCAATTTGGATATTTTATTATCCCAACAACCACACATATGAAGGAGTATCCATTTACCAAGAACATGATTTCTAGTACAATTAGATGTCATAGTGGAATAGGATAGGGCATAAAATATTTGGATCCTTATCACTTGGGAAGATGAAAATGGGTGAAAAAGCATCTTGGGGTTTTGGGGAAGCTCTTGTTGATTGTACTTGGTGTGGAATATATTTTAGTGTGAAACTTTTTGAACTAAAGTTGTACAAAATAAATCTCTAGTTGCACATTTATATCCATTATGAAAAAATCTACAATTGATCAAATTTTATTGTTTTTTCAAAGGAAACTATACAATAATTTTTGTCACATAAGCAAGGTTTAACACATTCCAAGCATTTCACTTTTTCCATAGGTTTACATATTTTATGACTGACTATTTGAACATATCCCCTAGAAGCATGTAGATCATACATGTCATGGTTCCTTTGTTAAATAGTCACGCACCACCCAAATCATTTGTAGATATATCCACGTTACTAAAATTCTATTACAGACCCCATACATACAAAAATGGATTGCAAACTATAAAGATCAAATTAATATTTAATAAATTGAAAAGCACACATTAAATGAATTTAAACTTGCCAATTTCCAGTAGATCATAGTGCTAGTTATAGCTACCTAAGTATAAATGTGATATTGTGATATGTTTCAGTATTAAATCACCATTCCCAACTATAATTCATGAAAAATAGATGTGACAGTTGTGGTTGGGTACTAGTGCTAATAAAGTTAGTCATACTTGTGCATGTATTAACTTAAATAAAAATAATCCATAATATACATTATATATATATATATATATATATATATATATATATTAATCACACATATCCCATGCTTGTTATATCTCACATGTTTCATTCATGAATATTTTATTATATCATTTCAGATTAACCTAATGTCACTTCATTTAAGTTTACAAAATTCCATCCTTTAAGTTGTCTACTCATTCATACCATTCGTTATCAAATATGTCCTATATCAATTCATTATATATTATGGGAGGTTTCCTTTTCCCTAGTTTACTACTCCTTTCTCATGTTTCTTACGTAAAGTGTCTTATATATGTTCTTATACTCTTGCATGGGGGGTTCCTTATACAAGGTTTACTCCCTGTCTGACATGTAGTTGCATGACTTATGATTTTTCTAGATTTTTTGTCCGAAACAAATGGTATACTTATCATAGGATTACCAACATGTATTTTATAATAGCTATCATATTTGTAAGATTATTTTCCAAAATAGACATTTTCTTTACCTTGGTTCAATCTCTTCACATTAATCATTCTTAGAGGCTTTCTCATCCCATGATTTATCTACTATGTGTATTATTATCAGTGTGACTCATTAACAAAACTTTGCAACCTTATCATTTTGTATAAGATCTTAGTCCATTTAGAATGCTTTATGGATATAAAATTGGAAACAATGATAGAGAAACAATTTCATTGCCCATTGGTGTAATAACACATTAAAAGGGATGAAATAAAGAAAACACTAAATCTCTCAAAAATCCTAGTGTAGAACTTCAATAATGACTTGATTCCCATAATTTTTTTACTATAGCTTAAAATAAGATGTTGTATATCCACAACATGATGTTTGTGAGGGATGGGACACAAATAACAATTCTTGAAATATAGGGAAAATTCCAATGTGTCCCTTATCTAGGCATTGGTCATAATACTTCCTTTTTGTCACGACACTAATATACTATACATGATTACACTAAAAATATATTGATAATTTGATTGGTGTAGATGAATATTCTTGCAACACTACTACAATTCATAGATCAATGACAACATATAACAACCACTACTCTATTTAAGTCAATAGGTTAATTTTCTGCACAACTAACAAAAGTTATTCATACATCTTTTATCAACATGATATACACATAGCATAGTCAATATATTCTAAAATGAAGGTGGAATTCATACCTATGTTAGGGATGGGATCCTATAATTGCAAAACACTTACTTTGTTAAAAAGCATGGAAATTAGAATGACTCCCCCCCCCCCTTTAAAATATGTATTGGAGAAGTGAGATGTAGTGTTCCAACCCTCTTCTAATGAATATGTCTCATTCTATCTTTTAAAATGGGTGTCTATATGACCCATTTTGGTCAAAATCTAGAAAGGTCAAGAAAATGATATTTTCTAGAAAAATAATTTTACATGCATTTTCCCAAGATGAATGGTTCACAAAATAGCCAAAAAAGGAATGTGTGCTCCACACAATTCGGCATGGGAGGAAGAAATCCTGGAGACCAGGTCCTTTTCAGCAAGTGAATTTTATCCCAACCCGCAACTACTCTAGATGTTTGGAAGTTTAGACATGTGTGGAGGAGTTTCAATAAGATCAATATGGAAGAGGGGGTAGGGGAAATACAGAGAGGGTGAGGAATGGGGTGGTTGCAAAAACCTACCTCAATGATGACTTCCCTCCTTTTCTAAAAGTAGGAAGAGTGGAGAAAGAATTATATGGTAATATTATACTACCCACTATGAAACCCACCCTATGCAAATATAGCATGAACATGGCAAAGCATGGTCGTTGAGATGTTTCAAGGGAGGCATGGTAGCTATCCATTGCCTAGGGCGTCTTGTGGCCACCACCATCTTGCCCATGGCTATGTGTGGTATGATGGCTCTATATGTGGGGAGGGGGTTAGTATGTCTAGTTAGCCTCCATGAACTCACATTTATGCATGTATAAGGAGCTCATGGTTCCATAATGTCCATCCAAAATCTATAGAATATTTTATCCACAACACTTTTATAGAATTTCATCTCTATAAACTTGGTAATTGATTTAAAACAATTATTTAAAGTTACCCACTATCTCATGGATTTGAAGACAATGGTGACCCGAGTTGTAAGGACCCTAGCCACCAAACTATCTTAGATATAACATGTCAGTGAACAAAATACTAAGAAAGGTTAAAGATTGTAACTTTGTTTACACAAGTTGTCCAACAAATAGACATGTCTTTGTTGGAGAAGAACTCAATCTTTCAGATCCAAATCCTAATTCACAACCAAGTTGTTGCACAATTGCCTTCTTTGTACCACCTTCTTGTTGTCTTGTGTAAAGTCTTTTGTAATCCTTCACACAAGTGCCTTATCATTGACTTAGTCCATGTGGATGAGGGAGAATGTGGTGAAACACCATGTCCACTAAGTTGTTTTCTATGTGCTAGTCGTCCCCGAACTCCCTTTCTTCTCCTATCTTGAGTTGTCCTCTGTAGGGCAATTGTCTTCCTCTTCATGAGAGAAACTTCATGGACAGCTTGTCTCACAATGTGTGTCAAGTGTGTATAACCCTTATGGGACAAAACTAGTTTATATACGAGAGTCATGGTCTTGAAATTTCTTGATTCCAGTCCCTTTTTTAATCACAATATCAAATAAAGTCTCAAAATATAAAACTTGGGCTACCATCCCAATCAGCCGTCTGGGACTCTGAGTCGTCTGACTAGGTCCTTTTTGGGATTAAGATGGTGATTTTCTAACTCACTAAGTGAGTCACTTGACTCACCAGTCCAGACCAAAATTGTTTCTCAATTTGATTCCAAATCAAATATTGACATTTTCCTTGTTGGGTTCCATTCAACTGACTCACTAAGTGAGTCATCCAACTGGTCACTTTCTTAAAATGATTGTTAGTTGATCGATTAATAGTCAATTGATCTATTGTCCCGATCAATCTAGTTGGCTAACAGACATTCTAATTGCCTGAACTGGGAAAGAAATCATCCTATTAGAAACTAAGAAACATTCTAACATATGTTTGATTTCTAACTTTAATTTCTTATGCATCCTTATGTGTATGACCCATTTGGTTCCTAATTACACTGACAGTGACTTTCAAAACCTCACAAGCAAAGATTGTTATCTAGAAACATAAGTAATAGGTGTAAGTTGGAGATCAACTTCAACATGTAATGTGATCAATGTTACCATGACCATATAATCTCTTTGTCATAGATATCCAGATTGAAATTGAGGCATAGAATTGTGATCCTCATACTATTTCATCTATGCTCGTCCAATAAAGTAGAGTGTTTGAGACATGGTGATCTCAATACCATATATTGACTCACATGAGCTTGGGCATGCATTTCCATAGTCTTACTTATCAAGTGGTCGATATATCACTTCGAAGGAGGGACAAATTCCATCTACATCACTCACAAATCGACAAGTGTTACAGTGCACCCAATCTCGACCCTTTTTGTGGCAACTCTTATTTAGAGTCACATTGGGCTAGTGTCAAAATATATGAAACAACATGTGTAAGGAGGAAGGATCGTCCCCTTACTAAAATAAAATTTGAAGTATAAAACATCCATTCCAAACACACTCAAAGGTATGCTAGAATAGGTGCAAATTTTTCAAACTTCAATAAATGGTATTCAAAAGAACCAAAGTATAGTAGTGGAAAATTTTCGCAAAAGATTACAAATGTACATCATAGTATCCCATTAGGGTTTACATGTATGATACAAAATAAGGATCTAAGTAGAGGGAAATCAAAACCAGAACAACTTTTTCTCCTAGCGTTAACTCCTTAATCTAGTCCAAAACTTCATGCCTTATCATCCAAGTCCTTCACCTAGGGTTGGAAGCATATCTCAGTAAGAAGAGAAAATAGATGACATCAACAAAGGCTGGTATGTGCATACTAAAGAGGAAATTGAGCAATACATGGAATAAAGGACATCAAATATAAAAGGCTTCCCATAGAAAGGATAAGGACCACCCAAATGGGTATCAAGAGAAAAGGAATTGAAATCATATGATTATAAAAGAATACTTGCCAGTAATAAAACATAAAGATGCCACACAAGCAAATGTAAAGAATAAGGGCACACACCCCATATCATCAACCTGCATGCATGTGAGATAAACATAGCCGTAGAACAATATAAACACAAAGGCAACCAAGTCTCACAAACTTGAAACTTGATAGAGCTATTTCCAATCTCCCAAATATATAAAATATGGGCTAAGAATCACACATCTTGTCCTGGGTATGAGATTCCTTTCAAGCCCAAAAGAGCAAGAAATACCATATCTACTCGGCAAGAAATAACACATCTACCATAAAAACCAATGCAATTGCACTACTCTAGTACTACTGAATCATCCAACATGTTAAATGTAGAGGCAAGTAGAAAGTATAGTTAGAATATATAAACTAGTCACCACATAAGTGACCAACATACACATGCACCTCATAAGTGGGTAAAATACATCACATGTCATCTTTTAGAGTTCCATCATGAACAAAGCATTAGATAAGAGTTAAAAAGAATATTCGTGATCACATGATCAATATCAAATAAGGTAGTTCACATGAACCATGATTTTCAAAAGAAAATACATTGTGTATAGGCTAATGTCAATTGGACAAAGAGAATGAATAAGCATAGGTGAATTTCTCAACATAGAAGAATAGGGGATACATCATACAATTAGAGTGAAAATTAGAAATTGCTTAATATAGAAATAATGTGGGATGCAATCATACCTCAACTTCAGAATCTAAACAGTCCAAGTCAGTCATAGATCAAAGCCTAGGACTCCATAGAACCACTAGGGAAGGTGGAAAGGTCCAACTAGTAAGGTTCCCAAGCTTAGAGAGGCTAGTTTCTCAAACAAAGCTCCTATCTCGAGCAAGAAGCACCTTCTCCACTTTAGAGGTGAAAAACCCTAACAAAAGGACATGGAGATGAGGTTTTTATGGGTTCTAGGTGGGGTTTCACCATGGAGGGACATGGTTCTGTCTTGGAGGAAAGAGGAAGGAAGACCATTAACATAATAATAGGGAAGGAAAGGTTAAAACTTACTAGTTTTGGTCAAAATAACTAAGGAGGAGCTTTAGAAACTCTAAATAGAGCAAATTTGGAACCCTAAGAGCCTTCTTCACCAAAGTAGGCACCGCCTTTTATCTTGGGACAACACCTTCATGGAAAAACAGAGTAGGAATGATTCTCTAAGAAAGAGGAAATAAAGGAGAGTAAGAGTTTTTGAATTGGAGTTGAGAAGGGGTACATATGGCTATATAAAGAAAGAGGTCAGGTATGAGGTGTCTATGAGACTTTCCATGTGTCATGTATAAGGGTGTCCATGGACATGGAAGACTTTATGGATAAGGAATAAGTCAATAACGAGGTTTTATGTTACTTTCCATGTGTCCCTACTAAGGCTGTCTATGCACATGCAAACCTTTATGGATAAGGAAGAAGTCAAGCATGAGGTGTCCATGGAGCTTTCCATGTGTCCTTAGCCTAGGGATTTCATGGACATGCAAGAGGACAACTCATTGAGGCTTCTTGAATAGCATATGTTGGTTTATGGACACTTATAGGCCATCCCAACCGAGCTTCAATCAAAGAAATAACCCCATTGGTTGATAGCTTCTAAAGATAAGCTCATTTATAAAGAGGGTAATCCCTAAAATGCCCTTGGAGAGAAACACCTTCAAACCAAGGTTCAACTAGGTGCCCCATGATTCAAAAACTTGATAATGATAAGGGAATATATAAGTATTATTATACATGTGACAATTTTCAAAGAAAACCTCCCAATTGGGCAAATTGCATAAAAGTTCAGAATGTACCTAAAATTACATAACTTTTACAAACAACATCCAAATCGGACCAAACATCATCCATAAATTATCTTCTATGTGTTTATTATGAATTTTCCATTATTTCCATATTTTGAAGTTATATAATCACATCATTCATTATGTATGCCCTTATACTCAATTTTCTCTCCTAAACTTATCCTAATTTTTCAAGGTAGTCCAAATTAGATGAAATTTGACATATATGCTAATTTTGATATGTAGATTTTGAATTTGGAGTTTGTTTCCACTTTTGAGACTTCTTTTTATGAGATATGTCATATTTCCCATTAACGACCCATTATCTAAATTATTCATCCAATTAAGTTTCTTATCTTCATATTACCACCAAAATGAGTTATGTGGTATTTTTATGTATCCATTATAAACCAAAGATTAATGTTAGAACATTAGCTTACATTAAGGCGATCTATACATGCATTAGATCATTGGGGTTATACTAAACATCTATTTAGGTCTAACCTTCAACCTTGCTTGGCTAAGTCCAACAAGTCAACTTCCAGGGTAGGATCTGAGATCCAGTATGTTACAACACACCACCCCTTAAAGGGATTTCTTCCTTGAAATCAAAACATCCACATATAAGAAAACAACTTATTCACCACCCTTTAAAGGATTCATCTTATTAAGTCAAAACTATTCTTTAGGTACAAAAGGGTCAACTACACTTCCTTACATCCAACTACATAAGCATCATGCAAAAAAAGAAACATAACTTGTAAAGACTAACTATGAACTATGGGTTAACTTAATCTTGTCTATCCTCAAACAAGTCTTTACACCTAGGAGACTAGTTCAACATATTAGGTTCCCTAAAGATAAATCATATAGATGTCTAAGGCTATTATTGCCTAAAAGTATGCTATTTTAAACAATTCATATCATCTCAGGCCAGGCCAGTATCATATGGATTCGTGAGTCCTTGTAAACCAAGCTAGTGGTGCGAAGGAAAATCTTGCCAGCCCCCAAACCCTGATCCTTATTAGACACCTTTGCTTTCAACTTCATGTCCAAGTAGATGCCTAAAGGCCAAGTATACAACCTCAAGTTACTATGGTTACTTATGCATCTTTTAGTTGTAAGTATTTTAGGGATCTATTCATCATTATTCTAATGTGAAACTATAGGATCCTAAATCAACCCTTCATCATATATTGATCAACTCTTGGGCAAACATATCACTTAAAGGTAAGGCATGGTTTCTAACTAGGGAGATAAAATTGAAATAGTCATATTCTGACTATCATGGGCTCTGATACCATGTTGTAAGGAGGCGGGATCATGCCCTTAATAAAACAAAATTTGAATAATAAAACATCCATTCCAAACACACTCAAAGGTATGCTAGAATAGGTGCAAAATTTTCAAACTTCAATAAATAGTATAGCAGCGGAATGAAAATAATGACCATATTCAATTTTCACAAAAGATTACAAAAGTACATCATAATATCCTATTCGGGTTTACATGTATGATGCAACATAAGGATCTAAGTATAGGAAAATCTAAACCATAAAAACTTTGTCTCCAAGCTTTAACTCCTTAAGCTATTCCAAAACTTCATGCCTTATCATCCAAGTCCTTCACCTAGGGTTGAAAGAATACCCAAAAAGAAGACAAAATAGATGACATCAGCAAAGCCTGGTATGTGCATACTAAATAGGAAATTGAGAAATATATGGAATAAAGGACATCAAATATAAAATCCTTCCCATAGAAAAGATAAGGACCACCCAAATGGGTATCAAGAGAAAAGGAATTGAAATCATATAATAATAAAAGAATACTTGCCATTAGTAAAACATAAAGATTGTGCCACACAAGCACATGTAAAGAATTAGTGCACACACCCAACATCAACAACTTGCATGCATGTGAGATAAACATAGACCTATAACAATATAAACACAAAGGCGGCCAAGTCTCGTAAACTTGAAACCTTATACAAAAAAGAATATTGTCAATCTCCCAAATATATAAAACATGGGCCAAGAATCACACGTCTTGCCCTGGGTATGAGGTTCCTTTCCATCCCAAAAGAGTAGGAAATATCATATCTTTTCGGCAGGAAATAACACATCTGCCATAAAAACCAATGCAATTACACTACTCTAGTGCTATTGAATCACATAGTATGTTAAATGTAGATGCAAGAAGAAAGTATATTCAAAATATATAAAATAGTCACCACGTAAGAGACCAATATATACATCCACCTCATAAGTATCACATGTCATCTTTTAGAGTTCCATCATGAACAGGTCCAATAAGTAAGGTTCCAAAGCTTAGAGAGGCTGGTTACTCCAACAAAGCTCCTATCTCAAGCAAGAAGCACCTTCTCCACTTTAGAGGTGAAAAATCCTAACAAAAGGACATGGAGATGAGGTGTTTATGGGTTCTAGGTGGGGTTTCACCATGGAAGGCCATTGTTCTGACCTGGAGGAAGGTGGAAGGAAGACTAACAACATGAAAATAGGGAAGGAAAGGAGAAAACTTACTAGTTTTGGTCGAAATAACCAAGGAGGAGCTTTAGAAACCCTAAATAGAGCAAATTGTGAACCCTAAGAGCCTTCTTCACCAAGGTAGGCACCTCCTTTTATCTTGGGACAGAACCTTCATGGAAAAATAGAGTAGGAATGATTCTCTAAACTAGAGGAAATAAATGAGAGTAAGCATTTTCGAATTGGGAGTTGGGAAGGGGTAGAAATGGCAATATAAAGAAAGAGGTCAAGTATGAGGTGTGTTACAACCCAATTTTCATATTCTTTTGGGGCGAAATGTAATTTCTCCTATTAAAGATATATGAACAAATAATGATGTCATTTGATTGAACGCATGAATTGTGTTTGTAAATAGCCTTGTTGTTTGCTAAATGGGCCTTATTGGCTATTGGGCCCAATAATAAGAAAGGAAAAAGAAAATTCAATTAATAAATGAATTATTATGAAAAGCAGAAAAGAAAGAGGTAGAAGCCTCTAGAAGGCTAGGGGATACCCTCCAAGAGGAGGTTTCATGCCTTTAGGATTCCTTGAGTTCCAAGAAGTCCATGTTGCAAAAATAATGCAACAAGAAAGAGAAAAGACTAATTAAAGATTACTTTATTAAGAAGGAAATATGAGATAACGATGAAATTACAAGAAATACATGGAAACATAGATAATGGATCCATATTAGATGTTATTTTGTGTCCACATGGGTTCTAATGCTAAAAGGAAGCAAAATAAATAAAATAAAAGATTATGAAAGAGGAAATATCAATTAATTTGGTTTTATTAATGAATAACTTGCATATGAAGGAAACACCCTTTTCCTTTGGAATTTGGTTTCAAATTTTGTACTCAAGTGGATAATGCCAAGATAGAGTTTCCTCTAAATTTGAGTGAAAAATAATAAACGATGAGAGAGATATGATTTTCCCAAGTTTCCTTGTTAAATACCCTTTCTAATTCAATTTTAAGAAAATAAAATTAGGGGAGCGATGTCAGCCGTTGGATGCCCCGCATGGTCTAGGGGATTACAGATCCAAGGACGGATGCTCATCGCCTACCCTGATTCATAGAAGGAAAGGGAGAGGGAAAAGGAATCTGAGTTTCTTGAAAAAGGTATGCAAAGTTTTACTTTTATTCCAGCTTTCAGTATAGTTATGATAGAACTTAATAATTATTACTGATTATTTGTTGAACCTTTAATCCAGGAAATTGGGATAACGACTCTGACCTCTTGGTCTCCCTTAATTGGGGGTTATTGAGAGGCGGGGTCGTTACATTTGGTATCAGAGCATAGGTTCCTCATTTAATCTTTAATAAGTATTAAATTTTACAAACTCTATAGAACCCAAGGGAGTTATTAGAGGATTTTCCGAAAGACAGAGGTGTCTAGAAAAGGATCACATCAGGGGGCTGGCAATATTTTCCTCTGCACCGCTAGTCGGAATACAAGGACTCCTAGATTTGTGTGACTTCCTGGCCAATGTCTCAGGATTTGACTCAAAATAAGATACCTTTAGGACTCTCTCATCTTGTTCATCCCTTCTCAACTCAAATGTTGTTAAGTATTTTAAGTATTAGGGTTTTCTCTCTCTTCCTCACCCTCTTGAGGTATGGGTAAAGTTGATAAGGTTTAAGGAATCCTCCAACAAATTAATGAAAAGCATGTAAATAAGATGTCATGGACATAAGCTTAATAGTTTAAGCAAAAACTAAAGAATAGATGCATGCTTAGGTCTTATGACATGGGTTGTCATGAGAGACCTGAGGTTAGACCCTCTGGTCAGGAGGACAAGTAGAGAGTTGGTTTTGGAGGCAGATATCTCCATTAAAGGTAGAGTCCTGGCACATAAAGTGGTGGTTAGAGAAAGAGATGGCATGATGAGTTAGATGCCATGGTCGACCATGTGTGTGGGTTGACATGCTTTTAGTTTTGGATACCTATGAGAAATATGAGCTATGTGAGGTTGGTTGACTTAGTGCCTTTTGGGTGACCCAACCCTAGAAGCTTCGTGCATGTTAGGGTGAAGGATAACTCCTTCATTGATGAGGTTAGTGATGACCCTATAGAAACCCTATGGGCTAATATGAGCACGGCAGAGTATGCACCTTGAGTACATCAATAATGTTGGTAGTGGGTTAAAACCCTGGCCTAAAATGCATGTTGGATAGCTTATGAGATAAGCATAAAGAGATATGGATAATCTTGAGCAAACAAAGGTTTCACCCATGTAGGTGTATGGATATGAGCCTGATCCACCTTAGAGAGAGAACCTCTAGTAGTAAGGTTGTTTGTAGGATTAGCTCTAGAGAGAGAGGGAAAGACCTGAGCAAGAAGGTTGGAAGCTTAGACTTTAAGACATGAGGAACCATTAGAAGTTGGATATGTTTTGACCTAGATGGTTGTGGTTTCCTTTAGAGGAACCAAACCCTAGAAAGGGAAAGAGACTTATTGAACCAAGCTATGGATGTTGTAGGCTCCTACCTTACCTTCTAGGGATAGGAAGAGGAGTTCCTTAGATCCATAGGAGGTTTAGTAACAACTTGTGAGGCCTTATATCTAGTTGTTTGTCCTTGAGAAGGGCTCAACTCTGAAGTGTCCTTCAAGTAGAAGGATAGTAGGACGTGCATGATGTACCTCATACATGCTGGGTTCGTGGTTAGAATGATGAACATGCGGTTGGACAACTCTTGCAAAAAAGTGAACCTAGGGCTCCTAGACCTAAGAGGGGAAGTAGTAGTACCTGGTGCACCTAATGTGCATGATGAGATTTGAGTTTCCACAGACAAGAGCATGACACACCTCATGTTTATAGGAAAGGGAAACCCCTCAGATTAAGGTGTATGTTCGATGAACCCCTCACATATAAGTTGGTGACATGGGTAGGTATGGACTTGGTCAAATGTTGAGGATTGACAACAAGTATGACCTGTCATGGAGACCTAGTATGGTTTAGAAGGTGGTCTGTTTATTAGCTATGTGCCTTAGTATCTTGCTAGGGATAAGCATGCTCATGTGGGGGTAAACCCTAGATGTAGGGACGTTTGTGACCTTGGTTGCTATCAAGAGATAGTTTCCTCCCATCCTGGGAGAGGGACCCTTTTATAGGGTATGGATCAACTTTTATTAGGTTTGAGGTAACCTTAAGAGGTCTCATAGAGTCTTGAGAAGCTAATTCGAGAGTACATAGTATGAGAATGAACCTGTGGACCCATAGATAGTCATCTCTAAGTACATGTGGATGTGTTACCATGGAGGTAATTGGTATAGGGCTTGACCAAGGTAGGTAGGTCACCATGACCCCTATGAAAGGATGTAAGTCAGACCCAGAATGCAGAGAGAGATGATGGAGACTTGGGTAAGGTTCTAAGTTGGATATGTACTATGTTAGAATCATAAGTCTATCCTAGGGTCAGGTAGGGATAAGACCGATGGAAGTAGGAGTTGCCCAATTCCCTAGTTGCACATGACCATAGGGATAGGAGGTAAAAACTAGCATTGTCTGATGGTCGTGGGTAAGGAGATTGACACCTTCATGAACTCATGGGACCCAAACGGCAGATGAGGAGGGAACTCTCTAGATGCATAAGGGAAGAGGGATGACCCCAAAAGAGCCAGCACCCTACAAACCTAGAGGAGATGACCAAGGATTGTGTGTGGACCCAAGTAGGTTTGAGATCAATTTTCCATGGAAGTAACCTTGATATCAAGATGATCATGATGTAGAGACATATGTTGCACGTTTCAATTTAGTTTTGAAGGTGTACTGGCAATGTGGGATGTACCGTCTCTACTCTTAGAACAGGAAGAACTTTGTGTTTGGACAGCCGCCAAATGATTATTTCCTATTATTTTGGGAGTGAGAGATAGGACAATACACCTGCCATACACCAAGGATAAAGATGTTGTGAGTTGGAATGTTGCTATGAGGTATGAGGAAAGAGATGATAACATACCCTTGTGGAGTGTACAATGTGTGGATGTTGAACAAACACTAAGAAACCTAAGGTAGTCATCCTATGAGGATGATTTTATCATGAGCTATGTGGAACTTATGAACTATCCAAGGTAGAGTTCATTAACTAAGAGAATGAGCTCTGAGTTCCCTTGATGAAGATAGGCTTAGAGTCTGAGATGAGATGATAAGTGGAATATAGGGAGGTGTATGTCTTCACCGTTACCTAGCACCTAAATATGAAAGGTAGTAATGGATGCTCTGGTTGAGATGCAGCTACCTAGTTTAGTTGGAAGCTAGAAGAGGTTGTTAGGTTAGCCCTAATTTTAGAAAAGGAGATATGTTTGGCTAACACTCAGATGTAACGTGATATGTTGATCAAGTTAGCGGTTGTTTGGTTAGCCAGCCTAGGCCTTGATGCGATAGAAGGATGGTTGTAGAACCTCAGATACGCTTCTTTGGAAAAGAAGGTGATGAAACTCATGACTAGAGTGTTTTAGGGTTTCTGAGGAATCAACCTTAACGAATCATGACATACAGGAGATCATGATTTTAAGTTCATCATACACGGTGGTACTACTAAGATAGTAAGTGGCAGTAGTACTTTGGATACCTAAGATGAAGTTGCATGTGGCTTGTTTCCAGGCATGCCAGGAGGTGAAGGATGAACACCAGTAACCCAGTGAGTTGATATAGTGGATAAAGAGTCCCTGAGAGGGAATGGGAGTTCATCACTATGGATATTGTGGTAAGTCTCCCATGGACCAAGGAAGGTTAAGATGCAATATGGGTTGTGGTAAGGTTGTGTTACCTGGATGACATAATCTAAGAGAAAGAGGGAGTTTTGTCAAGAGCTAGATCTGGTTGAACTACATGTAAGAGAGATGGTTCAATTGCACCAGGGTGCAAATTCAAAAGTTCTTGAATATGACCTAAAGATTCACTTCCATAAGGTGGAAGTAGATACATGATGAACTCTATGTGAGTACAGCTTGTCACCCCTAACTAATGGTTAGTATGATCCAGACAAGAGGGTCTGATGAGAACATGTGTGCTCATTCAGGGTGATACATGGGGGGCAGTTCTTGCCCTATGAGAGATGTGATGATAACCACGATAGCCAGTATCGGGATGTAAAGAAGCTCTGTAAGGGAGGTTGTGTCAGTCACCACTTCATTAAGATGATGATTGTGAAGGGACCTCAAGAAGGTCAGAAAAGGACCATAGTGTGTGCAGATGAATTTGCTTTGATCATGCGATGGCTGAGGAATCCCAGGGGTGACATGAGTCGTGAGATGATGCAAAGCAGACTAACATGCAGTTCACTATGGGAGAATATTCAATGTGAAAATCTAACCCCTCTGAGCTATAGCTGAGATAGATAAGTCCCCAATACATGGGTCCATTTGGGATGGATTGGTGGAGATGGTTATGTTTAGCCTTACCCCTCAAGATAATGTGATGTATGATGTGTTCCACAAGTCCGATCTAGAGCACCATGTGAGGTACCCAAGCCATGGGCTGAGTAATGAACCTAGTGAGCTCCAAAGGGAGGCTAACTTACCCTGAGTCACCTATAAGGGTACGAGATACCAAGGTGAGAGAGAGATCAGGAGTAAAGAATATAGAGATGGTAAAGGTTCTTTGGAAGAACCATGCAGAGGATGAAGCCACATGGGAGCTGAAGACGGACATGGAAAAAGCATATCCTGATTTGTTTGTTTGATTGTTGAATTTTGAGGACAAAATTCTTATAAGAAGGGAAGGATGTTACAACCCCAAATTTCAGATTCTTTTGGGGATAAATGTAATTTCTCCTATTAAAGATATATGAACAAATAAATATGTCATTTGATTGAATGCATGAATTTCATTTGTAAATAGCCTTATTGTTTTCTAAATGGGCCTCATTGGCTATTGGGCCCAATAATAAGAAAGGAAAAAGAAAATTTAATTAATAAATGAATTATTATGAAAAGGAGAAAAGAAAGAGGTAGAAGCCTCTATAAGGCTAGGGGATATCCTCTAAGAGGGGATTTCATGCCTTTAGGATTCCTTGAGTTCCAAGGAGTCCATGTTGCAAAAATAATGCAACAAGAAAGAGAAAAGATTAATTAAAGATTGCTTTATTAAGAAGGAAATATGAGATAATGATGAAATTACAAGAAATACATGGAAACATAGAAAATGGATCCATATTAGATGTTATTTCGTGTCCACATGGGTTCTAATTCTAAAAGGAAGCAAAATAAAGAAAATAAAAGATTATGAAAGAGGAAATATCAATTAATTCGGTTTTATTAATCAATAACTTGCATATGAAGGAAACACCCTTTTCCTTTGGAATTCGGGTTCAAATTTGGTACTCAAGTGGATAATGCCAAGATAGAGTTTCCTCTAAAATTTGAGTGAAAAATAATAAACGAGGAGAGAGATATGATTTTCCCAAGTTTCCTTGTTAAATACCCTTTCTAATTTGATTTTAAGAAAATAGAATTAGGGGAGTGATGTCAGCCGTTGGATGCCTCGCGTGGTCCAGGGGATCACAGATCCAAGGGTGGTTGCTCATTGCCTACCCCAATTCACAGAAGGAAAGGGAGAGGGAAAAGGAATCCGAGTTTCTTGCACTCGGTTCTTTAAATCAATGAACTAATGAGTCCATCATCTTCGAGAGATTGCTCTGAAGAATCTAGACCCTATTTTTGGGTGTTTTGGTCGCCAATTGGGAGAGTCCCAAATCCAACAGAACTTCTCCTTCGACCCTATATATAGGGGAGGGTTCGTGAGGGCACCGACACATCAACTATCTACCCTATCACCTTCGAAGAGCGACGTTGAACTTGTTGGTGAGTCCAACTCGTCAAGCAACCCTGACCTTCCCCCTCTGCAATCTGTCGACCTCACCAGAAAGTCGGCGGCTTGTTGGCAGTGAAAATGGAGCCCGCCACCAATTGAAGGAACAGGCAGGTTTGTTAGGCTCAGACGGAGCTTCTGGACCCATCTGCTTGATCATAGACACACGAACGGCCGGAGCCAACCCCTGAGTTGACTCGGCTAGGCTGCTCGCGAAGCTAGCTTGAGGTTGAAGAAGATAAGGGGTAAAAGACCCCTTTGCCCTCACGCTTATGTTAGCCAGGTAAGGGAATTCTCGCCCAATTCTTAATTTCTTTGCAAGATAAGCACGTGGAGTGTGGGTCGTTAGATCCCACGTGGTCCAGTGGATCACAGATCTAGCGGCTGATGTTTTTCTAAAAATAACAAATAATTCAAGGAAATGAATTGTTTTGTAAAAATCATAACTATTTCTAGGAAGCTCTGATGAATAAAGTTAATATATGAAAGTTTCTTAGAAAAATACAAGGAACGCAATAAAAATAGTTTGGAAACCTGATTTTGTTCCTAATAGCAAAAGTATGCTAAGTTAATGAAAAGTGCTTTGAAATTAGGTTAGAAACCCTAATTGAGATTAATGGTTGAGAATACGATGCTTAATTGGTTAAATTGAGTAATAGTAACCTTTTGAATGACAATGGTAGACTTGAACCTATTCTAGATGAATAATTGCATGTTTTAGGGTTTTAAACCAAGTATAAATGATAATATATTTAGAAACCCAAATTTAGGGTAAAAAGGGGAAAAACCATGTTTATTTCGGATTATGGAAATATACTATTAAATAATGATCCTAACTCTGTTAGGAGTGATAAGATAAGAAAGTTAAGATTTTTATGTAGTTTTGTTGAATTAGGGTTTATAATACTAAAAGTGGAGGCAAAACCCTAATTGCAAAGGAAACCCTAAAATTGGAATAGAAATCCTAAGAAATAAGATGGGTTTGAATAAATCTTGATAAAAGGAAATTTGTATGTTTATTTCAGGATTCATGTGTATACTTGCTTGCTTGGTTGGGTTTTCTCTACTTGATTGATTCTGTCTCAAAATCTACAATCACAGGTATGTGGTTACGCTTATGAATATCTCAAACTAGTTTTCCAAGGATTCCCAAAGTTTTCATCGGTGGCTTGAATTAAACTATTGGGTGAATTTAATTCATGCATACTATAGTGTGGATATGACTATCACCTAAGATATATGCCTACTAGCTCATATCCTAGTTCCCTCTGTAGCTTGATAGATTGACCTAGTACATGGCTACCAATGGGGTAGGTCCATCAGGTCATTAGATGACTTAGTACATGGCTACCTATGGGGTAGGTCCATCAAGTCACCATGAGTCAGAGATTGGGGTAGGGCCATGTGACTCCACAACCCTAAGTAATGGCTACCTGTGAGGTAGGACCATGGGGGTAAGGATCTACCATATGAGAGAGGTAGTATCGAAGTCTACTGTAGGGACAACATAGAGATAAGGGGATAGGTATGGATTGAGTAGTATTTCTTAAAATGTAACCTTGATTGTTAAATGATATTTGGTTACTTACAGTGTTACCATAGTTGCACGATTATTGTTTTCCCCACATACCAGCATATTTCTTTATGTTGACCGTCATTTTGTTTGTCAGCATTTTAAGTAAAATTGAAAAGGACAACCAGTAAAGTGGTATATTGTGAAATTAAGAAATAAAGTGCAATGAGGATTAGTTACAATAGAGTCCATATATGAATAGAAGTAAGATATCCAAGTTTTTTGAAAAAGGTATGCAAAGTTTTATTTTTATTCCAGCTTTCAGTATAGTTATGGTAGAATTTACTAATTATTACTAATTATTTGTCAAACCTTTGATCCGAGAAATTGGGATAACGGCTCTGACTTCTTGGTCTCCGTTAATTGGGGGTTACCGAGAGGCGGGGTCGTTACAAGGTGTGTATGACACTTTCCATGTGTCATGTATAAGGGTGTCCATGGACATGTAAGACTTTATGGATAGGGAAGAAGTCAAGCATCAGGTGTCAAGTTATTTTCCATGTGTCCAATGCTAAGGCTGCCTATGGACATGCAAACCTTTATGGATAAGGAAGAAGTCAAGCATGAGGTGTCCATGGAGCTTTCCATGTGTCCTTAGCCTAGGGATTTCATGCCCATGCAAGAGGAAAACTCATAGAGGCTTCTTAAATATCAAGTTTCAGTTTATGGACACTTATAGGCCATTCCAACCGACCTCCAATCAAATAAATAACCCCATTGGTTGATAGCTTCTAAAGATAAGCTCATTTATAAAGAGGGTAATCCCTAAAATGCCCTTAGAGAGAAACACCATCAAATCAAGGTGCAACTAGGTTCCCCATGGTTAAAAAAACTCGAGAATGGTAAGGGAATATATAAGTATCATTATGCATGTGACAATTTTCAAAGAAAACCTCCCAATTGAGTAAATTGCAGAAAAGTCCAGAATGTACCTAAAATTACATAACTTGCACGAACAACATCCAAATTGGACCAAACGTCATCCACAAGTTATCTTTGATGTGTTGAATATGAATTTGCCATTATTTACATATTTTGAAGTTATATAATCACATTTCATTACTTATGCCCTTTTACTCATTTTCTCTCTCCTAAACTTATCCTAATATTTCAAGGTTGTCCAAATTAGATGAAATTTGACTTATATGCTAAAATTTTGATATGTAGATTTTGAATTTGAAGTTTGTTTCAACTCTTGAGGCTTCTTTTTATGAGACATGTCATATGGCCCATTAACGACCCATTATCTAAATTTTTCATCCAATTAAGTTTCGTATCTTCATATTACTACCAAAATGAGTTATGTGGAAAGCTAGATGACTGGCTGGAGGAGACCAACCGACCGGCCAAGAGGCAAGCTGACATGTTCAAAGGTTGAACTAGTCAACCCAGATTAGCAAACACAGATCTTCATCAACAATAGGTTTTTGCATGTGATGTGGAACTAGGTTGTAGTAAGTCCTAGTAGCTCTAAGGAATTACATTAGACTGGCCATAACCATCGCTTTCATTTATTGTAAGTTTTAATTGTGGATTATAACATGTATATGATACGTACTATATATATGTGGTGATTGGTTAATGTATATGTATTATACAAACTCCCTCAATTAAAATATTAAGTCTTAGATGATTTCCATAAGCATTACACATGAAAAGCTTGATCAACTAAGCTGTTGGGAAATATAGGCATAAAGTACAACAGCGGAAACAAAAAAATTATTTATCTATATTCCCATAACAACAAGATCGCATCAACTACTATGAAATAGGAAGGATGGTTTTAGCCAGTTATACCTGGTCCTAGAGCAAGTCCAGTGACAAAATTCACTTCTTTGCAACTGCTAACAAGTTGCTTTTGGATGTTGGTTATAAAACTCCTGGTCTTTACCAAGAACAACTATCTGTGCAACCTCTACGACAACTCCAGTGGTCTCACCACAGACTAAAGGTTGACTTTGCTCTCTGAGAAAAAACCAAAGGACTCCTACCTCTAGAATAGACCACACAGACCAACTAGAACTCTTCTCATTCACCAAGAATAGACAGGAAGGAGTTGTCCCTCCTACTAGTGTACTAGTCACCAACCAGCTCTCCCATAAATGAAAAACTTGTTAGTTGTTCTCTCCTGTTTTCTATCCCTCCCTGTCGGGTAGGACTTTCATGGGCTCTCTCAGTTTCCACAACTAGAGAGGACAAAAATTGTCATAGGAACTGATTCTCAGTTCTTTCTGTTGTGTCTGGAAAGACCCTAGTACCCCTTTATTTATAATAGAGGTCATGGCTAGGATTCTCATTCTGCATGGGATTGCGTGGGAATCGAAGAGACTGAAAGAACTTGAACTTTTTGCTACCTGTGAGACACCAAACGATCATCTGGAACACCCAGATGGTCATCTGGTGTGAGAAGCAGTTGTCTTGCGCTGCCAAACGACCATTTGGAACTTTCCCAATTGCACATGAATTTGGCAATTTTGATTCCAATAAATATCTCAAATTAATTTACTTACACACCAGGATTTTGCAATTGAAACTATTTGGGAAACATCCAAAATATTCATTCGGCCCAACTGAGCTATCTCACACAAGTGAGATGCCTGTTCCACTCACCTAGATAGCTATCTAGTGAGTTTGAGATGAACCGGTTAGTTCAAGGGTAGAATTTAGCAAATTCGAACTTTGATTACCCTGACAGCCCCAACGATCGTCTCAACATTTAAGATGCCCCTATGGCATGCCAAAATAGCCATCTCACTCAGTGAGATAGTCGTTTGGCACACCAATCAACAAATCATTCGATATGTTGTGTGAATCGAATACCTAAACACTTTAGGAATTAATTAAATTTTCATTCAAGATCAAACTCCTCTTCTAGATGAGTTCCCATGTGTGTGACCATATAGGTCCCATATCACGTTGGTAGTGATTTTCCACAACTCACTTATGACATCACAAGTAAGGAGTGGTTTCTAGTCACACATCAGTGCCACCCAAATGAATGGAAAGTTGGAGAATAACTTCAACCTACAATCTATGTAAGGTTGTTGTAGTGATTGCATAATTCATTTGTTTGTGATATCCAGAATGAACTCAAGGCATGGACTTGTCATCCTATGAATGTTCAATCCATGTTTCTTGAAGCAAGAGTAGATTGTCCGAGATAAAGTGACCTCAATAACATATATTTATTCACATGTGCATGTGCATGCATTTCCCAATCTCGCTTATCAAGTGGCCAAGATATCATACTCCATTAGGAGGGAAAAATCCCATATCTATCACTCACAGTCTATCCCCATGTGTCAAATTCACCCAAACATTACCTTTACAATAACCCTTGTTTCAGGACTATGTTTGATGATGTCAAAGTATACCCAATGACATGTGACGAGTGTAGTGATTTTAGTTCTAAGAATCACAATCACCACCTTTCACTATGAGATATGATTGTGACCACCATGACTAGGTGTCACTCAAGGTGGGTCTTTCTAATACGTTGTTCCCTAACATGCATCTATATTCTTGGTTTGATGTAGCCATATCATAACTAATGAGATTTAGTTATCAACCAACTCACACTCTCATCTTATGTGTCATTGTTGTATATCAGTGTTCAACAATAACAACTGATCAGGGACATAATGAGAATATGTATATCCACTCTTAACATTCGTATGATCTCATCCACGAGGATAGTAACTTGAATACATACGTCATTGAGTAATATGATTTTGTAGACATTCATATTGTTTCCTCCTTATCTCATAACTAAATGAAATAGAATCAATTGATGCTTGCCTTTATAAATATTAATCAAATCCTTTATGGTGTATGCCATGTCAATCATCATATGATTGGATTTCTATGCATACCTTACCAATAGTCTCCCACTTGCACCTAGATTCAATAACCAACAAACTCATTCCTAGTGACCTAAACATGTCCAACATGCTTCTATTGTGCCAATGTTGATTTAGCAGGTAAACAACACTTTGCTGATATTCAGTATATTGCATGTTCCTAATCTCTTCATTGTACCATTTTTTGTATGAGATGGAATTGTCGTAATATGGTATCTGATGTTCCTAGCCTAACACTTAGCTCTATTGTTGTCACAGTATTTCTATGGAGTCATCAATGGTTGGAAAATCCATAAGTCCATCACATGAACCTTTAGATCCATATACTATCACTATGTGTTCACAAAACAGGTACACTCGACTCCTATTGTAGAATATAATTAATGACTATTATTTCACAACCCTTCAACTAATAACATCCTTTTCTCTTTAAAATCAAACATATTATATGGATATTACTTTGTCATTATGGAAGCTTACATCGATGTAACCCTTTACATCCAACTCTTCCTTTTATTGCTATCCTTATTGACTAGCGATGTATTCTTAGTCACTTCTCAAGTACTACATGATAATTTTAATGACATTCCAATAACCCTTATTGGATTTAATATCATCTTGGCATGTCCAATACATACAAGGTTATATCAGATAAGTGTGTTAATAGCTTACATGATAGATCCACTATTGTACCACCCTATGGAATCTTAATCATGATATTTCCATTCTTTACAAGAACTGGAACATAAGTTTCACGAGAGACTAATCCAAAAATTCTATCACTGAATCCCTCCATGTTGAAATATATCATATTGTTATTGTACGTGCTCAAACTTCCATTGTGAAACATTCAAGAACTAACTCATAGGCTTGATTCTTATCTCATAAGATGTTTCATCTTATCCTTCATTATTGAAGGGGGTTTTCTTGCCAGTTCTCAATATTCACAATATTGAGATATCGTTCCTCATCATATGTGGAATATTCATATATGCTCTCACTAAATCTTTTTAATCATAGATTTTATCTTTTTTCTTGATTTAAGTCAAACTCTTTGACTATCTTGTCAAATCAAAAGATCCCTTTTCTAAGATGCTTGTTTCAATCCCTGATTGAACTTTGTTGTTTATAGACTTTGTTTACATTCTTAAAGTTGTAAAACCTTTTAAGTTGTGTCACCTACACATCCACTAATATATTCCTTTTAAGGAATCTAGTTTTATATTCATATGGCAAATCTCATAGTATATTCTAACTACAACAACAAGCATGACAATTGGTAAAGGAATTTCTATCAAGTTCAACACCTTGAACCGATTCAAAAACCTATTAAACCAATATGTCCTTTTATGTCATCCATTTAGGTCTATGCCAAAAGATCCTATTGCACCCTTTAGGTGTTACCCATTTAGGTGGCTCTATCAAGGTCCTACCTTGTTAGCTTACATGGATCCCATAATGGTTTAAGCCTTTGATTAGATTATGGTACTTAATAGCTTCTAGTTGATTACTTGGCTCATCCTATTATGACCAACCCATCTGAATTGTTGGATTCATACTCCTCCAATCTCATATATGATCTACTAGAACTATGTTATTCTGTGCTACACGACGAACTTGAGATTCCACAATAACTTGTTATTCACTTAGTTCTCATAATACCTCATTATTGATCTTGAACATTTTGGGTTTTACTTTTACCCCTGCTGATTCTTTAGGAACTTAGTTATTCTATCAAAAAAACACTTTTTTTATTGGATTGGGATTGATAGTAACATTCAACATTCATGGTTTTTGGACAAACCTTCTTCAAGAAACTACTTTGTCAATGTAGGTTTTAATCCTTTAGATATATTGGGACATTCCCAAACCATATCATATACAAGGTCTTATAACCCATGCAGATGGTACATTATTTAGTGATTACTTCATTTTTATGAGGATATAAAAAGACTAGATTAATTGATAGTCATATCATGACTGATAATGGTATAGTTCCTTCATTCAGACTCATCATCATGTTCAGATGGATTTGAATTGTGATACATTTTCACAGTCTTTCTAAAGGTAATCAAGGTATTTATGCAAAGTATTTCAACATTTGATCTCGTCAAAGTTTCTTAATACTTTCATCAAAGTCATACTTCATCTATAATATCCTTGAACATTTCAAGATATTTCCATGTTACTGAGTATGTATCGTCATATTACTAGTAAATAAATATGAGGTATGAGTAATCATCCATAGCATTCATTCCATAAGTTCTTCATGCATCACATGTATGAAATCTAATGGAGACATATCCTCCAAATATATCTAGTAAAGAATGCTATTCACTTTATTTATAAGAAATATTTTCATATTTCCTTAGGTTCAGTAACCAAGGGAGTCTAGATTAACATCAATATCTATTCTAGCTATACATCTCTTATATATATGTGTAAGGTGACTATTGCTAATGATAATTCTTGAGTCATCATTTACAAACCATTTGGTATTAACATTATAAACATACATATCAAAGTCTTTCGTACAAATATCATTAGATGTTTGGGCATTTCCATGCAAGATCATATTGTTGAAATAGAAACAAGAATCTCATACTTTATTGATATATCATCCTTGTCATACAAGATTCTCTAAAGTAAATTATTTCTTATGGCATAATGAAATAGCAGTTCTATTAACTATATTACATTCCCATTGGGCTAAGATAAATTTAAATGTAGAATAAATCTACAGCAACTCTTGCTCCGCCTTGTCCATCTTTTCCTTCCATGAAGGCCTTTACTTCTTGTTAGATCCTACACATTAGTATGTCAGATATCTATTTGGTATCACATACCAAAATGAAGAAGAAATAAAATGTATCTTATAATGTTTATACCTTAAGTGGAGGCCTGAATGCCTTCCTTCTTGTTCTTTAATTCCTCTAACCAGAGTGGAAACTTTCTCTTCCAATGTCCTGGATGGTGACAATTGTCTCTTACTTTCTTCACACCTCCCTTTGCCTTGAGATATGAATACGTTTCCTTATGGCTATATTTAGAACTTTTCTTAGCTTTGCCTTTGCCTTTAGAATTCCCCTTTGTCTTATTGATCATCATCACAGAGTTGGTCTTGTCTTTCATCATCTATCCCTCAACTATTCTCAACATGGCCAACAATTCCATCAATGACTTGTCAAAGTCGTTCATGTTGTCGTTCATGACAAACTGACTATATAATTCTGGCAGAGATTGTGGAATCATGTCAGTGGCCAACTCTTGTGCCAAGGGGAATCCCATTCTAGAAAGGTTCTTCACGTACCCAACAAGTTTGAGTACATGAGGACCAACTAGATCTCCTTCTACCATGTTACATTTGAATAGTGCGTTGGAGACATCATATCTCTCTTGTCTTACCCGATCTTGGAACATGTTCTTGAGATGTGTCACCATTTCATTCACATCTATGTTCTCACACTGCCTCTATAACTCATAGTTCATGGAGCGTAGAAATAGACACTTAACATCCATGGTTCTTCAATATGCTTCTTATCAGAATCTTTATCAGTCTTTGGTGCATTTTGAGGCAGTTCATCTATTTCTGGCATTTCTAAGACTTAGAGCTTGCGCTCCTATGTGATAACAATTCTCAACACCCTAAACCATTCATGGAAGTTGCTACCAATTTATTTGTGTTTCTCAAGGACCGGTCATAGAGAAAAGTGATTGTAGTTTGTTGCCATTTGATTTTATAAAAGGATTTGCAATTTTGCCAAAAACCTATTTTGATTTTATTAGTTTGAAATTGAGGTGATAATAATTATTTTTTTAATTCATTATCATTCTCATTGTTTCGTTCAAATTGACAACCTTCAAGTATCAATTCAGAAAATTGCAACGAACAATTTTCTAATGAGCCAAGATTCATATTTCATCAAATCATGAGTCGAATTTTGCCAAACCCCCACAACTTGATTATTAAGGTAGGCCAACATGCCAATTACATCACATGCAACTATTGTATAGATGATATGTGCAACACCTTTCCATGACCATCTACACGCCTTTAGGCTTTGGCTCTCCAAGTCACCAATTAGGCTTGACCCAATAGCCAATACGATAGAGACACACCATGTTTTATGCAAATCAACATATCTACCATCACACTTCTATGAGATATACGTCAAGCCATGCTTTGTGCAAATGTATGCTTGGTCGATCAAGCTTTTCATGTGTATTGCTATTAAAAAGCATCTAAGACTTAATATGTTTGATTGAGGGGTTTTATATATATCATATATATACATATACTATATCCAGTTACCACATATATAATATGTATCATACATGCTATATCCCACAAAGTAAACATGCAATATAAATAAAAAGTGATGGTTATGGCCATTTCTACTTTCCATTCCTTGGAGCCACAAGGAATTACTACCACCTAGGTCAATCATCACATCACATGTATGAACTTGTTGCTGATGTTGACCTCTTCTTACCAATTTGGGTAGATCACTTCAACCTGTGAACCGTTCCTCTCACCTCTTGGCTGGTTGGTAGGTCCTCCTATCCAATCGATGTTTGGACTCCTTCCAAACACTCGGTTGGGCCCATTAGGACGGTCGTCTGGCCTCCTATCCAACCGATGTTTGGACTCCTTCCAAATAGTCAGTTGGGCCCACCAAGTGTTTGTCCAGTTCCATCATCCTATCCTACAAATTCCTCCAGATGGTCGGCTCGTCTCACAAATTGGTCATCTCAACTAGTGATGATCATCATCTTCATTGTTGTAAAAAAAGAAACTATCCTATTGCTAATTTATTACAATGAATAACAGGAACCTCGAGTTACATTCAAGGGGAGAAAAGGTAGGAAAGCATTAACTTTACATCAAGAAGAGGGAGGTAGAGTCTAGGTAAGTAGACTGAGATAAAAAGAACCAAACCATCCAGCCACACACAGATATAAGGTTTAGGCCATAGCCATGCTACACATCCACCATCAAAACTGATTTTAGGACGACACATGTAAATTTCAAACATATCATATTGAATCATATATATATATATATATATATACATGCATATATATACATATATATATACATATATACATATATATATATATATGTGTGTGTGTATATATGTATGCACATATACACACACACACACACACACACACACACACACACATATATATATATATATATATATATATATATATATATATATATATTTGTTTGGGATTATGTGGTCTTTTGATTGAATACACATATGAGAGAAATTTAAATATTGACATTGTATGCAATAAATAAACAATAAAACAAAAATCTAATCATATTCATTATCCTAAAACGTAGTAAATTGATGTGGCTCTAATACCATTGTTGGGAAATATGGACATAGAGTATAGCGGAGGAAATAAGAATTTTATCTATTCATATTCCCAAAATAGCAAGATCGCGTCAACTACTATGAAATAGGAAGGATGGTTTCAGCATGTTATACCTGGTCATGAAGCAAGTCCAGCAATAAAACTAACTTCTTTGCAATTGTTGACAATTGTCTGTACAACCTCTGCATTCTTGTTATGTCCTTGATCGATTGTTATTATGGAAGGTAAATAGACAATAGTGACACCTAAGATCAGAGTGTGAGTTGGTTGATGACAGAATCTCATTAGTCATGATATGGCAATATCAAACCAAGCACGCAAATACATGTTAGAGAACAGTGTATCAAATAGACCCACCATAATAGTGATACATGGAAACCTTAACTAGGTAAGTAAGAATCACATCTTATAAAGATGGTGGTGTTTATGGTTCTTAGAACTGAAATCACTACACTCATCACATGTCGTTCGGTATGATTTGACATCATCAAATGTGATCTAGAATCATGGGTTGTTATAAAGATGATGATTGGATGATTGTGACACATGGGGACTGAATGTGAATGAAAGAGACAGGATTTGTCCCTCCTAAGAGAGTATGATATCCAAGGCCTCTTGATTAGAGAGACCGAGAAATGTGTGGCCACGCACATGTGAGTCAATATGTGATATTGATCTTACATAAATCTCAAATAGTCTTCTCTGGTTCAAGAAATAAGATTGAATAATAATGAGGATGACTGCTCCATGCCTCTAGTTCAATCTGGATAACAGTGACAAAGGAACTATACAAACATTGTAACACCATACACAGATTGTAGGTTGAAGTTGTTCTCCAACTTTCCATTTACTTAGGCAGAAATGATGTGTGACTATGCACCTCTCATTTCTTGTGGTTTCATAAGTTATTATGGACATTTACTTCCAACATAATATGGAACTTATAGGGTCACACACATAGGAAAACATCTAGAAGAGGAGTTTGATCTTGAATGATGATTGGATTGATTACTAAAGTGTATATATATTCAATTCACACAAAAAATTAGCTGACTTGACTACAGAATGATCAGTTCAAGTGTTGAGATAGACTTTTGGATTGTCAGGCTGATTGTACTATGCATTGGGTGGAATTCAGTCTGACCTGGCCTGTGAGATGCACATCTCTCTTGTACGATACAACTGTCTCAGGTGGTGCAAGATGGCCATCTTACATGCACCAAATGGTTATTTAGGGGATGTAATTTGATTACATCAAGGATTGGTATTGACGTCACAAAATTCACTAATTGGAATTGAATTGCTGATATATGTACAAAATTGGGAAACTGCAAAGCAGCCGTCTCGCGTGCAAGGCAACTATCTGGGTTTTCCAGATGGTTGTTTTGGCTGTTGTAGGTTATGAAGTTTCCACGACATTTTGAGATCTTCCAGTCCTTTCCACTCCCGCATAGACTAGGAACTCTGGCCCTAACCCCACCTATAAATAGAGGGGTACTGGGGGCTTCCTAAAGCACAACAGAGACAATTGAGAATCAATTTCTCTAAAAATTGTTGTCCTCTCTGGTTGTGGAAATCAAGAGAGCCCAAACAAGTCCTTCCCAATTAGGGAGGGATAGCTACAGAAGAGAAACAACTGAGGATCATTGTTGTGGGAGAGTAGGTTGGTGACTAGTACACCAATGAGAGGGACAACTCCTTCATGTTCATCCTGGCAGGATGACATGAGTTCTAGTTGGTCTATGTGGAATTATTTAGAGGTGAGATGGCCTTTGCCCATCGCTAAGGAGGATGACATCAACAAACAGTCTGTGACAAGAGGAGTTGTTGTAGACAATGATGTTTGAGTCTACTATCCCTAGAGGAGCAGTCAGACGAGTCCATGTACTATCCCTGGAGGAGAAGTCAAACGTATCCCAGTCCAACTAGGAGCTTCACAGACACCGTCTAATATAGAGTGCACATCTACATTGAAGGGGATTGTCGCTAAACTTGCTCCAAGACTAGGTATATCTTCATTAAACCATCTTTTCATTGCATAGTTATTGACGTGATCCATTGGTTAATGCAAAATATGTCAGTAAAATTTTTGTTTCCACTGCCTATCTGATGTCGTATTTCCCTACATGGGCTTTTTGTGTAAGGCACTCTTGATGTGATACAATGCTAGGTTCACCCTTTCTGATATTTCTTCCTCGTTCATTTTGGATTTCTTCATGAACGCAAATCTACTCATTCATTCAAATCTAAACATGTATGAAGATCTGATTGAATCTATGAAAGTTTCCCCTTTCAATGTTAGAAACTTGCATGAGTGCATTTCATCGTAATATTGATGTCTCTTTACTTATTGATCATACCTCTAATACTGTAGAGACTTCCCAATGAAAGTTATCATCAAGACGTCAAACCAATCAATGTTTCAAGCTTAAATGTTGAAATTCTCACAATAACATAATAATATATAAGGGTGATCCACAAGAATGCCTTGAACAATTGGAAATTAATTAAGTTAGTTTGTAAAAGAATTGGAATAAGAATGAAATTGCAAAAAATATGTATCATGGCTAGTAATGAAACCCTCGTGAAAGGACTAATTTCTCCTCTTAGAAATATTTTTACAACCAATTCAAGAAGAAAGGGCAGCCTCATACATCACTGAAGGCAGACAAAAATGGGTTTGGTTGATTATAGGAGGTTGATGGACCTGTGGGGATGGAGGTCGATCATTTTTGGTTGATGAAGGTGTATGCAAAAGAACTCAACCAAGAAGTGGCTGATAAGGATCTCAATCATCCTTGACTTGCAAAGGTCAATAATAAAGGTTGATTCACAAAAAGATCGAGCACTTGGAGGTTTATAGTTGCATATTTGTTGATGATCAATCATTTTTGAACTATCAAATGCCATCTATTGTTTTGGTGCAAAGTTCAATTGCTAAAAGTAGATAGGATGGTCGATCACACAAGAACTTTGAGAGGTCATAGCTCTCACTAGAGAGGTCGATCTCTCTTGTCAATAGTAGGCCATACCACACTAGACTAGAATGGGGTCTAAGAGAGATCCTTTAGGGTTGTACTATGGGTGTTTATAGGCCTTTGTACCTAGTTGTTAGTAGTTGGATTCACGCAATGTGTTCGATCGATATCATTGCTTTGTAGAGAAGGAATATGAGTGAGATCAAATGCTTGGATCTCGATTAATGAAGGTCGATTGACATAGGTCAATTGGATTGGTGTCAAGCTCTAGATGTCGACTTGGGAGGTCGATGGGCAAATTGTAACAATCACCACCAAACTTACCGCAAATCGTTACTAAATATGTGGAATTATCGTAAACAATGTATTAACAAAAATTTAAAACCATTTCGCAAGGAGATCCTCTCCTAGGAAACTCTTACTAAAAGATCCAAAACTTATATATATTATGATTCACATTGTACATACACTAATCCATCTCATCTCGAGGAAAACATACAACAATTGCTCTGTGAAAATGTATACTGAAGCAACATAAACCTCGAGGCTTACAAGCCAAAATCCTAAAATTTTTCATGAAACCATTACGAACTGAATCCCAGGACCTGAGAGTACAGAGACGACACATAGGACTTTTATCTACAAGACACAATAGACAGTACACTCAACCTGAGTTGTTACTATTGCCCCAGCTATTTTCCTTCCTCTGTAGAAAGCTCCCTACATCCACGTGCACGTTCACCTAAAAATTGTTGATCCCACGGGGTGAGACAATTGTCCCAGAGAGAGATATAACTCTTTGTGGACCATATTATTATCACAGATAAGCATTATAAAACTGAGCAGAGGTTCTTTTATATTGACTAGCAGGATTAATCGTTGTATGAACAGGATAGAGTAATCACTTTACTTAAGAAAATGATGCATTTATCCATGGTAGAGTAATAAACCATCTATCCACTTTACAAGGAATGTAAAGAAACATAAATAACATCTATCAACTAAGATGTATAACTGAAGTACACATCAACCAATGTTTTCTGTATACGATCCTTAACCAAATACGCTATATGACTGATTACGTTTTACAATCACACTTATGCCCTGAGGAGATGAAGTATACCATTCATGCTCCAACCAACCACAAACTTCTCACAAGTCGGCACCATACAAGGTCAATGACAGAGATGGTTGCTAAGACCTCTCCTGCCTCGGTCCGTAAGAGACAACTGACAGTGACATCTCGTGTCAAACTGCAAAAGAGCATGCTAGGGTATAGTGGCATCTTTGCTCAGAGTTACAGCCACAACATGCACTCTCTTAGGGGGAAAATAGACACACAACCATCCCCAGTTATAAAGTTACTGAGTCATGGTATATAGTCATACACTAGGCCACGAGACAGGTCACCGTGCTCATTACTGAGTCTACGACCACTATCACACTCATGCCAGGATATGGCATATAGCCAATCCCCATGATTGTGGATGTAAGGGGATCAGATCACATATGGCCGTCCAAGCTTGCACACCTACATATTCAAAAATATGCACTCCAAGTTATCCCATTGGAAAAACTTATTTCACCATTTCAGCAAATTCTGATGCTGATGGGTCTATGGTCAGGGCAACTACATTTTATGGTTCCTAATGATTTATTAAGTGCATTACAATATTCTTTTAGCATCAAACAGGTCATAAGCATCAATCATAAATAAATGCTACAAAGAAAGGTGTAATACATCTATCAAGTACTTTTCTAATCTTTGGAATACATTTAGATACATACACTCAGGATCTCATTCCCTTTTCACATTATTGGGAATTCTCATCACTTAACATCATCATCATCATGATTACTGGATTTGGGTATTCAAACCCTTAGATCATCACTTAGTATTGTTACCTCTTTAATAGGTAATTGTTACCTCTAGGTCCCCAGACCAAGGTATTCATCCACTTGTTGTACAAGTATGTCACATTGCTCATAAGGCTCGTTTAAACATCTTCTCACCTCTCACAAGCCAACAACTATTCACATGGCTCACAAGGTTTATGAAATAAGAGAAATATATCCTTCCCTTTATTAGATAGGGTTTCCCTTTATAGTCGAATAGGGTTTTAGGTTCATATTATCAATCCAACTCTAATTCATTGCTCCACACATCTAGGAGCATACATTGATATCATAAGAATTCGATCATACTTATCTATTCTCATCATTTATCATTAAATGATTATCAACTCAAGTTATGAGTTTCTCCCTCATCCTCTCTAAGGTATTAATTGCATCATACTTTTTACTAAGTTGGTTCAATCCTCCCCTTGAGGAACAATAGTTCATCATTAACAAATCTCATCATCTTTTATATTGCAATTAACACAACACACAACATATGTCACTCAATCAATTACATATGATTGAAGTGTCCCTCCCATATTGGGTATCAAGATATGTGTATATTATCATATTATGCTTTAAGATACATTCTTTATTTCATGTTGTGTATCCATATCAGGCATGTGGTATAACCACATCACCATGTCATGTTTTAGGGTGTATCCCTTAACATCATATCGTGTACTCATATCAGATTGACTACCAGTTGGTTCTTATCATCTCAGGTTAGCTTCATATTGGGTATGAGCTAGGTGCTTGACCCCATATCGGGTATAAGCTATATCCATGGTGCCATATCGTGTACAAGGTGTGCACGTATCGGGTATAGAGTGTATGCCTCATTATGTATCGTTTAAGTGGTATATACAAGATACTATATTGGTTTCCTATATAGGATTATCATACTCGGTCTCCATGTGGGATAACATATCGGGTTACCATTTGAGGTAGACCCTAAGGCTCGTAACCTTTTTATGCCTTCAAGAATCAGCCCTATCATATAGTTACATGACAAGCTAGGTGTCTAGTTGAATCTTATTACCACAATCCAATACACAAAGGATAGGGTATATCAGAATTCAATCCATCATCTAGGGTTTCCCACCACATTGGGTAGAATGTGCCATGTCTTGCATGAGGTATGATTTGGACCTCATATAATTCACAAAGTAGAAGTAGGTACTATCCTATCATCCAAGGAATATCAATCATATTGTCCATGTGGTATCACTCACCACTTATATCGATTTAACCATCACCTTGGGTTTCCAACTCTATATTGTTTAGAGTGTTCCCTATCTCTATATCGTGTAAGAGGTATAGACTTAGACTTGTATCGTGTATAAGGTGTCAGTGGGTATCTCCCATATTGATCATAAGACATGGCTCATATCGTGTATGAACTATCATCTATCTCCATATCGGGTGAACCCCCATCTTGGGTTTCATATTGGGTTTAAGGTATTTCAACCCATGTCAGGTTATACCGTGTATTTGACTCTATGTCTTATATTGTGCACAAGTGTATGCTTAAAAAGATATCATGCACAAGGTGTGTGCTTCATGATCATATCGTGCAAGAAGTACTTGCTTGTGTCACCTATATTGGGTTACTCAAAATTAGGGTTTAGCATATCAACTTAGAAGTGTGTACTTGACACTATATCGTGCATAGGGTCTTTGCTTGACTTCCTATCATGCAAAAGGTGTATGGTTAACATCATATCATGTTCAATATGTGAACTTCATCTCCATACCATGCAAGGAGACATACAGTCATAAGCATATTGTGCTAGTGATGTTTGTACATAACCATATCGGGTTAGAGGTACTTGTTTGTGTGCTTGAACCTGATATCACTTTATAAAGTGATACCATCTTCTTCAAGATCTAGACCTTCATTCCAACTATTATAGTACATAGACAGCACATCTAAGAAACTACTAGAACTCATACATTCATCAAATATTCAAGAAAATCTCTGAATTGAAAGTAGATCATCAAGTATAGCAAGATAGGTGAATAATAACATGATTGGGTTCAAGTTATATAACCCACCTTATGAACAAATTCAAAGCTCCAAGATCCAAAGCTTTACGTTCCTATGGTTGAAGATGAACTTATCCAAGGTCCAAGGCTCGTTCAAAACTCCTCCATAGATAAGAAATCACCATAGTTAAGAACTTGGTGAAGAAGGAAAGAGAGGAATATCCATAACCTGAAATCCAACTTCAACCAAGGTTGAAGATGACCAAAGCCTTACCTTAAGCTTGGTGCTCTAGATCCCCTTGCTCCATGACCTACTTTGCATGATACCTAAGAGTCTATGCACAATATCTCCAAGGAAGAGAGTTGTGGGGTTCGTAAACTTCCATAAGTAGGTGGAAGGTGAAGTATATATACTTGGGTTCATGAGATAAAGTATATAAGAGGTGTCTTCACCTTATGCTACTAGGTGACACGTGGCCATGCATTGTTGACACATGTCCATGCATGCACACACACACACAGATATATATATATATATATATATATATATATATATATATATTTCCATGCAAAAGTCTTAAGGATAATCTAGAGGTGATATTTTGGCCATCCTTTATCTTGTTGGATAAGCTATCGCATCTTTATCTTTCCAATAATGCAAACTGGTACACTTTTTGCATGGAGCTTGCAACTCATCATGGGCCACCTCTTTGATGTGCTTTACCCGACATGGCCTTTGCCAAGGCTCAAAAAACTGATAGGAGACTCCTACTATGGCTCCTTGGCTGATAGGGATCCTATATCAAGTCTACATCTCGACACAACACATATAAGGCTTTACCTTCAATTCTTGCTTAGTCTTTTCATCACCAAGAGTATCATCATTCCATAAATTATTCAAACATGATGTATCCTTCTTTCTCTCTCCTCTAAAAGATACATAGAGGGATTAGGGACACTCTAGATGTGGTAATTTGCATCTCAACCCTATATTTTGGGTAAATTACAAATTGTACCAAAATTGGTGTACAAAGTGCTATCATTCTAATTATATTTCATGTTAATGATAGTACAAAGTACAAAGTACTATCATTCTAGGGTTTATCCAAGGGTTAAGAATTTGTTATCACTTCATGGTTGTCCAAACAACTTCTAATGTGTCCACACATAAAGTGCATAAGGATTGTGTTGCATAAAAATCAAACCATCATAATCCTTTGCCATTTATATATTTAGCATTCTAAATGATGACTATTTTCACTTTTAGGGTGCATACTACATATCATAAATAGGAATGTGATCATGCCCTCATTTACATCTTCAGATTTTATTTTTAGACCATTGAGGTTTTCCATGCAAAAAGGCTCGATAGCTCAATATGTATCATGTGCCTATGTGAATACACTTATTTGGATGTGTACCATAAATCAAAATTTAGAATAATTTTTTTTCAAATAGTTAGACTCAGAGGACAATAGTCACTCTATCTAAACTTAAATTTATTAAATATAGAACACAGAACCAACCTATACCCTTGATATTCTCAACCCCTAACCTACATAGATCAAGAAATATAGAACATATAAGGTACATGTGTCAAATACTAATTCTACATGGACTTTGCTTACTAGCATACCCACACTTTACTAGGATCAAGATTTGTCAAAAATTGAAACTGACCGGAATCATTAAAATAGAATGTGACATGTGCCCAATTTTTTTCAATTTTTTAAACTCGACACAATAAGGATTATATGTTATATATTTGATGAATCTATGTAAATTTAAGGATGAGAAAATTCTTGATCTAGGTCAGTTCTAGATTCTGAATTTAAAAATCTAAGTTAGTTCTAAATTTTGATAGAGTGATAAAGTTTGGATCCAAGACAGTTCTATGTCTGACTAGCTACAAATCTTATCAAACTTTTTTGAACAAGAACAACCAGAATCGATTATATTAACTACTAACCAAATCCAAGCTAACTGTAAGTGAAAATAACTTCTTATTTTCACTGAAAACTATAATGTTAATCTATTATATAATAATAAATAACAAATTTAAAATGTAAGTATATGTAATATAATGTACCATGAGCTAGAGATAATAAAATCAAGAAAGATTCCATGCCACTTTCTGGTCACTGCCATCTAAAGTGAAGTGAAGACATGGGATTTTTAACATTTATGGTAACTAAGTGGGTTTTATGGAATTTTGGCATAAGCGAGAAGGTTATTTGGAAAAATGCCTTTGGCTTAAGTTAGAATACTTCAACTAGGAAAAAGTATAGTTCTACACAGCACACTCTATTTTACATGAAGAAAGTGGATCACGAGGTAGGTATCTCAAAACAAGATATAACACCGAGAAATAAAAATCCATACCTTGTTTTGATCTAGCATAAAAAAAATCAAACACGAGATGTTATTTTCTCTACACTCGTAATGTATATGTTCCATATTTAGTGAACCATGAGAGTTCAAGATTGAGAAAAATCTAGGTCGAGGTCGGTATCGAATTCTCAATTCTACAATCTATGTCGAGTTTGGGTTTTGATAGAGTGAAAACAATATCTGGGTCCAAGCCAGTTTGGAATATAACTAACTAAAATCTGATAAATCTTTCTTTAATCTGAACCAACCCAAGCCCAAAAAGTTGAAAGTTCTACCAACCAAAGCATGGCTTCAAGCTAAACAAACGTTATAATTGAAATCACCTTACTATTTTAGCAGCTTAAAACTAACACCAGTATATTACATAATACCTATAACAAAATCTAAATTACATGTATTATGAAAGATAATGTACGATGACCCACACATAATAAACATGAAGAAAACAATCAAGAAATTATCTTCTTGTAGTCATTCAATGTGAAGTTACGACAGGGTCAACATTTTTGACAACTGAATGTATGTGGTGGAATCTTGGCATAAGTAGGTGGGTCATTTGGGAAAAAATCTTTGGTTTGAGTTTGGCTAATTCAAGTGGGAAGAAAATATAGATCTACGAAACACTCTCTATTTTATATGAAGAAAGATTGTCATGCTATATATCTCAAAACAAGATAAAACATGAGAAATGTATATTGTATACCTTGTTATGATCTCACATATGGAAATATCTCACACGAAGTGTTATTTTTCTACACATGTACCTTATATGTTCTATATTTGAATAATCAATGTAACCCTCAAGTTGAGTAAATTCTAGGTTTAGTCAGTTTTGGATTTTGAGTCTAATAATCTAGGCCAAATTTTGGTTTTGAAAGAGTGACTGAAATTTGGGTCCAAGCATTTTTTGGATCTGAATAATTGAAAATTCAATTAATCTTTCTTCGACAAGAACCAAATCAAATACAAAATGTTGGGAATTCTTCCCAACCAAACCTAATCATAAAGCTAAACATGTATTATATTGAAAAGAACATACTATTTTATCATAAAATTATGACATTGATATATTAGATAGTACTATATAATAAAATTTTACTTGCACATTTCGTGTAAGATTGTACCATGAACTAGATATAATGAAATGAATAAAATGGTCATGCAACTCTTTGCTCATTGTCATCCAAAGTGAAGTGACAACATGGAATTTTCAGTTTCAGATAAATGAGTGAGTTTCATAGGATTTTGGCATAAGTGAGAGGGTTAATTGGATAAATGTCTTTGGTAAAAGTTAGGCTACTTCAACTAAGAAAAAAAACTATAGTTCAACGCAATGCACTCTGTTTTACATGAAGAAAGTTGGTCAGGATGCATGTATCTTAAAACAAGATATAACATTGAGAAATAAACATGCATAGCTTATTTTGATCTCACATACAATAATATCTAACATGAACTGTTATTTTTCTACATGTACACCATATATGTCCTATATTTGGTGAATCCAAGTAAGTTTTGAGTTGGGCAAATTCTAGGTCTACGCTGGTTTCGAGTTTTAAATTTAATAGTTTGAGTAATTTTGGGTTTTGATAGAGTCATTAAAATTTAGGTCCAACTAACTGAAAATTTGATCATTTGTTTTTTTAACAAGAGCTGCCCCGGAATCAAAATATTGACTGTCTTACAAACCAAAGCCAAATTTACAGCCAAACATATGTTGTAACTAAAAACAACTTACTATTTTAACATAAAATTGTAGCGATAATATATTAAATAATAACATATATATTAAAATTTAGATTTTTTTTATTGTGTAACATAATGTACCATAAGACATAGATAAGGAAACAAAGGAAATTGTCAAGTATCTTCCCACTCATTTTCGTCTGAACTGAAGTGATGAAGGGGTATTTTTAGCATTTTAGGGTATTGAGCAGGTTCTATGGGATTTTGGCATAAGTGAATGGGTTATATTGAAAAAATTCTTAGGTTTGAGTTAGATTACTTCGAGTTGGCAAAAAGTATAGCTCTACACAACAACACCTATTTTACATGAAGAAAGTCAATCATAATGAATGTATCTCAAAATATGGTGAAATGTTTAGAAATAAAAATGTAGGCCTTATTTTGGTCTCACATAGAAAAATGTCAATTATATTGTATCTATGTATATTATATCTTCTATATTTGAAGTATATAGGTCAGTTATGGGTTGTGAATTTAAAAGCATGGTCAATTTTCAATTTTGACAGAGTGATTAAATTGGTCCATGTCGGTTGTGAGTCTGACTAATCAAAAATCAAATCAATCTTTCCCAAACTAGAACTGACCCAAACCCAAAATATTGAAAGTGGTACTAACAAAAGCCAAACTGAAAGCAGAACATGTTTAATTGAAAATAACTTACTATTTTATCATAATTCGGTAACATGAATGCATTAGATAATTATAAATACTAGAATTTAAATTGCACATTTTATACAGGATAATGTACCATGAGTCATAGATAATGAAATGAAGAAAACGGTCAAGAAACATTCCACTCATTGCCATCCAAAGTGAAGTGAGGAGAGGGGATTTTTAGCAATTCTCATAACTAAGAGGGTTTTATGGGATTTTGACATAAGTGAAAGGGTTATTTAGAAAATAGTTTTTGGTCAAAGTTAAGCTACTTCTGCAGGGGGAAAATATTATTTTAGACATTGCACTACAATTTACCTAAAGAAAGTTGACGATGATGTAGGCATTTCAAAACAAGATACAACACTAAAAAATAAAAATGAATACCTTATTTTAATCCCACATAAAACCACTAAAACTAGGATTAGAATACATTCACATCCGTAGGGGAATCAAGTTCATCCATGATGTCATATGAGATGTCCTTTTAAATATTATCTCTCATGCTAGGATAAAAGTCTTGAAAGATGCCCCAGTTTCCTTTATGGGGACACATCGTTATGGTTTCCACACTCAGAGACCTATTGACATCTTGTTATGTGATTATACTAAAGGAAATCACAATTTATTTGATAAAATGTCAAACATAAAGCGATATTTCTCTACATGTGTAGCTTATATGTTCTATTTTGATGAATTTATGTAAGTCTTAGGTTAAGCAAATTCTAGATCTATGTCAGATCTTGGTTCTGATTTAACAATTTGGGTTAATTTTTTATTTTTATAGAGTGACTGAAATCTAGGTGCAAGCAGGTATGGGTCTGACTAATTGAAAATCCCATCGATATTATTTTACCAAGAACCATCTGGAATTGATAAAACTTCCAACCTAAGTCAAGCTTAAAGGTAAGCATATGTGTAACTTGCATAACTGAAAGCAAGTTACTATCTCAACATTGTTACCATATAATATATACCAAAATGGAAATTGCATATATTATGTAGGATAATATACCGTGAGCTAGAATCAAGAAATGTAGAAAAGGGTCAGGCAACTTTCCATTTGTTGATAGGTGATATTCAATGTTTCTGATAGATATGTAGGTTTTAGGGGATTATTGCATAAATGAAAGGGTTATTAGTAAAAAAGTATTTAATTTAAGTTAGGAAACTTCTTTGGACAAAAAGTATAGTTTTATACAACTCTATATATTACATGAAGAAAGTTTATCATGATACATGTATCTCAAAACAAGATAAAATACTAAGAAAATAAATTTGTATACCATGCTTTGATCTCACATAAAAAATATCAAGAACGAAGTGTTATTTTTTACACATGCACCTTGTTTCTTCTATATTGAACGAATACATGCATATTCAAAGTTGAGAAAATGCTAGGTCTATGTCAGTTTTGGGTTTTGAATTTAACATTTTGGGTCAACTATGAATTTTGGTAGAGTGATTGAAATCTGAGTTCAAACCAATTATGGGTCAAACTAATTGAAATTCTAAAAAATTATTTTGAACA
Source organism: Alisma plantago-aquatica (assembly GCA_963693085.1). Taxonomy (NCBI): domain Eukaryota; kingdom Viridiplantae; phylum Streptophyta; class Magnoliopsida; order Alismatales; family Alismataceae; genus Alisma; species Alisma plantago-aquatica. The sequence continues at coordinate 233,169,246 of OY856411.1, read as the reverse complement.
AGAATCAACTAGAACCCAAAATATTAAAACTAAAGTCGAGCTAAAAGCTAAACATATTTTGTAATTGATAAGAACTTACTATATTAGCATAAATGTGTACCGTCAATATATTAGATACTAATATATTATTTCAAGTTGATGGGATGCTAAATAAACCCTCAAAATGATTACGAAAAAAGAAGAATATGGTTTGGTAGAATTTAATTGATTCATTGTTTTCACAGTCCAAATGACCTAAGTTACATTGGTCAAAAATTTAAATTGCAACTCAAATGTAAGATAATGTATCATATGTTAGAGATAATAAATGAAGAAATGGATACAAAACTTTTCATTTGTTGTCATACAAAATAAATGGATGATTGGGGATATTCATCAATTTTGATAATTAAGTGGGTTTTATGGGATTTTTGCATAATTGAGAGGGTATTGGAAAAAAGTCTTTGATAATTTAGACTACATCAAATAGGCAAGAAGTATAGTTCTACACAAAACACTCTATTTTACATGAAGAACGAAAACCATGATGTAGGTATCTCAAAACAAGATAAAGCTCTGAGAAATAAAAAATGTATACCTTGTTTTAGTCTCACATACCAAAATGTTGGACATGAATTGTTACTTTCTACCCATATACCTCATATGTTCTATTTCATAAATGCATGTAAGTTCTGGGTTGAGCAAATTCTAGGTCTTGGTCAGATTCATGTTCTAAATTTAAAACAATTTATGTTAATTTTTATTTTAATAGAGTGACTAATATTTGAGTCAACATTAGTTCTGGATAAGTTTTTAACAAGAACCAATCAAAACCCAAAATATTTACAGCGCTACCAAACAAAGACAATTAAAGTTAACATATATTGTAACTAAAAATAACTTACTATTTTAGCATAAATTGTAATGCCAATGTATTAAATAATAATATACACCAAAATTCTAATTAAAGTTGGTATCAAAAGGAATGGCTCCTTTGAATCTTGGGGATGTGGAGGGGAGACTAGAGAGGCAATTGGGCGAGTGATAGAGAAGTCGAGACGTGAAGCCACCATAATATTCCTTGATTCTCCTATCATCGTAAGTGATAGCAGAAGGAACGCTCCCCGTGATTCATTGATTTCAGTTGTGAAAGAGGCTAGATCGTGGTCAGATCTATTTTCTCTAGTTCCTTCATTGCAAAATCAGAAGTTGCAGAAAACCAGGACAAACTGACAAAGGGGAAATTGGTCTTTCCTAAGACTATAGCATAGCGCAACACGAAGCAATGAGTCATGCAGTTGTCAGGTACGTGATAGGCCTCAAACCTCACTAGATAACCCTGGTAACTCATTTTGCACAAATCAGGAAGGTCAAGGGGTCGATTGAGGTGAGATCAAGGGGTAAGTTTTTTTCCTTTTCTGTTCTTCAATGATGAGGATTTGGGAACAACGTTGGATGGAGGGTCGTGATATGTTGTGAGGAAGCCTTTGGGTGTCAAGCGTTGTGAGAGAGGTGGATCCATTGAAAATTTTAAACTGATGGAAGTTACAATCTGGTTCAAAAATCATGACCTTCCCTTGGATTTATGCGAGGAGGAGATATTTTGATACATTAGATCCTTCATAGGGAACCTTGTGCAAACTAAAAACATGACCCTTTCATATTGAAGTCTGGGATTTTCTCATTTGTAGGTTCTAGTGCCAGTGGATTTTGATTATCAGAAAGATTTAGTTCTCCAAAGTGAATATGGTACTACCAATGTTGTTAAGTTTGAATATGAATGGGAGCCTTTGAGATGATTGACTTGTGGAAATTTTTGGAATGGAACTTCGCTCTATAGTACCCTATTCGATAGCTTGGCACAGAAGGAGAAAATCCAAAAATAGATACATTCTAATTTAGAGAATATAGTTTGGAAGACAAAGAAGGAAATGACTATCGAGGGGAGTGATAATGACTTCTTATGTGATATTGTGTTTGGAGTTGCATATTAGGGAGTGTATGGGATTTCTTCCTTGTCATCTCATGTTCATGAGTTAGTGATTTGTACTAACAGTTCTTTTGACAAAGAGAAACTCTAATGGCATGAGCCCTACTATAACTTGTACTCTGTCAAATATGGATGGGTGAAAATAGTTGGTGTATCTAAAATTCCACCTCAATGCTATATAAATACTATTGCATCATCTAGACATATTGAAGTTTCACTAAAAAAATCACCCCTTGATCAAGATGATTCTAGGGACTTAAACAATCTTGTAGTAGCAGTGAAAACCTCCTTGAAATTGGATAGACCCCTCCCTATTGTCTCTTGGAATGTGAGGGAAGCTCATAATAAGATTCCACATATCCAAGAGAAAATGGGGAGGAGGAGGGCCAATATCTATATTATTCTTGAGTCCATGCATGATGCAAAAATATTTATGATGATGTCAAGAAGCTTTGAATTAATGCTATTTTCGTTGATAAATCAAACTTCTATTCTTACACGAGGATCATTATTATCTGGAACAATCCTCAAATTCAGATCACCAAGCTTCATGAAAATGAGAAATTAATCCATTGTATTGTTTTTTTAAGGAAGTCGGGGAGTACTCTATTCATCCCACCTCCCTCTTGTGGGAAAAATCAATCAAAAAAATTACATCTCCTGCATGCAAGGCAGGTATCACCCCCATGAAAACAACCAAAGACTCGACAAAAAAGCGTCAGACTTGCAGTCCGACCCATAACGTAGAACAAGAGGATACTAAGAAATAATATATATAGTATGAATATCGATGGAAGCTTTTGCTCTAATTAAGATGTTGTATCGAATCAAATTATTTTGTATTATGAAAGTATTTTCAATTCTTCTAATTCTAATGATGTGGTTGACTTATGGGAAGATGATTGGTCCTTGCTTGTTTTATCTCCTTCTCCAGTGGACTACTTAAGGAGATGGGTAACTAAAGAGGAGGTTGAGGAAGTTTCTAAAGGAATGAACCCTGATAAGGCCCCCTGGCTGGATGGCTTTAATGCCTTTAAGAAAAAAATAATGTCGGGACATTATTGGGCTAGATGTATTCAAGTCTATTTTGAACTTCTTTAAAAGCTCTAGGTTTCTTAAAGAATGTAATAGATCCTTCATTTTTGTATTAGAAAGATTATGGATGCTACCTTGATTAAGGATTGCAGACTAATTTCTCTATGTAACAAAGTCTATAAAGTTAACACCAAATTTCTTTCTTATAGGTTGATGAACATTCTGCTAGACTATATTTCCTATGATGCAATGTATTTGGCTGCTGATGGAGGTGAGAGTATCAGGTTTCTTTGAATAGATTTATAGAACCATTTGAGGTGTAGGAGACAGAAGACAATGATATATGGTGAGTCCACTGCTTAGCAAGAGTACTTCCATAATGAATCATACAAAAACTCATCATTTTCCTATGATATTGAGGTTGATAATGAAGAGATAATTGCAAACATCTTCTGGGCTGATGAGAGGATGAAGCTTGATTATCAGTTATTCAGTGATGCCATTTCTTTTGATACAATATTTTAGACAAATAAGAGCTACCAAAAATTAGGTACTTAAACTTAATCAGGTTGCCTTTTTCAAAGGAAGGAAGATTGGAGATGCAATTTTTTTGTCAAATGAAATCCTTAGTACCTTCCATAGTTAGACTAGTCAAGAGCTCTATCTAAAAGTTGATTTCTCTAAAGCCTTTAACTCTATCAACTGGAGGTATATTATTTCATTCTTAAGAAGATGGGGTTTCCTGATTGTTGGATTCAATGGATAGATACATGCTTCACCTCTACATCTTTTCAAGTTATCATTAACGGCTCTCTTTGTTATAATTTTACTCATTCTAATGAGTCAGGAAAGGAGACCCCATGTCTTCGTATCTCCTTGTTATTGTGATGCAAGGACTCACTACAAATATTGATTCCTTTATCAAGAAGAATTTCCTCTCACCTATTCAAGATTCTAAGAAGCTTCATGCCTCTCACATTATCTTTGTGGATTACCTTCTCACATTTTTTAAAGCTAGAGAAGAAAGTGTTAATAGTATTAAGAAAGTCCTAGACATCTTCAGGGTTATTTCTATCCTAAAGCTCAATTGTAATAAAAAATAGCTCTTCCTTATTTCTAACTCAATTCTCCTATTAAAGAGAAATAGGAGAAACTAGAGTTCTTGTCCCAATCCTTAAGCCATTGGACGCGGGACTTTTGCCTTACAAAAATTTCCTCCTTTTTTTGAAGATTTATCCACCATTAGACAAAGATCATTCAACTCACTCTATAAGTTGAAGTAAGAGGGGTTAACATCCGCAATGTATTGTAGGTTAAAGCTTCATCTTCAAGAGTTCTAGCATTTGAGGTAAAGTTCATACACTTTCTCTATTCCACCTAATTAAGGCTCTTTTGGTGAAATGTAATTTCCTACACAATTTATACATTGGAGAGCCAGAGACATGCACACATCGCACAACCATCACCACATTTTTGAAACCATGTTGATTGACCCAAGGGTTGATGAACCTGAAGAGAGAAAACAATTATTATTTCCTACAAGGTGGTATAACAAAATCTTGTGGTCACTAACGAAGTTAGTAATAGACTCACCCCAAACATTCAAAAACATGTCAAGGAAGTCCATATTACTAAACAAGCATCAATCTTAGAAAAAGGTTATCTTTCCATCTGTACACTTACTATCCCATATGAAGAAGGGACCCTTCAAAGGATTTCCATGAGCTCAATCTCCCTCAAATTATTATTAAAGCTACTCACACTAGAGTCAGTAGGTGGCTTCTTTCCCAACTTCTCACATGCCAAGTGGAGAGCATTAAAGTCCGATAACACACTATTTAATAGGAGTGGTCTTGAAGATAGAAATTAGGCCATTCTAGAGAATATCTCTATCATGTTCCACATTAGCTCCATACACAATAGTGATATGGATATTATACACCCCATTGGAAACAATACAATGGACTATCTGCCAGATTACGCTCACAGATGGATCCAACATCTCTAATCTAGAGCAAATCGCAACCGCAGTGGCTGAACACTTTAAAGATTTTTACACCTCCTCTACAGATGATCACCTCAACGAGTCTCTTCTTACACACATCTCTCAGATGGTTTCGATGGATGACAATGTCACCATTACAACCATTCCCTCTAAAGAAGAGATTTACAACACGATGAAAGAGATGGATGTGATGTTGCACCAGGCCCAGACGGTTTAGCTTTAAGCTTCTTCTGTGCTGCTTGGGACATCATACATTTTGACTTCATGCAAGTCATCCAGAAGTTTTTCCAAGGAGATCGATCCCATAGAAGTCTCACTACCTACCGAATCGTGTTGATTCCTAAATCTAAGGATCCTAAGTTCTTTCACACAGACTTCCACCCCATAGCTATTGAGAATGTCTCGCTCAGAATCATGGCTAGAATCATCAGTAACATGTTATCCCTAATCTTGCCAAAGATTATTTCTGAAGAGCAGGGTGCTTACATAAGGGGGAGAGATATCATACATCATATCAGGCTTGCTAAGGAGCTTATTCACGATCTGAATAGAGGTGAAGATTACCCCAATGTTGTGGTCAAATATGACATGTCCCGCACCTACGATAGAATGGAGTGGTCCATCCTACAGTCGATCCTCACCTCCTACGATATGTCCCAAGCAGTCATCCATCTATGTCTTCGCTTCTTCCGTGACACTTGGGCCTCGGTCACCGTCGGTGACCACACCGCTGGATTCTTCCCCATTAGACGCAGTTTGAAACTAGGAAACCTGATATCTCCGCTCTTATTCATCTTGTTTGAAGAACTGCTATGCAGACACATCAACCACCTTACTGATAATGGCGTCATCGCGTGATACAACACTTGAGGAGGAGGCACAACCCAACCTATTCTTCTGTATGCAGATGACCTCATTGTGTTTCTCAACACGTCACCCAGCTCAACGCATGCCTTGACGGAGGCGATGCACCTTTACACCGAATCCACCAGTCAATTTATTAATAGAGCCAAATCCTCCTGCCTTATTGGTAAGGTGGACAATACCTCTGTCGCCACTATGATCAACAGGTTGGGAGTACCAGCCACAGATCGAGCCATTCAATACTTGGGGGTCCCTATTTGCTCCAAATCTTCTAGATTGGCTAACTACAATCACCTTATTGAGAAAATGATGAGAAAAATGGCATCCTGGAAAGCTAAGCTCCTATCCTTTGCAGGTAGGAAGATGTTAATTGAACACACCTTAACTTCGACGGCAATCTACTCGGTCGCATCGATTGGCATCCCCACCGACATTTCTAAACGCATAGAGGCTATGTTATCTAGATTCTTGTGGGCAAACTGATCTAACGAGAGACGGCGAGCCTGGATCACCTGGGACCATCTCTCATGCTCCACTCAACAAGGAGGTATGAGCTTCACACCACTCAAGACGATCGAAGGTGCCTACTTACACAAAGCATGTTGGGAGATTTTGATGGGCTCTTCTCTCTGGGCTAATTTCTCTGAAACAAATACGCCTCTCATTTCTCGAACTTTCACGGCAGCTTTCCACCGTATCTGAAGATGGGGAGTAATTTGTCACCTGTTTGGAAAAGAATCTGGAAGAACTTCCCTCTTTTCATGCCTAAGTGCAGGTGGATAATTGGGCAAGGTGACATCTCGTCTTGGGATAGCAGATGGTGCGAGCGTCCTCTTAGAGATCATGTTATTCATTACAGTGATAGAAACAGAGACTTCCTTGTCCGAGACTTCTGGCTGGACAACTCCGGTTGGGACTGGACTTCCATCGAACATATCATCGACGATGGTGGTGCTCAACTCATTAGAAGATCACAAGCTGCCATTTCTCAGCACTCTGACGAGCTTATTTGGACACCTAATAGTCACGGCCATTTCACTATCATATCTGCCAAGAAGTCTGTCAATCAGACCAGTGATCCAATTGCCCCATCTAGATGGGGTGGATCTGGGACACCTCCACACCCAGAGCCAGCACCGTAGTATGGAAGCTTGGGCGAAAAGCCTTGACTACTGACGATAATATTGCTAGATGCATGATTCCCATCGTCTCTCGTTGTTCGTGCTATAGTCACCCCTCATCTGTTTCTTCACAGTGATTCAGCTACTGCATTATGGTCTGCAGCATCCAGATTAATCGACATCCCAAACTTGGCACGTACGCCCATCGTTGATATCTTCGATACAGGAAGTTCACAGCAGAGAGGCACCATTTGTGGTTGGCTCACCGCCGAACTGATTATGCTCGTTTGTTGGTCTATTTGGAAAGCGAGATGTGTGTGCAGATTCGGCAACCAAACCCTCAACCAAGGCAGGTAGTGGTCTGACATAGTTTCTCATATCAACTCAAATATCCAGAACAGATGCTTCAGAAGATCTGAGGACACTAGTTTCTATGAGCATCTACAGAGAGAAGGCATCACACAACACAAGATGAAGATCAGAAAGATCAATACGGTGAAATGGACCCCTCCTGACGTCAACCATCTCAAGCTTAACATCACCTCTGGTAGATCAATTGACCCGTCAGGGATTGGAAGGCGATGGATTGCTGGAATTATTCACAATAGACATTGCTACATCAGGCTAGCCTTCAGGATATGGTTGAACGTAGGCGAATATACATCTGCTTATATCAGTGGCATCTTAGTTGGGCTTAAAATTGCAGATGAGAAGAACATGACCATCTCCTCCATTGAAGTCGACGACCTGTATACCTATCAGATTCTTTGGAATGACCTCTCATGCCCTTGGAGAGACATCACGATCGCCAGAGAAGTCAGTTCCGTCCTTCGAGATGAAGCCATCTTGGACTATCTGGTTTCCAAAATGGTTAACTCCATTCCTAAAGAGCTAGGCATCTGGGGAAGTAGCCTAGAATCTGAGTACATCATGACAAAGCCAATCATATTCTATGGATGTTCCTATTGTGAATATGTCTATGAAATACCTTAGCCTCCTTAATTCTGATTGAGTCGTTGCTATTGCTTGTTCTATGGATGTTCCTATCATGACGTTGCATGTGAAATACCATTGCCTCCCCCTTTCGTTGGTAGGCTTACAAAGATATGTGGTCCCCCATTGCGGACAAGATGAAGATGGATACATGGAAATGTAATTTTGTATCCATAGCAGGTAGAGTGGAGTTGGCCATTTTTACACTCTCAGCTTATCACATGTTCTGGACTATCACCATTCCTCTTCCCAAACCAGTTATTGCTGACATTGAAAAAATCATCAGAGAATTTATTTGGGGAGATAGAGAAGGAATAAGAATATCTATACTATCTCTCTAGACCAAATTTGTAAAATAAAGAAGGAGGGAGGGCTTGGCATAGGGCGTATTGATGATTGGGTCTATGCTGGACTTTTAAAAATCTTTGGGATTTAGCTAGTAGTAAATTCACTTTGGGTTAATTGGATTCATGTAAACTATATCCCTGGTGCATCTTTGTGGTATGTTGATGCTAAACCTTCTGCCTCTTGGATGTGAAAAGGTCATTAAAGATGAATATGTTCTTATTTCTCGTATTACTTTCAACGATGGAAATGGTAACGAATTCCCTCCATGGATAGACACTTAGTGCCTTGGGAATACCCCCTTGCTAGATCATATGGACAAGCAACTCATTTATATAAATGGAAATGGAACCAAATGCAAGCTCAAGTCTATTTAATGGAAACTCTTCTGGAAATTCCCAGAAATCAGAGGTGATGACAAAGACTTAGACTATGGAAAGATTATTCCTAGCCTGAGGTGTAACTTGTCTGACATGATCCTTTTGAAAAGAGTCTAGATGCAAATTGAGAGATCTGTGGGAGGTCTGAAGAACCCATTACCCTATTGTTGAGTGGGGTAAGTTAATATGGAGGAACATCATCTCAAGGAGAACTTAGCAATTACTTTGGAAATTTTCCTGAATAGACTCACTACATTTGATGTTCTTAATTTATTTGGTTTTCCTATGTCTTCAAAATGCTTTCTATGTATGTAGATGAAGAACACAAGAAGCAAATATTCTTAGATTGCAAGTATCCTCATATTCTTTGGTCCTTTTATTCTAGAAAATTTAGCTCTTCTCCTAAGGATGATGAAGATTTGACAAAGGTTGATAATAAGCCCCAGCTTCCCTTAAGCACTCTGCTCTCTAAAATTTGGTTGGAGAGAAACAATATGATCTTCTCTTCCTTAGATAAGAAGCTTAAAGATGTATGTATTTAGTTTCTTACTGAACATACGATGATGTATAGATAGATAGCTTGTATAGTTTCACTATTTTTCTTTCCTTCCATCTCTCTGTATATAACTCATCCTCTTTGAGGACTTGTGTATAGTTTCCATAAAAATTAATAAATTGAGAGAAACACGCTGGGTTCAAAAAGAAAATATACCAAAATTTAAATTGTACAATTATACAATATAATGTACTATAAGCTAGATAATGAAATGTAGAAAAGAGTCTTCGATGGCAATGGATTTTCTGATAATTAAACGGTTCTTTTCGTATTTTGCATGACTGAGAGGATTGTCTGAAAAGGAATCTCCGGTTTAAGATAGACTACTTCAGCTGGGGGGGAAATATAGTACTACTAGACAACGCACTCTATTGTACATGAAGAAAATGGGTCATGATGTAGGTATCTCAAAACAAGATAAAACATGAGAAATAAAAACGTATAACTTAATTTGACAAAAAATATCAAAGAAAAAGTGTTATCTTTCCAGTTTTAGTTCCCGCATATAAACTAAAAAAATGTCGCTACCTCCTGTTTTATATATGATATATTATGATATTTGGGCGGCCTTAAACATGCAAAGTGTAGAGCAGCTCGCCAAACGGACGACCTGCTGTCCATGTTCTTGGAAATGGCTGGAGAGTAAGAAGGAACCATAAGAGGTGGACCACCCTCCACTAGGTTACACGCCACAGGCGCAGGCCCATGTCTGCGGGACAAAGGAAGAGGACATTGATGGGACCCCTGCAAGATCAACGGCCACGCGCAGATCTGGCAAGCATGTGTATATATGGACCATATGGTCCCCTACTGCAATCAATCAGCCCCTAACAAGATGCATGGTCTCCACATGGAAGCAAGGCAGTGGCGGAGAAGGGCGGCGGTTCCACGGCAGTACACGGCGGGCTGTCACGGCCACTGCCACCCACTTGCCGCTGTCTTGTGTGTGTTACGTTGCTTACGCGTGGTAAAGATTACCGAAGCAGTTAGCTAGGTAGCTTGCAGGTCTTTGCATAGAAGGTATATGTAGCAGTAGTAGACTAATGTGACGATGAATGTTTAGCGTAGTAAAAGCATGCAGAATCAGTTACTTGTGGAGAATGAAGATAGGCGGTGGTGGCCGGTGGGGTTGTGGGGGTTGATGGCGATGGTTGTGGACCTTCTGACTGAAGGTGTGATGGTGGTGATGGTGGACCTGCAACCACGACTTCACTAGTTGCTGCTTGCTGCAGATTGAAGGTTTAAGCTAGCGGCGGTGACTGCGTGGTTTTGATTAATCGCAGGCTGGCCTGCAAATGTGAAGTCCCTTTCACGTCTTCACTCCGTTTCAGAGCTTGCAGCTTCTGCGTCGTCTAGGGTTCACCCTGCCTAATTGGGGTATAGGTCGGCAGCAAGTAGCAAAGGGACCATCTTGTGGGTTTGCAGTTTGTTAGGTCATGTACCACAACTGACATATTTATATGGAAAAAAAACCCAAATAGCACACTTTTGCATAAATATTTACCACTATAGCACCTTTTTCAACTTATTACACTTTCAGCCTAAAACGCCACTTTATTTGGCGTTTTACTGTTGCGGGGTTAGAAAGCGCCACTTAAAGTGGCCTTTTATACTAAAAGCGCCACTTAAAGTGGCGTTTTAGAGTAAAGGCGCCACTTAAAGTGGCGTTTTATAATAAAAATTATGTATATGATACCATGTAATAATTATAAATTGATTTATAAAATGATGACACGCCATGTGAATGCATTCTAATCCAAATGTAAAATGATGTTGTTAAATACATGTTTTTATACTTTTTGGAACATCAAATTTATTTGATAAAACGATGACACACCATATATTACTATATGAAAAATCCTTAAAAATATAAATATAAAATAATACAAAAACACTTATTTATATATTTTATTTTTTAGTAGATTCACTATCCAGTCAGACTTCTATATACAATTATATATATATATGTTGCTTTTCGAAATTACACATATTATTTTTATTATAATGCAAGGAATAACGTATATGCTATTTTATTTATTTTCATCATTAGATAGAAATGGCAATATTTATAATTCAATAATTAATACAATTTTCATAACATGTATTTTACTTTAGATAAAAATTATGATTAAGTTAATGTCATTATGCATATATTATTTATCTTAAATTTATTATATAATAATATAATAAATTTAAGATAAATAATATATGCATAATGACATTAACTTAATCATAATTTTTATCTAAAGTAAAATACATGTTATGAAAATTGTATTAATTATTGAATTATAAATATTGCCATTTCTATCTAATGATGAAAATTTATATAATAAAGTTAATGTCATTATGCATATATAAAAATTTATCATAACATGCATATATTATTTACTTTAGATAAAAATTATGAGTAAGTTAATGTCATTATGCATATATTATTTATCTTAAATTTATTATATAATGACATTAATTTACTCATAATTTTTATCTAAAGTAATATACATGTTATGAAAATTGTATTAATTATTGAATTATAAATATAGCCATTTCTATCTAATGATGAAAATAAATAAAATAGCATATACGTTATTCCTTGCATTATAATAAAAATAATATGTGTAATTTCGAGAAGCAACATATACATAAAATTGTATATAGAAGTCTGACTGGATAGTGAATCTACTAAAAAATAAAATATATAAATAAGTGAGATATTAGGGATTAAGATTCAAGACATGTTGTAAAATATAGACAATTTAACAATGAAAAAATAACATGTAGTTGATAGTAATATCTTAAAGAATAAATAATATGTAATAATTCTCTAATTTTTTTGTATTATTTTACATTTATATTTTTAAGGATTTTTCATATATTAATATATGGTGTGTCATCATTTTATCAAATAAATTTGATGTTCCAAAAAGTATAAAAACATGTATTTAACAACATCATTTTACATTTGGATTAGAATGCATTCACATGGTGTGTCATCATTTTATAAATCAATTTATAATTATTACATGGTATCATATACATAATTTTTACTATAAAACGTCACTTTAAGTGGCGCCTTTACTCTAAAACGCCACTTTAAGTGGCGCTTTTAGTATAAAACGCCACTTTAAGTGGCGCTTTCTAACCCCGCAACAGTAAAACGCCAAATAAAGTGGCGTTTTAGGCTGAAAGTGTGCTAGTTTGGGAAATAAGTTGAGAAATGTGCTATACTGGTAAATATTTATACAAAAGTGTGCTATTTGGGTTTTTTTCCCTATTTATATTCAGTTTCTGCTCTAACTAACCGACCTATCTAATTATGGTGAGAAGTGAATTTAGTGTCGTTTTTTAACCAGGTCGAATTGCCAGATCTGACGCAGACAAATATGACAAGCCTTATTCACTCTCTCGTGTAAGTTGCGCGTTGTAGAGAAACAAACTGCCAAGTTTTTGGGGATCTAACGTCGAAAGGGTTTAGGCGTCCTCCTCGATCGTCAAAATGGGCACTGAACAATACGTCCGGGATCTCATCCAACAAGCAGTCAACTATAATCTGCTCAAGAATGATGCAAACCAAGGTGCGAAGACTCTGAACGGCATCTCCGCGTCCGTCGTTAAGCAGCGAATACGCATACAAGAATGTACCGTACGTGTGTGGCCATTGGAAGCAAGCTCTTTGGCTTGCCTTTGTTCTGTGACTGGTTAAAAGCCAATTGAAGCAACCGATTGAAAGTAATAAGGGAATAAGGGATAATATTGAGAAGTTGCACACATAATTAAAATAACGTTTCCGTATGATGCCCTTAGCTAATTGGAGGCTGCTTATGAATGGCTGTTGTTCCTTGTTTATCCTGATTTCATCTTGATACGGTGTCAATTTTTTGTTGTGAACTTTTGATTTAGTAGTAGAACCAGTTACTTATCTAACGCAATTCACCATATTTGTTTTGGTTCCACGAACGAAGGTTTTTGGGCAATATCGGGCATTAACCGACGCGTGCCCAAATTCATACTATTAATGAGTTGCGGGCCAGGTCCAGGTTTGGATAATTTTTGACAATCGCAGGCCATGGTCGTGCACACATTTTATATAGGGTATGTCATGTAGAAACTATCACATCTAATAGAATTACTTTATATTATGCAGTTGGCACTTCTCTTTTTTTTAGGGGGGTGGTTTTTCAATAGAAATGAAAAGCAGATAATGTATTGTGATTGGTTGATATATAGAATAAGTATATAACACATTTTATACTACTGGCTACCATGTTCGTGTGTAACTAACAATTTTTTATATCGAGTCGAGTTTGTGATTGACACAGTAACATATGAACAGAAGAAATTTTCATACATATACGGAAGTCACTTGTTTACTAAGAAGAATTAAGAAGTGTATGTTGATCGCTGAATGTAACATATATGGACTTATCTTAAAATTAGTATTTTTTTTTTGAGAGCATCTTAAAATTAGTATATTTATAACTTTATTAGCTAAATGCAATCATATAGATGATAGGATACTGTCTAGATTAAAAATACTTACAAATCACATTCAAATCTAGCATATTCAATCAAATACCATCAAAATCATCCAAACTAGTTTGAGAATTTATGAAACTTACAATTGATTGAGAAAGACATATTACCTTTTCCTGAGTAGTCCACATAATATACCTGACTGAATGATTTCAGAAACAACGTACGGATGAGTCAAATTAAGTTAGAATTTGTTGTCGATTTTTTTTAAACACGTTAACTTACAAGTCGATACATGTGTTTTTTTAGAATATGGTAATATATTGATAGCTAAAAGGTAAACTGGATTACATAATTTCATAGACGCATAAAAACACTACTGAAGTATACCTGAAATCCGATGCATGACGGGTTAGGCTACAAAATTTTACTGTGTAGTAACGGTAGAGGTCATGTTAGGCACTTTAGGAGGTTTATACTCAATAACGACAACAAACACCTTCTAGATCGTATTAAATAAGTGCACGAAATCTATGTCAGATTATCATAGTTGTTGTTTCTTTCCAGTCAGATATGATAGCATAAAGCTGTGAAGCAGATGCCACCAATCCTTCCATCTTCACTCTCTTTGATCTATAGAATTTCCATGCATGTCACTAGGAGAGGAGGGGGCCCACCCATTCTTGAGGATGATATGGTTCCGTAAGTAGAGAGAGTATTTACACTCGAGAAAAAGGTAAGAGTGGGACTCCTATTTTTTTACAGAGAGGGAAGATGGTCAACGTATCAAAATCCCCATTCGTAATTTTTTTCTCTAGTGGTCAACTTCCCTTGTATCACTCTATAGGATATTGTGCATCACTTAGGCACATGTCTCTTTCCCCATATAAGAGTAAACTAAGGACTATTAGCACTAGACACCACAACCCAAGTATTAGTGTGTAGATCCAGGATGGCTCAATTCCCATTAACAACATGAGTGTACAGTGGACGCTCCTCACCCAATGCCTTGTTCTTATGTTTCCACAAGCGGGAATCATGAGTATTTATGATATTGCCCCCCATATCATTTCCATGTGTCTTCTCATTCAAGAAACTCAAGTTCCGTTTGGTTGCCTCAGGAAGTGGTTAACTCTTTTGAGATTAAACTCTCTCAAAATCTCTTTGGTCATTGAATTGATAAAGTCTCAAGTCTAAGGGGTTTGGGTATCATATTCCATGACACACCATGTGATAGAGTGGTTCTTGCTTTAATTTTGAGGACAAAATTTCTTTTAAGGTGTGTAGGATGTGATGGATTGAACTTTTTAAAACCTTGAGGATAATATTTAAATCCATATGTTTTGAGTTACTTTGAGAGTTCCAAGCATTTTGGTAAAGTTAAAGTGTTCCTTGATGTTGATCTTATGATTCATACCCCTTAATATATGCCTCTTTGGAGTATTTAATTGATAAGTGAAATGGCTGAATTTTGTCAATAGATTTGAGTAGAATGTAGCTTGAGAGGTGATAAAGCTATGGTTAAAAGTTGTGGGCAATTGGAGGATCCTAGAGGAAGTTATGTAGGTTTGAATATAGTGAAATAGTTTATATTATAAGTGTGATTGATAGACCTAAGTCTAATAGTTTCATCCTAAGTTAGGTTTTTTCTCCCTCCCCTTTCTAAGTAATGGGCTGTGTGGCCTCTTCTGCACCCTAGATCCTTAATATAGTGGTCATGGCCTTGTGAAAGAGGAGCCACATATCTAGTATTTCTCAGATCCCATCTCATCCGCATGCGAGTTATCAAGCGGTTAGAAGACAATCGTGGGTGGCTAGAGGCCACGACCGTCGTTGGCCATGATCGTCAAGAACATGGAATGTAAAAGGGAAACAAGTGGAAGGTTGGACTTACCTTGTTGAGACGAGAAGCCTGACCCATCATTTTTGGTTAGTGGGCGAGAGAACAAGGAGAATGAGCCCTCTGTTTCCAGTGGCTCTCTACCGCAATGAGTAGGTAATAGATGGGAGAAGGGAGAAGGGACAAAAGGGGCTTTCAAGGAAGATAATGAGTGGAAAACACTCCCAACCGCTAGATGAGATACAGACATGCCTAAACTACCCTCCCATCGCAGTTACCATGGCCGACGACCTTCATCTTGTCTAGAGATGAAGACAGAGCTCGGGGGCTATGAATAAGTGTCTCCCATCACTTTTACAGGATATGGTGAAGTTCATTGAAGGGATCTGATGCTTTACAAAGCATTTGATCTAAGTTTGGATGTGTAGGAGATTTTTCCCTCTTATGATGTGTCATAGTTGCACTAGCAATGTTGAGTTTGTGGAGGGATACCTCCAAAGTCGAATTCTAGTGGAGGAGTAGCTGTCGGCATCTGTAAGATCTCACTGAAGATATTGATAGTCCTAGAAGTGGCCGACGAGGAGAGTAGAGCCGCATGTTCATTACTGGAGGTTCTTGCCACGGTGGCGGCCCTCGCACAGTGGAAGAACATAGTCCCACTCAGGACTTGGACGACATGCAACGAAGAAAAGAAGAGGGACCGGTCCAAACCCTGAACTAGCCCAATCCTAGCCCACTTAGAATAGAAAGGGACCCGCAGTAAACCGGCCATCTTGTAGCCAAACAAGAACGAACTGGCCAGCTCCAAGTAAAGCAGTGTGCCCCCAAAAATGGACATGTGGTGACGCCTGATTTGGCAAGAAAAAGGTAAAACCTAGAAATGCTCAAATCTTTAATAATTCATAGAAATCAGCTCAGTTATCATAAAATTATAAATAAGATACTAAAATTATCAAAAAAATGAGTAGAACCATATGGAACCATAATATCTATCTTATGATGAATAAAAATTTTTGATATCATAGAAGATGTATTATACTCACTTGATGTATAATAAATACCAAACGATGGACTAAAATTATGGAAATGTTCCAATAACTCCTAAATATGACATGTAATCCATCTGATGTCAATAATTATAATGTTGATGCACAAAATCATGTAATTTTCTTAATGTGGCTATATCGGGCTAATAACCCTAAATAAAATGTAGAAAATACATTTATGATCAATAAATGATGGAATTCACATAACACCCTCATATCAGTAATTGGAAGTTAATATGAAACCGTGAGATCAGTTAGATGCATAGAATTCATGTTATATGAAGATGACCCTTAATACATGTATGTAACCCTAATTTGACTAATGAATGTAACCTAGGGTTGATATGTGCACATAATTATATGCAATCAAATAATTAGATCAATTATCTTAATATGGAATACAACATCAGTAACATCAATACTAGATAATTCTAAGTGATTATTACAAATAATGATGCACAAACCTAACGAGCTAAGTCAAACCCCAAAATGGACATACCAGAGTTATGATGTTGAGAACCTCATGGTGATGTGTGATCTTGTCCTGATCAGGGGTTGACCAATGTGGTAATTGTAAGGAGTGGAATCCCAGAGGGGAACCACCCCCTACTAAAAAGGCAACATCCCAAAACACTAACATATTTTTTTTCCAAATGGATGAAACCAATTTATTCAACATGAATGTATCATAACACCAAAGTATAGTTGTGGAAAAAACATTGACTATATTCAATTTATCATAATATTACAGCAGTACTTCAACATCATCTCCCATGAGGGTTTACATAAAGGGTACACCATAAGGATATAGTAGAGGGAAATCTAAACCATGATAACTTTGTCTCCAAGCTTTAACTCCTTAAACTATGCCCATATCTTCATGCCAAATCATCCAAGTCCTTCACCTAGGGTTGAAAGAATACCCCAGTAAGAAGAGAAAAACAAAAGACATCAGCAAAGGCTGGTATGTGCATATTAAATAGGAGATTGAGCAATTTAGAAGAATAAAGGACATCAATTAAAAGGCATCCCATACAAAAGTAAAGTACTACCCAATCGGGCATAAAAGAATATAACCAAAAAAATAAGAATGAAACAAAAGAGTATATAAACAAGACATCCATGTGTTACATTGGTGACAAAACCAGAATAATATATCATGTTGGTAGGAAATACACATCTACCAAAAATAATGTGTGGTGAGCAGGGTCTTGTTGTTGGTATGTATGCCCTGAGAGCCAATCATGTGATGATTGGTGGGATACATTAAGATTGATTTGATAAACATCAAAGGCGAGCTTCCAATTCTTTCTAGTTCAGTCATATGAGATACTGATAGAACAGATTGAACGTCTAAAGAATGACAGTACTCAATGACGTATGCCTTCAGGTTCATGACCTGAACGATGAGATCATACGGATGCTAAGAGTTTGTACATTCTTGTTATGTCCCTAGTCGGATGTCATTGTGGAAGGTAGATAGACAACAATGACACACAAGACTAGAGTGTGGTGTTGGTTGATGACAGAATCTCATTAGTCATGATATAGAGATATCAAACCAAACACATAGGTACTTGTTAGAGAACAAGTGTACCGGACAGACCCACCGTGAGTTTGACACATGGAACCATGAGATGGTAGTCACAGTCAGTACTCATAGTGATGGTGGTGAGTGTGATTCTTAGACCTGAAATCACTGCACTCAACACATGTCGTTGGGCACACTTTGACATCATCAAACGCAGTCCTGAAACATGGGTTGTTATAAAGGTGATGATTGGGTGGCTTTGACACATGGGGCTTTTGAGGGGTGAGTGATAGATATGGGATTTGTCCCTCCTGAGGGAGTTTGATATCCATGGCCACTTGATGAGTAGGATTGAGAAAGGCATGCACGCATGTGTGAATCAGTATATGATACTGATGTCATACATATCTCTTCCAGTCTACTCTGAGATCAAGGAAGTGAATGAATGTTGACAGGATGACTGTTCCATGCCTCGAGTTCATTCGGGATATCAGCGATAAAGGAATTATACATTCGCTGTAACACCATTCACGGATTGTAGGATGAAAGTTGTTCTCCAACTTTCTACTTTCACTTGGGTAGCACTGATGTGTGACTAGGCACCGCTCTTTGCTTGTGAAGTCATAAGTGTTATGAACTTTCACTGCCAACGTGAAATGGACCTGCAGGGTCACACACATAGGATTTAACTTGGAAGAGGAGTTTTGTCCACAAAGCAATGTTTAGATTGATTACTAAAAGAGTTTGGTAGTTCAATTAAACACTCAATCAGTCGATGGCTCAATATCGTATGGTTCAAGGTGTTGAACGCATTGATTGGAGTATCAGATTGATTGAAATCGCAATTGACTGATTTTGCCCAACCTGTGCTCCCAACCGATCGGTTCATGTGATGAATCGGTCGGCTGAGGTTGTTGAACCGGTTGGCTGGAGTGTCCAGGCCGATCGGCTCATGCCCAGGTTGAAACGACCGGTTCAAGGGTTGAACCGATCGGCTCAACTGGTGCAACCGACCAGTTGGGAAAAGTCATGTCGGCAAGAATTTTCCTTTGGTTTCAAATTGCCCAATTCGATTGGGAATAATATTGGTATTCGATACCAATTGGGAAAGAAACAAGGAAAGTCTTTTTGAGCCGGATTAGGACCATGAACCGATCGGTTCAGGGCACCAACAGATCGGTTGGAGTGCCCAAAATGATCGGCTCAGGTCCAACCGATCGGCTCAATGGCCGAACCGATCGGTTCAGTTGTGAACCGATCATTTCAAGTTGCGAACCGGTTGCTTTTTGTGGAAAATTCTCGAACCCTTCTACTCCTGCTTTAGTCCCGCATTGCCCGGGATGGAGAACCTTGTCCCATGACTCTCCTATATATAGGGGTATTGGGGGCTTCTCAAAGTACAGCTCAGTGCAACCAGTTGCTCTGCAAGTTGTCGTTCTCTCTGGTTTTGGTAACCGTGAGAGAGCTCGAGCAAGTGCTTCCCGCAAAAGGGAGGTGCAGCAAGGGAAGGACAACTGCAGTTGCAATAAGAGGCAGGAGAGCGTGTTGGCGACTAGTACATCAACAGGAGGGTGCGACTCCTTCCACTTCCAGAGGAGGGACAAGGAGTGTGGAGTTCCAGGTGGTCCGTGTGGACTACTACAGAGGCGGGAGGACACTGCCGCTTAGGAGGACAACTGTCATCCGACAGTCCGGTTCGAGTAGGAGTTGTCAGTCCCGGTGCGACCAGGAGCTGCACAGACACCGTCGAAGTCCGGAGTTGAAGACCGCGCATTACGCGAGGTATTGTCGCCGAGCAAGCCTCGGGACAAGGTATGATTCCGCAAATCATTCTTTCCTATTATATAGACGTTGACGCGTTTCCTCAGTATGGGTTGGGGAGAAAATTTTTGTTTCCGCTGCCTTCTCTGTCTCCCCTAAAACCCAACAGTGGTATCAGAGCCACGTCAGCTGTTCTATATTTTAGGAATATCGATATGATCGATTTTGGTTTGTCGCCTTTAATTATTGCATACGATGCGAATAATATCGGCTTTATGCATGTCCAATCCTAAATCCACAAATCCCTAATTACATATATGATATGTATTATTAATGCACTCAATACGCGTCGCCCTTAAACGAGTTTTGTGGTGGATGTGTATAGCGTGATTATGGCCTATAAACCCCTATCTGTGATTGGTTGTGTGTGGTTGCTTGCATCTCGGTCTGCGCACCGATCTTCTCTCTCTTATTCCTGATGTAACTCGAAATAATTCGAGATTCTTTCCTATCTTTGCTCCCCCCGAATGTAACTCGGGGTTTCTTTTAAAGCAATGTAATAAATAGGATAGAATTTTATTTCATGTTATGTCAAAGACTGGCGGACATCAAGACGACTGCTCAGACGGTCGGTTCAAGGAGTGAACCGATCGGTTGACCTTCTAGACGGTCGGTTCGAGGAGTGAACCGATCGATTGATGACCGGTTCAAGGAGCGAGACGAGCGGGTGGCGGACATGACGAGATGCACGACGACCAGGCAAACCGATCGGTTGGAGGAGCCAACTGATCGGATGGTGGCACCCAGACGACCGGCTGGAGAGTACAGATCATTCATGTGATGAGTTGATCTACTCGGATGGCAAGGCACAGAGTTCATCTTGTACAGGTTGCATGTGATGTAGACCTAGATGACCGTGATTCCTCTTGGCTCGAGGAATCACATTAGGATGGCCATAATCATCGCTTTTTATCGTTTGTGCATGTTTTCTGTGGGATATAGCATGTATATGATACGTACTATGTATTGTGGTCATTGGATATGTATATGTATATAAAACCAAATCCCTCATTAAAATATTAAGTTTTAGATGCCTTCCAAATGCGACACACATGAAAAGCTTGATCGACCAAGTGTGGGCATGCCCAAGCGTGGTGCACCGTCTATCTCGTGGAAGCGTGAAGGATGAATGTGTGGGTCTGCCCAAGCAGGGTGCATGTTCATCGTGTTTGCTTTGGGTCGGACTTAACAAGGTGACCTAGATAGGATCTAGCGCCTTGAGGCATGGAGATGATCATTGCAAGGAGTTGTAGATGACATCTTATCAAGAGTTGCATATGATGCAATTGGCAAAAGTTGCCTACCTGAGAGATCTATGTTGTGGGTGACATCCCAAGTTGGTCCATGACTTAGAGGATTTCAGGATCTTGCCCACTAGAAGATTGTACGCTGCAATCTTCCGAATTGATGGTGAGGGCTATCAATTTGAAGTAAAATAGTGGGAGCGATAATTAATTAAAGGCCTAATTATATCGTCAATTTTAAATCAATCAAATAAGTCAAAAATGAGTTTTTGGACTAAAATTGCATATTTTCCTTTTGTAGTTCAAATGGCAACAAACAACAACAACTTTTCTTTACGATTGGTCCTTGACAAGGACAAGCTAAATGGGACAAACTTCCACGACTGGTATCGGACATTGAGAATTGTTCTCACTCAAGAGCGTAAGCTCTATGTCCTGGATACTCCAATTCCAGAGGAACCCGCTCCTAATGCACCAAAGACAGAAAGGGATGCTTACAAGAAGCATTATGATGATGCCATTGATGCAAAGTGCTTGATGCTATGTTCAATGAACCATGAGTTGCAGAGGCAACATGAGAACATGGGTGTCATAGAGATGATTCTGCATCTCAGGAACATGTATGAAGATCAGGCACGGCAAGAGAGGTACAATGTTTCTAGGGCGCTGTTCAAGTGTGTCATGACAGAAGGAGATCCAGTTGGTCCTCACACACTCAAGATGATTGGGTATGTGGAGAACCTGCAGAGACTGGGATTTCCACTGAGCCAAGAGTTGGCTACTGACATGATACTGCAATCGTTGCCAGAATCTTACAGTCAGTTTGTGATGAACTACAACATGAACAACTTTGATAGGCCACTGTCAGAGTTGTTGGGCATGTTGAGGACAGCCGAGTTACAGATGAAGAAGGACAAGCCTAAGTCCGTGATGGTGATCACGAGCAAGAAAGGCAAGTCCAAGCGCAAGGGCAAGGGCAAAGCTAAGAAAGGTTCTGAAGCTAGCCAGGAGTCCAAGCCATCTTCAGCTCTCAAGGCCAAGGGAGGCGTGACAAAGAAAGGAAATTGCCACCATTGTCAAAAGCCAGGACATTGGAAAAGGAATTGTCCTCTCTACCTGGAAGAACAAAAGAAGAAGGAGGCGACTGAAGCCTCTACTTGAAGGTGTCATGTAAATAAACTTGTAACACTTTTTGAGATATATGATATCAAGATGTAAAGTGTAAAGCATTCTTACTTGGGGCAAGTGTTGCCTTTATAGATAGGAATACTTTAGTTTATTTTCAGCCAATAAGGCATGTAATACAGTTATGAACTGCTATTTCATACTTGCCAATAGATAGAAACACTTTATTTTTGCATATTGTATGACAATGATGGAAATTAATAAAGAGATGTTTCAATTTATAAAGATGTGATCTTTGTGGCAATGCCTTATTTATCTTGTGATATTTGATATGCATAAGATAAGACGATACCTAAAAGTTATAGATAACTCAAACAATTTAATTAGCATTAATCATGAGAAATTCATTTCTAGTTTCCATGTGATGGATAAAACTAGACTCTTTTGGTTAGAGAACTAGTAAGAGACATGAATATCTTGGACATGATTAATCAATCTTCACTAATGTAGTGGGAGAGTGATTATCCTATTAGGTATAATACATGTGATGTATTTACATACCTATTGGAATAAATGCTAATACTTCAAATGGTGTTTAGAGAAATACCAATATGAATATCTTGAAGTGTTCAAGATTATCATAAATGAAGTACAAATTTGGTAAAGTATTAATTCTTGATGAGATCAATGAATGAAATACTTGGACCAAATGTTTGAGATCCTTATGAGTGATTATGGTAGTGTATCATAGTGAACTCATGATTAAGGCATGGTGATGTCTGAATCAAGAAGGAATCATACTCTAAGGAGTTAGAGAATGATTATCAAATAACTGAATTCTTCTTAATAAATGAATACCCCACACTAATAAAATAAATTAAGAATCACAAGGGTTGTGAGTTCTTATATCTTTAACAGATACACCTCAATTATCTATGTGATGAGTTGTTCATGTGATGAGTCAACTATCAAGATGAATATGAGGAACCGAATTTTGAGTTATGGTTTAAAACCATTACATCCTAAATGACTTCCATGTGAACCATAAGGTATGACCTTGATGGTAGCACTCATTGGATCATATCCATAAGTGCAGATGAGTCTTAAGTGTTAAGACACATGGATAACATTTTGAGAAGGATGATGCTTGTTGCAACTTAATGACTAAGACATTTGGCATATGGATACTAAAACCGCATTCCTATGAGGAATAAAACCAGGATGTGTACGTGACACAGCCTATAAGGTTTATAAATCCACTAATGCAAATGAAGTCTATAAGTTACAATGGACTAATCAATGTGATTGATTGAGTTCAAGCAACTGAAAATCTAATCTTTATTTTGATGATATATTCAAAGGGTTTGACTGATATGTCAAAGATAAAGAAGGGATTTGTGATTTAGTGGGAGCGTGTTCACATTCCACATATTGATGTGAAATGGAAATGTTCTAGATTGGAAATCCAAATGTGGAAATTATCTTTAAGGAAGATAGAGTTGTTTCCTATGTGATAGGAATAGAGATCTATAGAGATAGTTCTCGAAAATCTCTTGACCTGGAAAGAGAAAGCATACATTGGCAATCTGTACTGAAGTGTTCGGTATGCACAGATTCAGTGGGAGAAAACTTGTCCATGTTACATGGATATTAGTATCCCAAGGTCAAGTGTCCAATTCTTATGAATAATGGGAACACTAAGAATAGATATGGATCTATCATGTATGTAATCATCCCATTATCTTTCATGTATGACATGGCAAGAATAAAATGCATTCATCATCTTGTATGTAGGACATGGCAATATGATGTGCTCATCCTGATAACTCGTATGTAGGACATGACGAGTGGATGTCTATCTACTTCCAGTAAGGGTTACTGGAATACCATGAGAACTTGATAAGTGCTTGTGAAGTACTAGTTCTATGGAGATAAGGAAGAGTTTAATGTAAAGAGTTACATTGATGCGAACTTCCGAAAGGATAGAAAATTAATCGCAAAATATATACATAAGATGTATAAAAGTGAAAGTTTGTTGATAATTGGAAATGTTCCAATAAAGCCATTTAAAAGGGAAATGTCGAGTATCTATGTGTTAGTAAACAGTAGTAGATACTATGTGGATCTGGAAGTTCATAAAATGAACTTATATTCCACTCATTGATGATAAGTCTGGAATCCTTGATCATGCAATGTGGCTAAAGGTTAGCAAAGGAATACTAGATCGCATATTACGACAACTCCATCTCATACGTATGACGTACAGCGAAGAGATGCGAGACATGCAATTTGTACAGACTTTGGCAAGGTGTTGTCATTACTCACTATGTTGGCACTAGAGCACAGTAACATGTGGGACATGTTTGAAGATCACTATGAATATGATTCAAGGGTGATTGGCTCGCAGTGCAAGTGGGAGTCTGTTGGTATGTATGCCCTGAGAGCCAATCATGTGATGATTGGTGGGATACATTAAGATTGATTTGATAAACATCAAAGGCGAGCTTCCAATTCTTTTTGGTTCAGTCATATGAGATAGTGATAGAACAGATTGAACGTCTAAAGAATGACAGTACTCAATGATGTATGCCTTCAGGTTCATGACCTGAACGATGAGATCATACAGATGCTAAGAGTTTGTACATTCTTGTTATGTCCCTAGTCAGATGTCATTGTGGAAGGTAGATAGACAACAATGACACACAAGACTAGAGTGTGGTGTTGGTTGATGACAGAATCTCATTAGTCATGATATAGAGATATCAAACCAAACACATAGGTACTTGTTAGAGAACAAGTGTACCAGACAGACCCACCATGAGTTTGACACATGGAACCATGAGATGGTAGTCACAGTCAGTACTCACAGTGATGGTGGTGAGTGTGATTCTTAGACCTGAAATCACTGCACTCAACACATGTCGTTGGGCACACTTTGACATCATCAAACGCAGTCCTGAAACATGGGTTGTTATAAAGGTGATGATTGGGTGGCTTTGACACATGGGGCTTTTGAGGGGTGAGTGATAGATATGGAATTTGTCCCTCCTGAGGGAGTTTGATATCCATGGCCACTTGATGAGTAGGATTGAGAAAGGCGTGCACGCATGTGTGAATCAGTATATGATACCAATGTCATACATATCTCTTCCAGTCTACTCTGAGATCAAGGAAGTGAATGAACGTTGACAGGATGACTGTTCCATGCCTCGAGTTCATTCGGGATATCAGCGATAAAGGAATTATACATTCGCTGTAACACCATTCACGGATTGTAGGATGAAAGTTGTTCTCCTACTTTCTACTTTCACTTGGGTAGCACTGATGTGTGACTAGGCACCGCTCTTTGCTTGTGAAGTCATAAGTGTTATGAACTTTCACTGCCAACGTGAAATGGACCTGTAGGGTCACACACATAGGATTTAACCTGGAAGAGGAGTTTTGTCCACAAAGCAATGTTTAGATTGATTACTAAAAGAGTTTGGTAGTTCAATTAAACACTCAATCAGTCGATGGCTCAATATCGTATGGTTCAAGGTGTTGAACGCATTGATTGGAGTATCGGATTGATTGAAATCACAATTGACTGATTTTGCCCAACATGTGCTCCCAACTGATCGGTTCATGTGATGAACCGGTCGGCTGAGGTTGTTGAACCGGTCGGCTGGAGTGTCCAGGCCGATCGGCTCATGCCCAGGTTGAAATGACCGGTTCAAGGGTTGAACCGATCGGCTCAACTGGTGCAACCAACTAGTTGGGAAAAGTCATGTCGGCAAGAATTTTCCTTTGGTTTCAAATTGCCCAATTCGATTGGGAATAATATTGGTATTCGATACCAATTGGGAAAGAAACAAGGAAAGTCTTTTTGAGCCGGATTAGCACCATGAACCGATCGGTTCAGGGCACCAACAGATCGGTTGGAGTGCCCCAAACGATCGGCTTAGGTCCAACTGATCGGCTCAATGGCCGAACCGATCGGTTCAGTTGTGAACCGATCATTTCAAGTTGCGAACCGGTTGCTTTTTGTGGAAAATTCTCGAACCCTTCTACTCCTGCTTTAGTCCCGCATTGCCCGGGATGGAGAACCCTATCCCATGACTCTCCTATATATATAGGGGTATTGGGGGCTTCTCAAAGTACAGCTCAGTGTGACCAATTGCTCTGCAAGTTGTCGTTCTCTCTGGTTTTGGTAACCGTGAGAGAGCCCGAGCAAGTGCTTCCCGCAAAAGGGAGGTGCAGCAAGGGAAGGACAACTGCAGTTGCAATAGGAGGCAGGAGAGCGTGTTGGCGACTAGTACGTCAACAGGAGGGTGCGACTCCTTCCACTTCCTTGTGGGACAAGGAGTGTGGAGTTCCAAGTGGTCCGTGTGGACTACTACAGAGGCGGGAGGACACTGCCGCTTAGGAGGACAACTGTCATCTGACAGTCCGGTTCGAGTAGGAGTTGTCAGTCCCGGTGCGACCAGGAGCTGCACAGACACCGTCGAAGTCCGGAGTTGAAGACCGTGCATTGCGCGAGGTATTGTTGCCGAGCAAGCCTCGGGACAAGGTATGATTCCGCAAACCATTCTTTCCTATTATATAGACATTGACGCGTTTCCTCGGTATGGGTTGGGGAGAAAATTTTTGTTTCCGCTGCCTTCTCTGTCTCCCCTAAAACCCAACACTTGTATACATCTTCTCTATAATAGGGTGGTAGCAGGGTATGTCAACATCTGCCGAGCAAGAATTTTCACATAAGCCATAATTTATAAACATGCATGAATTTTCACATATGCATTCATATGTGTGAATTTTCACATCCACATAAAATAACATTCAACATTATACTAGTAGTCACTACATGATGCATGGCAAAAGATAAATAAGAATATAAGAGAATAGGAAAGATAAGAACATCCATCCAAAAATATCCATCACATTTTGTGCCATATATACATCCACTACCATGGTGGGAAAAGAAGCACATATCAACATATAAACATCCACCTCAAAGTGGGAACATATCAAATAAGTCCAACATGCACATAGCATAAGAGAGAGTCTAAAAGAACATCCACAATCACCAGATCAATATCAAATAAGGTGGTTCACTTGAACCATGATTTTCAAAAGAAAAGATATTGTATATAGGCTAATGTCCATAGGACCAAGAGAAAGAAGAATATAGGTGATTGCTGAACATAGAATAATAGGGTTTGTATACATACCTTAAACATACGTCTTAGAAACACACTTCACCAATCCAGTTGTTTCCAAGATCAACTTTACCTAATTACAATTATTCACATGTATTTAGGTTTGTCACATACATTAATGTAAAGGAAACCCTAGTTTTGGACTTTTCAAACAAAACTCTAAATCTAACTCTAAAAAAAACACCACTGATCTATTTAGGTT
This sequence comes from Alisma plantago-aquatica, assembly GCA_963693085.1. Classification (NCBI taxonomy): domain Eukaryota; kingdom Viridiplantae; phylum Streptophyta; class Magnoliopsida; order Alismatales; family Alismataceae; genus Alisma; species Alisma plantago-aquatica. The sequence continues at coordinate 233,141,501 of OY856411.1, read as the reverse complement.
CTCCTGATTAAGAAAACATATAATTTTGCATATTTTTAAAGTTATGAAGATTAAAGTGAATTTTGGTGATTTTTATATATTTAATTCAATTGTAAAAATACTTTTTTGATAAAACTCAAAACCAAGTCTCAAAAACATTTTTGTCAGAAAGATTACATTTTTCTAATTTTAAAATATTTTCTTATCTTTGGATGAACAGTTAAAAGATATGAATTTTCAATTATCAACCAATCAGAACAATCCTTTAATCCAAATAAGTGAGAGAGGGAGGGAGGGAGTCAGCAGGTGTTGAGTTAGTTCAATATCCACTGGCCAACTCTGCTGTTCCCATTGCCATCTCAGTGTTTAGTAATTTCAACAACATGGAACTAACTAGGGAAAGTACTAAAACACCCTTTGTGAGAAAAAAAAGAAAGGGGAAACAAAAGGGTAGAATAGGAAAAACATAGGCAATCATCTCCTTGCTTAAGGAGAACAAGTCAGCCTCAACTACCAAAGAAAAAAGTTGAATTTGATGATCCAACTGGTGATTTCTTCAACCAAATCATCGAGAAACAGCTACCAACAACCCCCAACGTCAAACCAGCCTCGAGGATCCTTACCAAGAGAACCACAACTGCAAAACCCCCAAAGAAGGCTCGCCGCCAAGATTGGAAAACTAGGAACTTGAATCAGAAAGAGGGGAAAGTCAAGGCAATAAGTTTTACCATGAATTATAAGGAATCAAGGATGAGGATGGCTTTAGAGGACCATCACAAAGCTCTGTGGGTAGTTAGATGGTCTTTTAAGGGTAGACATCTGGTGACGACCCGCAACGGTGCCTTGAGGCTGGCAGCAGTAGCTGGATTGTAGGTACAAGAGCTCTGAGTCAAGGGATGTCGAACCAGTGCCAAGGAAGAACTCTCGGTGAGGCAACAGGGGAGCAACAGAGTATGCCAAGGAAGAACTCTCGATGAGGCAACAGACATTTGGAATAGTTTATATATCTATCTGATTGCCTGAGCTGAGAGGATATGGCGAAGAAAGGGTGAAATAGGGGAGAAACAGAGTAGGGAGAGCGGCCACCGTGAAATGGAGACGACGCCCCTAAACTCTGAGTATTAATAAGATCAATGGATTTGGCAAGGAACAAGGAAGGTGAAGGAGAAGAAATTGGGGAAAAAGACAAGGAGATGATGGAGAAATCAAAGAGAGAAAATTACTAGAAAAAACTCGCTTCCCAGTTCACATGGTAGACAATCAGAACAGAGGTAGGGGAAAAGCCAGCTACCATTGATCAAGGACTCGATGGTCCAAAATAAACCTGAATTTATGTATAGTAATAAAATTAGTGTGACAACACAAAATGGGGAAACTTTACCAAATCGAGGTATCAAATAAAGTGATGCATCAAATTAGTTATTTTTTCTTTCTCCTCCAAAGAGGGTGCAAACAAATCCCAAGTCTAACAAAAATCGACACATAGCATATTTTTTATGCGAGGATTTCGAATATGAATTTAGATTTGCCTTTTGAGTACTTTTAATGTGTTAAATAAAATAAAACTTATTTTCTCTTTCCCCATGCATTAGTGACATTAAGATTCTTCAAATTTGATGAAACTTCACCCACAAGTCATAATTAATGTGTTGGATATGAATTTGCCATCAATTTTACATTTTGGAATTGTTTGTATATTTATTTAATATTTTTAAGGTTCTACACACTTTCTCTCCCCTGATTTCATATGTACAATAAAGATTATCCAAATTACATGAAAATTCACCCAAAGGCTATTTCTAATGTGTATATTATGAATCTAAGTTTATTTTCCTCTTTTGGAGTCATTTATTATTTTATTTGATTTTTTTGGGGAAAACTCAAATCTTCTCTTTCCAAATTGAATTAAATATGTGAATTATGTGAAACTTGTCTCCCAAGGCAATTGGGACCCAAGGAATATGATTCTTAACTTAGATTCCACTTTTGGTATTTCTTTTAATGAGTTGTGTCACAATTAATATTTGTGGCCATTATTATCACACTATTTCATTATTATCAATATTTCTTATTCCATTATTTTCCATTACTTAATATTATCACCAAAAGAATTATGTGTGATTATTTGCATGAAATTTCATATAATTCATTATTATATCATGTGACATATTTTATATATCCATTATTAGTCTAAGATGAATGTGAAAACATTAGGTTACATTAAGGTGATTTATACATGCATTAGCTCATTAAGATTATACTAAACATCAGCTAGATCTATCCTCAACCTTGTTTGGCTAACTCCAATAGATCAAACTTCTAGGGTAGGGTTTGAGATCTAGTATGTTACAGTAATTGACATCAAGTATATGTGGATTAGGATATCTCTTTTGAAGGTATGCCCTTACCTCTTGCTTGGCTTATTATACAATATGCTTGTATTATTTGTGTAGTAAAATACTTGGAATATGGTATTGGGTGAAATGATTACTCTTGTATGATATATGGCTGGATTTGTAGTACTTATATGGCTATGAATACTTGAAACTTAACATATTTGATCTGTTATATGATAACACTAAATCTCTTTGGTAGAATAGTGCATTGATGAAAGTACTAAATCTCTTTGGTAGAATAGTACATGTGAGCACTAAATCTCTTTGGCAGAATAGTACAGTTATGAAAATACTAAATTTCTTTGGCAGAATAGTACATGTGAGCACAAAATCTCTTTGTTAGAATAGTACATGTGGTTGATCATATTTACATATAATTGAAAATGAGCTTAAAATATGTGTTATCTTTTGTTAACGAATAGCTTTGTGCAAGTATATGCTTTTTCTTATATTTGTTTATTACTACCAAGTACTAGTTTTATATTATTGCCAAGCTTAGTAATGAGAGGTATATAAAAATACATGTAAGCATACTCAGTACAATACTCTTAAATATTGTGTTGAGGTGTATTAAATGTAATCTGTTGTTTAGGTCGTGGACATATGATCTTGAAGAACCAAGATAGTTGAGAGTTGTGTGGTGAGTTGATGTACAGGTGGACCTATTGTCTTAAGATCATGTTGTTTAGTGGTAGTACATGTATATGAAAAATTTTGTTGTTCAATGTGTAATATCAAATGTTGTAACAATTCATTTTGTAATTATATGTTGAATGGTGAACATGTGTTGAATGGTTTTATTATTGTTCATTGCATATGCTACTATGTTTCCTTCTAACTTCATGTGATTTTCTTATTCTTATCCTAGTGTGGGTGTTTAAATTGGGATTCTCATTGAGGTGAGGTTTCAATTTAGACGTCACACATTAGATTAAGTTCCAGAAAATCTGGGGATGTCACAGGTGGTTTCAGAGCATGAACAATAGCAAAGCCTGGCATTGTATCATTATGCAACTCAAATTAAATAGAAACCTTGAACTTAATAATCTTTTAGGGTTAGATTAGTCATCTTTTAGAGACTAGATCTAACCTAACTTTAAGGTTAGCACCAAGATGTCCGCAAACTAGGTCTAGACTGGTGCTTGTTGTATAGTAGGTCCTTAGGTGTCGTTCTTTCCTTGTGTAGCAGTATGGACGTTGCATTATTTGGAAATGATGTACATCATGAGAAGAGAAACCTTTGACATATGATGCATCTATGTTTTAGGTAGTTACACAAGGCTACACCCTGTTCTCACCCTTTTCATTAGGTGACATGACACTGGATTTTCTACTATGTGTGGGACACTCATTTTGTGGATTTGGTTTTTTATTCCAATTGGACCAATCCTTGATTGTTTTCTTTGACGTTTGTTTTATTGGAGAAAAACTATATAATATTTTTTTATATATGTAAGTATTAAAAAAATGTGTCCCCACACAGGTACGAGTAGGAGGTGGTCATGCAACTTAAGAGAAAGTGAATGACATCAGTCTAGAATATGGAGTAGTTCTAGATTAGATGTCTAGAGCCTTGTTAGAATATGTGATAGATGGAAAAGATGACATGGGTTTAGATGATATGAACTAAGTTTGAGATAGTAATATAAGATGGTTTATAATGATCAATGGATCAATGTTGTCTTTAAGGATTAAGGTTCAATTTTGATGATTACAGAATGGATTTGATGATAAAAGTATGTATGTTATTGTAAGATAAGATAAGATAAATTAAGACAAGGATGTAAATCAGTAAGAGCCTCAAACCCTTTTACAAAGGAGGACCTCTAGGGTTAGGACCACGGTTAGGGTTAACTCTAGAGAGAGAGTGAGAAACATAGGGAGAAGGTCAAAGAACCTAAACTCCTAGATATGAGAATTATGAGAAATATGTGTTATGATATGTCCTAAACTAGACTATTCCTGAGTGAATGAGTTGAGTTGATTTATGCATGTCACCTATAGACCTGTTAAGCCATAGATGTCCTTGGTAGGACCAAACCACAGATTCGGAGAGAGGATGATTATGTATGCACATGTGAATAAGGAAATATGAGAACCTACCATCTAGGTGAGGGAAAGAGCGCCCAAGACTCTGGAGGAGGTAAATTGTGTTAGTTTCTATAAAGCCTCAAGCTTAGGTTGATGGTACCTTGTAGGAATATAGTGTGTAGTATCTGATTGACTAAACTTTTTAGAACCTTGAGGACTAATGGAATATTTGAATCCATATGTTTGAGTTACTTTGAGAGTTCCAAGCGTTTTGGTAAAGTTAAAGTGTTCCTTGATGTTGATCTTATGATTTATACCACTTAATATATGCCTCTTTGGAGTATTTAATAGACAAGTCAAATAGCTGCGTTTTGTCACCAAATTAGAATATAATATATCTTGGGAGCTGGTAAATCTATGGTTAAAATTTGGGGGCAATTGCAGGATCCTAGAGGAAGTTATGTATGTTTGAATATAGTGAAATAATTGGTATTATAAGGGATTGGTAGACCAAAGTCTAAAAGTTTAAGCCTAAGTTAGGCTGTGTCACATGCCCCTTTCTAAGTGATGGGATGTGTGGCCTCTTCTGCACCCTGGATCCTTAATCCAATGATCATGTCCTTGTGGAATAGGAGCCACAGATCTAGTATTTCTTAGATCCCATCTCAGCCGCACATGAGTTATCAACGGATAAGATTATCTCTCCTAGCTTGAGGTTAGAAGACAATCATGGGTGGCTGGAGGCCACAACCTTCCTTGTCTATGATCATTAAGAACATGGGATGTAAAGGGGATACAAGTGGGAGGTTTTAATTGCCTCATCGATATGAGAAGTCTGACCCATCATATTTGGTTAGTGGGTGAGAGAACAAGGAGAATGAGCCCTCCGTTTCCAATGGCTCTCCACCGCAATGAGCAGGTGATAGCTGGGAGAAGGTAGAAGGGACAAAAGGGGATTTTGAGGAAGGTGAAGAGTGGAAAACACTCACAAGTATAAGATAAAGCTATAGACATGCATATACTGCCCTCCCATCATAGTTACCATGGTTGACAAACTTCATCTTGTCCCGAGATAAAGACAGAGCTCATGGCTATGAGTAGGTTTCTTCCATTGCTTTTGGGGGATATGGTGAAGTTTGTTGAAGGTTCTTGATGCTTTACGAAGCATTTGATCCAAGTTTGGATGTATTATATGTTTTCCCCTCTTCTGCTCTGCTGAAGTTGCATTGGTGATAGCGAGTTTGTTGAGGGATACCTCTAAAGTTAAATCCTAGAGGAGTAGTCATCGACCTCTTTAAGATCTCACTGAAGCTAGTGGTATCCCTTGAAGAGGCTGACAAGGAGAGGAGAGCCACATGTTTGTCATTGGAGGTTCCTTCCATGGTGGTGGCCCTCGTGCAGCAGAAGAATAAAGTCCCGCTCGGGAGTTGGACGAGCACACGATGAAGAAAAGAAGACAGACCGGTCCAAACCATAAACCGGCCCAATCCCAGCCCACTCAGAATAGAAGAGAACCAACAATAAACCGGTAGGTTTGTAGCCAGACCAACACAAACTAGACATCTCTAAGTAAAGCAGTTGCCCCTAGAAATGGACACATGGTGATGCCTTATTGGCAAGAAAAAGGTAAAACCTAGAAAATGCTTAGATCTTTGATAATTCATAGAAATTAGCTCAGTTATCAAAAAATTGCAAATAAGGTACTAACATTATCAAAAATCTGAGTACAACCACATGGAACTGTGATATCTATCTTCTGATGAATAAAATCTATTGATATCATACAAGATGTCTTATACTCATTTGATGTATAATAAATACCAAACGACGGACTAGAATTATGGAAATGTTCCAATAACTCATAAATGTGACTTATAATCCATCAGTTGTCAGTAATTGTAATGTTGATGCAAAAAATCATGTAATTTTATTAATGTGCCTATCTAGGGATAATAATACTAAATAAAATGTAGAAAATACATTTATGATCAATAAATGATGGAATTCACAGAACACCCTCACATTAGTAACTGGAAGTTAATAAGAAACTGTGAGATCAGTTGGATGCATAGAATTCATGTTATATAAAAATGATCCTTAATACATGTAAGTAACCCTAATTTGACTAATGAATGTAACCTAGGGTTGATATGCGCACATAATTAAATGCAATCAAATAATCAAATCATTTATCTTAATATGGAATACCACATCAGTAACATCAATACTAGATAATTCTAAGAGATGAATACAAATAATGATGCATAATCCTAATGAGCCAAGTCAAACCCTAAAATGGACATACCAAGGTTATGATGTTGAGAACTTGATGGTAATGTGTGATCTTATCCTGATCAAGGGTTGAACAATGTGGTAGTTGACATTAGGAATATGTGGATTAGGATATCTCTTTTGAAGGTATGTCCTTACCTCTTAATGCAATATGTTTGTATTATATATGTAGTAAAATACTTGGAATATGGTATTGGATGAAATGATTGTTCTTGTATGATATTTTGCTTGATTTTTAGTACTTACATGTCTATGAACACATCAAACATAAGATATCTGATCCATTATATGATGACACTAAATCTTTTTGCTAGAATAGTGCATTGATGAAAGTAATAAATGTTGGATCTAGGGCTCTATAGGGGGTGAATAGAGCTTCAAAATTCTCACAAGATAAGTTAGACCTTCAAATTATATCAATCAAAACCAATAGCTTAAGTGAATTTTGAAGTCCTAACTAAACAAGAATTACAAGGATGAGAGAAATTGAAACAAGCACTTGGACAAGGTGGTTTAGAGTGGTTTCACTCTCCAAACTAGGAGAGAATCAATCCACTACCTAGAGAGGTAAACCTCTATGACTTTGCAATATGTGTATACTTATATTCTATTCATAAGAGATACAAGGAAACCACCATACATCCAAGGAGTTACCTATTCAAGATAAAGAGACTTCCACCTACATAAGGATGTACCCACTTGATCAAGATGTCTTCAGCCTTCAACAAGGACTTACCCACACTTACATCAAGTCTTTGGCCTTGAAGAAATTGGCCCACTCTTCTTGAATTTTGGCTTTTCCCTTCTCCTTCACTTATAGAAGATCTTCACCTCTTCTTCAACCTTGAAGAAGAATAGCAACAACTTTGCCTTCACTCAGAGTAGGTTGCTTCACCTTTGCTTCTTTGAGAAAAGGGGTAGGGAAGATGGAAAGGAATGAGAGATTTATAAGCACAAGGAAGTAGGTCTCTTAAAACTGGCCTACCTCACTCATAATCATGAAATGCTTTGTAAATGAGAGAGAGAAAGGGGCTCCAAGATTTACAACACACTCAACTATAGCAAGGACTTAGAATATCATGAATGAGCAAACTTGTTATGAACTCTAAGGGGTCCTATTTATAGATGGGGTGTTCCCTTGAGTGTGGGATCACTTAAGGGAGAAACATAGAAGTTTTCCATGTTATAACAGATCTATTCTCGATCAAAAAAATTCATTAATAGTTATAATCACTTTATCTACATTTTTCGTACAGTACATTCGGTCGAGTTTCAATAAAGATAACTCGACTGATCCACTCAGAGACAAAGCTAATTTTTAAACTATCGATTGAGTTTGTTTTGGGAAACTTGACCGATGAGTCAAAATTAGTTTTGTTTAGTTGATGAATCGATCGAGTTCTGTGAGTGTGCAACTTGACCAATTGGTTTCTCTAGAAAATCCATCACTGTCAATAAACAACCTATGACAATTTTCTAAATTGACATTTGAGTGATCAAATGTTGGAATTAAGTGTCCCTAATTTTTTCTCATCTTAGTTATAAGTCATATCATCAATACAGGTGATTACAAAAATCATCTAAGGTCATTTGGAGTGATTTCCCAAATTGCACACCTGCATTGCTTTTTACTTGAACATGAACAAGCTAGGGCCTATGTAATTTGATCCTTTTCATGTGCCTAAAGCCTAAAATCAATCTTGAACAAACATATTAGATACATAGGGATGGAATGGTTAAGCCATTATCAAAATATAGGCAATGTATAACTCTCAAGTGAACATTCTCCCCCTTTTTGACAATGACAAACCATTCCTCAATCATATTGAAAAGGATATGTAAAGTCATACCTTTTCCTTTTGAATTTCAAGGAGATTCATGATTTGAACAATGTGAATTTCTTCCCCTCAATCTATGCTTACTCTTAGTTGCATAGTTAGTGTATATGCACAAAGCAACATGACATATATACTATATGGTATATGGTCCTTTAGCAAGTCACATGATAAAGCATATGATGAACAATAAAAGGTCGCATAGACAATAAAAGAAATATGGCTGAGCTTCAAAACAGTGAACTTTTCTCCTTATTTTGACATTATCAAAAAGGAAGGGGGGTAGAAGAGCACAGAAACCAGTCTTCTCTAAGCACAACCAAACATACTTCCAAAACATGCAATCTCAAAGCATACACCAAAACAAATATGAAAGAAACATACATGCAAAGTCATAATAAAAATGTGGCAAACATTTCACCAACTCATGAGATATAATAAATCAAAGAGTAAGTGTACAAAGGATTAAGATTACAATACATAAAGAATGTTCTCAAAAACAACTACAAGCCAAAACAATGAAGACTAGATGATAAACATAATAAATCTCAGAAAATATGACCAGATGTTTTTAATACAAAATAGCCTAGAAAGATGTATATGATTAGCATGTAGACTAAAAACTAGAAAATATAAACATCTAGGTCATCTATGTCCACATCATCAACATCGTCATCAGAAGCTTCTAGTTCATAGTCATCATCTCCGTTTGAAGGTGCAATAGAGACAGTAACATCACCTTCATCACCAGAGGCACCAACAAAGTCATCAGAGCCATCATCATCCTCAAAAGCCTCCTCATCAGTAGTAGTAGCCTCCTCATCATCCTGGTCTGGCATCTCCTCATCAGCAAGGGAACTAAAACCACAGTTGAGCCAATGGGCGTTATGCTCAGCCCAAGACATGCCAAGAGCATGAAGCTCATTGTCCTATGGGAAGGAGGGAGCAAAAGTACCAAGATTGGCAAGAAAGGTGGCCATGGGGCCAGAAGTCAAAGGCAACACTCCAGGGGTAGATCCACCAACATTAGAGGGTGTAGCAGTAGAAGCATCATGTGGAGGGGTTGGGTAAAAGTGATCATATGCATAGGATGCATAGTCACCTCCTGGGTTGGGTTGGTAGGAAGGATAAAGATCTGCACAGAATAGGTTCATGTTAGACATGATGGCACAAAGGTCCTGATGCATGTACTCCTGAACTTGAAGGTTGTATGCTTGTTTATACATCATGTAGCCCATAAGGGTTTCATTTGATACATGGAATGAGGCACGCGTAGGTCGGGTAGGCTGAGGTGGTGGAGGTGCACAGGTGGATATAGAGGTAGAGGCACCAGGTGTGGTATAGGATCGGATAGGAACAGACTTCTAAAGTGTAGTCTCACTGATGCAACCTCCTTTTCAGGAAGGTTTGTAAAGAAGGCCATGGAAAAGAGATTTGCCAATGGCAAGCTTAAAAAGGCCATAGATCAGGGTTGGGTAGGGAGGGTGGGTGCCACTAGTATTCTTACCTGAGTCAAAGCAGTTCATGTGATGTAGAACATATCTTACCCAGTTGATTCCTATGTTCTTCAAGACACAGAACATAATTACCATAGTTTTTCTACAATTTTAGCCTGATTTTTCTTGGGATGAATATTGCACTTCAACTAAGGCAAGTATGCAGTTCTTGAGATATAAGGTGGAGGTGGGAAGGCTACACTTCTTCCTATATGGGAATTGAGGCTTCTTCAAGAACTTATGAATATCAGGGAGAGTAAGATCATATAGCTTGTATAAGGCCTCAGGCTCAATTAGATCAAAATACTCGTGGTAGTCCTTCTTCCAGGTGTTTAGCCACTTCAGTACTCAAAAAGAAGATGTTCATGGTATCCTCAGAGACTTGGAATTTCCTCCCGATCATCATGGAAGGGAGGACTACTTAAGTATTGGGTGGTGGTATGAGTGTGTCATAATTCCATTGCAAGTTAGTATAGAATTCATGAACAACTTTTGTGCTAATTATGGAATTGTTGTAGCACAAGCATTCGACACACAAGGGAGGGAGGTGGTGATTGTATAGCAACTTGGACACTTGATTAATGACCCTTTGTCTATGAGAGAATGGCTCAAAAAGGGCATGAAAAGGAAAAGGATTCCTAGGAAGGAGGTCGTTATACCTATTAAGAGCCTCATTAGAGACAAAGAAGGTGTCATCAAAGGGTATGATATGTGAGTTGGAAGACGATGATGGTGCTCCAGCTGGGGCCTCCCTCTTTCTCTAGTTGGATGCCATGGAGATGAAGTGGAGAGGATGGAGAGAGAAAAAGCAAGAGAAACACCACCAAAACCCATCCAAGAACCTAGGATTGATAGGAAAGAGGTAAAGGGATGTCGATCTAAGTCAAACTAGGGCTAGGGATAGGACAGTCGGGGCTAGGATTGAGAGCATGAGGGAGCTAGAGGTTGGATCAGTCAATTTTTCTCTAGTTGAGAGGTAGAAAAGTCGGCTGAACCTAACTTATGTTCTCTCTAACACGGTCATCACTCAATTTCAGTGACTCAAAAACTCAATCGATAGGCTTTTTAAAATAAGCTCTCGACCTCTGATTGGTCGAGTTGGCAACTCGACCGATGGTCCAACTGAACCAACATTGGAAATTCTAATTTCTAGCCATTACAATGCTAATTAAATTTATTTTTCAAGTCCATTTTGCATTTTAAACATACTTAGGCACATATCACTCATCATTGGGTACTATTTTGCAATAAAACAAGTGTTTGTGAAAAATACCCAAAAAAGAGAAAAATAAGGCAAAAAGAACATGAAAATTGATTTTTAAGCATATTAGCAAGCAATGGTGATCAAAACATAGGAAAATCATATAGGTTAGATGACATCTATCTAGAAGGCATATAAGATTCATTCAAGGAAGTTAAGAGCAGTTTTGATCTAATAAAGTTAAATTTCTCTCTAGCTAGAGGTTTAGTGAAAATGTCTACCAACTGATTTTTTGTGTCCACATGTATAATATAGATATCCTTTGGAAATGTGATCACGAAGAAAATGATGGAAAAACTTTATATGCTTATATCTACTATGCAATATAGGATTATATTTCAGGTTAATTTTACTAATATCATCACAATAGATAGGAGAAGCATCAACATGAATGTTAAAGTCTTGGAGAATTTGCTTCATCCACAGGACCTAGGCACAACAGCTCCCCACTGCAATGTATTCAGCCTCATTGGTTGATAATGTCAATGTGCTATGTTTCTTGGAGAACTAAGACACCAAGCATGGTCCTAGAAGAAAGCAAGTGCCACTTGTGCACTTTCTATCAATTAAGCATCCTACTTAATTCAGATCACTATAAGTTGTATGAGTAAAGTCCCTTGACATGGGATACCATAGACAAAAATTTGGAGGTTTGGCTAAGTACCTTAAAATCCTCTTAACAGCTATAAGATGTGATTTCTTAGGATTTGGTTGAAAGTGAGCACACAAGCCAACACTGAAAAATATATCAGGTCTAGAGGTAGTTAAGTAAGGTAAACTTCTAATCATACCTCTATAGAGCTTCTCATCTACCTTCTCACCTTCTTCATCCTTATCAAGTTTGGCAGTGTTTGACATAGGTGTGTCCATCATCTTGGTGTTCTCCATCCCAAAGTGCTTAAGAAACTCATTTTTGTACTTGCCTTGGTTGATGAAGTTTCCATCTTTAGTTTTCTTAATTTGAAATCCGAGGAAGAATGTGAGCTCGCCCATCATACTCATCTCAAATTCACTCTACATAAGATCACTAAATTCTTTGCAAAGATCAAGGTTATTTCTTCCAAAAATGATATCATCAACATATATTTGAATGATAAGTAAATTATTAGAAGTGTGCTTTAGAAATAAGGTAGAATCTACTTTACCCATGATATACCCATGATCTAACAGAAAGTTCTTTAATTTCTCATACTAAGCTCGAGGTTCTTGTTTGAGTCCATAGAGATTTTTTTGCAACAAATAAACATGGTTAGGTAAACTATCATGATCAATGCCCAGGGGTTGTGCAACATACACTTACTCTTCAATTGTACCATTCAAAAACACACTTTTAATATCCATTTGATATAGAAGAAATTTTTGTAACTAGCAAAAGTAAGCAACATAGGTATGGACTCAAGTCTAGATACATGTGCCTATGTTTCATCAAAACCTATACCTTTCTACTAATTGTAGTCTTGTGCCACTAACCTTGCTTTTTTCCTTACCAATTTGCCACTTTCATCTAGCTTGTTGCGGTAGACGCACTTGGTGCCAATGATCTTTCTATCACTTGGTCTTAGGACTAGGGTCCATACTTTGTTCTTTTCAAAGTGCTCCAACTCTTGTTGCATGGCTAGGATCCATTCATCGTCCCTAAGAGATTCCTTGACGTTCTTTGCCTCTAGTTGTGAGATGAAGGCGTTGTTGGCTTGTTCTTTGTTGAATGCAGCCCGCATCTTCACTCTTTCAATTGGATCACCTAAAATCAGCTCTTTTGGATGATTCTTTGCAAATCAGGGTGTTGGATCCTTCTTCTCTTCATCTTTCTCTTCTTCTTGAATTACCACCTCTTTTCCCTTTTAGGTGATGTTGAGTTCTTTTAGAATATGAATTACCTCACCTGCAACATCATCATTTAGAACAATATCTTTGGGAATAGAGGGGTTAGTCTCAGTAAACATAACATTCATAGATTATTCTACTTCAACAAGATCAACATTAAATACTCTATAAGTTGCTAGTAGTTCTATAGCTAAGAAAGAAATCCTTGTAAGATTTCGGATCAAATTTGTCAAGAGAATCTTTCATATTCAAAACAAAACAAGGACATCTTAAAATATGGAAATACTCGATAGAAGGATTTCTACCATGCCATAGATCATAGGGGTTTTTCTTTAAAGAAGGATGTGTAAAAACCCAATTTTGCACAAAACATGAGGTACTGACAGCTTCGGCCCAAAACTTCTTTAGAGTGTTATTATCTAAAAGCATGGTCCTGGAAATCTCCTGTAGTGACCTATTCTTCCTCTCTACAACCCCATTTTGTTGAGGTGTTCGAGGTGAAGAGAAGTTATATGCATAGCCAGATTCTTGACAAAAGCGTTCAAAAAGATCATTTTCAAATTCTCCCCAATGATCACTATGGATGGAAATGATCTGGAAAGAAGCTTCATTCTCAACCCTTTTACAAAAACTTGAGAAAACATCAAGCATATAACTTTTGGAAATGAGGAAGAAGGTCCAAGTATATCTAGAGAAATCATCGAGAATAATAAGGAAATACTTGGAACCAAGAAGCGATTGAGCTCTCATTGGTCCAAATAGATCAATGTGAAGAAGTTCAAGAGCTCTCTTGGTACTAAGGACTCCTTTGTATTTGAAGGAGGACTTGGTTTTCTTTCATTGAGTATAAGGTTGGAATTCCTTATCCTTTTCAAAATCCAATTTGGGAAGTCCCTTGACCAAGTCATTTTTGCTCAACTTTTTCAATTTATGCATATATACATGACCAAGCTGAAAATGCCAAAGAGAAATATCATTGTAATTGACTACTTGGCATCTACCAACAATAGGATTAATAGAGTCAAGAATAATTACATAAAGATTACCACTTTTAGTTCCCTTATATATGAATTGATAGGTGAGGGAATCCAGAATCAAGCATTCAAAAGAAGTATATAGCACAAGGTAACCATTATCACATAATTAACTTACACTAATTAAATTGTGATGTAGGACATCCATGAAAAGAACATTCTTGATACACAAAGATTCACCTAAATCACCCTCACCTTTGACCTTACCTTTCTTGTTGTCCCCAAAGGTAATTGAACCTCCTTTATCTTTGATGAAGTTGTTGAAATGCCTTATATCACATGTCATATGCTTAGTGAAGCCAATACCAACAATCCATCTAACTTTTTCCTATAAGAAAGGAGAGTGTCGGTTCCCAACTCAAACTTTGGGATCTGGAGTTAGCTTGGGGACCCATTTCATCTTTAGGTTGGTCCCCTTAGGCTTGTAAGGACAATAAGTAGAGTAATGATCATCTTGCAATGCGAACAAATAATAGGGTACTTAGTACCAGAGGAATCTCCAATGAAAAAGGAGGTATCCTTGCTCTTTTTCTTACCTTTGTCTTTGTTCTCCCCTTATGTTCTCCCCCTACAAATCCCAAACCATTAGTATCACTTTGTTTGGAAGAATGGTCAAGGATTTCATTTAGGGAGTTTTTCCCATTGAGGAATTTCTACAAAGAGGCCCTAGTCTATGAATTTCATCATTAAGAGATATGATAGTAGAAGCAAAACTAGCAATATCATCTCTAGCATGAACAAGGTCGGCCTTTAAATAGAGGAATTTAATCAAATAAGAATCTTTCTCAAGGGAAATAGAAATAATATCATTACTAGGCAAGATAGGTCTAGAAGGTAAATCATTAACTTGACCAAGCAACCTAGAATTTTCATATTTAAGAACTTGAATTTCCTTAAGATAAACATCCCTCTCATTCCTATGAGCATCAACAATAAGCTTTAATTCGACATTTTCAATTTAAAGAGTTTCAAGTTCATTTAGGAACTTTTGGTTATCTTCTTTACGATTTTCAATGTTCTCAAGGTAGACTCCATTCTCTACTTGAACTCCATTGTATTGGAGCTCAAGATCAAGATATTGTCCTTGTAAGTTATCGATTCTTTCAATCTTAGATTTCTCATTAAGCTCAAGAATTTCAAGTTTAGCTAATGAATCATCAATAATTTTTCCTAACCTTTTTATTTTAGATTTACATTTAGCACAAGAAGAACGGGTAGAAACAAGCATATCAATAAGAGTTTTCTTAGACAACTCATGCAAGCTTACCTCACTTACCTCACCAATTTCTTCACTAGTAGAGGCCATGATTTCAAGGTGGCATTCTCCATCTTCTTAAGAGATAGAGCCACTTGAGGATAATTCCTCCCAAGCTGCATTAGCTGCCTTCTTGTGTATTTTCCACCTTCTTTTCCTTCCTCTTGTATTTTCTCTCCTTCTTGTACTCTTTCTCCTTCTTGGAGCTGCCCTTATGGTGTGACTTTCTTGAATTGGGACATTCACTCTTGCGGTGTTCCTTTTTTCCACACTTGTAGCATCTAGGAGTAGAGGAGGAGGATTGTTTTCCCTTGAAGTGATTGCCCTTGGTGTAGTTGGCTTCATGCTCACTAGGGCCATCATCTTCACTAGAGGAGGAGGGAGATGTTCAACAATCAAGTTGTTGTTTAAGGATTACCACCTCCACTTGTTCTTTAAAAGTAGTATCTTTGATCTTCTTGGCTTCCTTCTCTTCTTGCTTAGCTTCTTGTTCTTGCTTGTCAAGCCTTGGCGCATGAGCTTGGAGGTTTCCAATGAGCTCTTTGGGTTGGGATGTCACCAAGGCTCCTCACTACTTCAATGGAGGTCACCTTTGACACTCATCTCTTTGGTAGAGTCCTAAAGATCTTGGAGTTGGTTACAACTCTATCCAATGTGTTGCCCAAAGCAGCTTGGCCATTGATGATCACATTAAGCCTAGAGTACATCCCCACAATCCCTTCTTTCTTACCCAACTTGAAGTCCACTAGAAGGATATTCAACATGTATATATTTGCCTCCTTGACTTGCTTTGTGTCCTCATAGGTAATGCATAATTTATCTCAAATCTCATAGGTGGTGTCCCAAGATGAGATGTGGTTGAACTCCATTGGGGTAGGGGCTTCATAGAGGATGCTTATGGCTTTGGAATTGAGTTGGGCTTCTTTTAGTGCAGCTTAATTCCATGTTGAAATAGCTCTAGTTGGCTCCTTGTATGGTGTGACCATCACCTTCTACATATAAAAGTTCATGCCTTGAATATAGAACTTCATACGCCTCTTCCAAAAGAGGAAGTTGGAGACGTCGAAGACTAGAAGATGCATGGAGAAGCCTCCCTCTAGTTTGAGTGAACCAAGTAGGTTGTCACCCATCTTCTCATCTTATGGGAGATTGTTGGAGAAGATCCTTGGCTCTGATACCACTTGTTGGATCTAGGGCTCTAGAGGGGGTTTAATAGAGCTTCAAAATTATCACAAGATAAGTTAGACCTTTAAATTATATCAATCAAAACCAATAGCATAAGTACAATTTGAAGTCCTAACTAAACAAGTATTGCAAGGATGAGAGAAATTGAAATAAGCACTTGGACAAGGTGGTTTAGAGTGGTTCCACTCTGCAAACTAGGAGAGAGTCAATCCACAACCTAGGGAAGTCAATCTTCAAGACTTTTCAATCTATTTATACTTATATTCCATTCATAAGAGATACAAGGAGACCATAATACATCCAAGGACTTACCTATTCAAGACAAGAGTCTTCCACCTACACAAGGACTTACCCACTTGATCAAGATGTCTTCAACCTTCAATAAGGACTTACCCACACTTGCATCAAGTGTTTGGCCTTGAAGGAATTCACCCACTCTTCTTGAATATTGGCCTTGCCCTTCTCCTTCACCTGGACAAGATCTCTACCTCTTCTTCAACCTTGAAGAAGAACAGTAATAGCTTCACCTTCACTCGTAGTATCTTTCTTCACCTTTGCTTCTTTGAGAAAAGGGTAAGGGAAGATGGAAAGGAATGAGAGCTTTATAATAACAAGGAAGTAGCTCTCTTACAACTGGCCTAACTCACTTATAATTAGAAAATGCTTTGTAAATGAAAGAGAGAAAGGGACTCAAGGAGTTGCAACAAACTCAACTATAGCAAGGACTTAAAATAGCATGAATATTTGAGCCAACTTGGAATGAACTCCAAGGGGTCCTATTTATAGTTGGGGGTGTTCCCTTGAGTGTGAGATCACTAAAGGGTGAAATATAGTCATTTTCCAAGTTATAACGCATCTATTCTTGCTTAAAATGACTCACCAATGGTTATAATCACTTTTTATACATTTTCCTTATAGTACATTTAGTCGAGTTTCAATAAAGATAACTCGATCAATCCATTAAGAGACAAATGCAATTTTCAAACAATCGATCTAGTTTGTTATGAGAAACTCGACCGATGAGTCAAAATCAATTTTTCTTAGTTGATCGATCGGTCAAGTTCTGTGAGTACGCAACTCGACCGATTGGTCTCTCCAGAAAATCCATCAATGGATTGGTTGGGTCTCGACCAATAAACTGTGACAAATTTTCTAGATTGACATTTGAATGATCAAACGTTGGAATGAAGTGTTCCTGATTTTAACTCGTCTTAGTTACAAGTCATATCATCAATACAAGTGATTACAAAAATAATCTAAGGTCATTTGGAGTGATTTCCCAAATTGCACACTTGCATTGCTTTTGGCATGAACTTGAACAAGCTAGGGCTTGTGTAATTTGATCATTTTCATGTCCTAAAGCCTGAAATAAATCTTGAACAAATATATTAGATACATAGGAATGGAATGGTAAAGTGATTATAAAAATATGGGCAATATATAACTCTCAAGTAAACACTAAATCTCTTTGGAAGAATAGTACATGTGAGCACTAAATCTCTTTGACAAAATAGTGCATTTATGAAAGCACTAAATCTTTTTGGAAGAATAGTAAATGTGAGCACTGAATCTCTTTGGTACAATAGTACATGTGGTTGATCATCTTTATATATAATGGAAAATGAGCTTAAAATATGTGTTCTCTTTTGTTAATGAATATCTTTGTGTAAGTATATGCTTTTTTTATATTTGTTTATTACTACCAAGTGCTAGTTTTATCTTATTGCCAAGCTTAGTAATGAGAGGTATATAAAAAGGGATGTAGGTGTACTCAACACAATATTCTTGAATATTGTGTTGATGTGTACCACATGTAATCTTTTGTTTAGGTTGTGGACATATGATCTTGAAGAACCAAGATAGTTGAGAGTTGTTTGGTGAGCTGATGTATAGGTGGACATGTTATCTTAAGATCCTATTGTTAAACTAGTACATGTATATGTAAAAGTTTATTGTTCAATGTGTACTATCAAATGTTGTAACAATTCATTTTATAATTATATGTTGAATGATGAACATGTGTTGTATGATTTTATTATTGTTCGTGTACATGTGCTACTATTATTTCCTTATGACTTCCTCTTATTCTCTTCTTCTTAGCCTAGTGTGGGGTGTTTAAATTGGGATTATCGCTAAGGTGAGGTTTCAATTTAGAATTCGCACATAAGATTAAGTTCTAGAAAATATGGGGATGCCACAGGTGGTATCAGAGCATGAACAATATCAAAGCATGACAATTTCTCAACCTTGAACTTAATAATCTTTTAGGGTTAGATTAGTCATCTTTTAGAGATTAGATCTGACCTAGCCTCTAGGTTAGCACCTAGATGCCTGAGAACTAGGTCTAGAGTGGTGCTTGTCGTATAGCAGGTCCTTATGTGTCCTTTTTTCCTTGTAGTATAGCGGTATGGGACGCTGCATTATTTGGAAATGATGTACATCACAAGAAGAGAAACCTTTGACATGTGATGCATCTATGTGTTAGGTAGCTACACCAGTCTACACCCTACTCTCACCCTTTTCATTAGGTGACATGACACTGGACTCTCTACTATGTGTGGGACACTCATTTTGTGGATTTGGTTTTTGTTTCCAATCAGATCGAACCTCGATCTTTTTCTCTGACATTTGTTATATCAGAAGAAAAAAGCCTATATAATATTTTATTATATATGTAAGTATTGCAAAAATTTGTCCACACATATGTACGAGTAGGAGGTGGTCATGCAACCTAAGAGAAATTGAATGACATCGGTCAAGAAGAGAGAGTAGTTCTAGATTAGATGTCTAGAGCCTTGTTAGAATATGTGATAGATGGAATAGATGATATTAGTTTAGATGATATGATTTAAGATTGAGATGGTAATATAAAATGGTTTATGATGATCAATGTCGTCTTTATAGCTTAAGGTTCAGTTTTGAGGATTAAAGATAGGCTTTGATGATGAAAGTATGTATGTTTTTGTAAGATAAGATAAGATAAATTAAGACAACAATGTGAATCAGTAAGAGCCTCAAGCTCTTTTACAAAGGAGGACCTCTAGGGTTAGGACCACTTTTAGGGTTAACTCTAGAGAGAGTGAGACCCACATGGAGAAGGTGAGAGAATCTAAACTCCAACATATGATAATTATGAGAAATATGTGTTATGATATGTCTAAAACTAGACTATTCCTGAATGAATGAGTTGAGTTGCTTTATGCATGATTCCTATAGACTTGTTAAGACATAGATGTCCTTGGGAGGACCAAACCCTAGAGTCAGAGAGAGGTTGATTATATATGCATATGTGAATAAGGAATTATGATAACCTACCATCTGGGTGAGGGAGAGAGAGTCCCATGACCCTGGAGGAGGTAAAATTGTGTTAGTTTCTATAAAGTCTCAAACTCGGGTTGATGGTACCTTGTAGGAATCTAGTGGTTTTGCTTATAAGAATGTTTTGGGTAAGGATGTATCATGGATACAGATCTATAAAGAGTTTGTCATATGAAGTTTTGGTTTGCTTATGTGGCCAGATCTTGTAAAGCTATTGATTAGTACCATTGAGGTAGACCTGATGACCCTAGACCAAAGAGTGAAGATAAAGTTTCTACTTATGAGATACTCAAAGAGTTGAGGGAGCTCATAGAGAATGAGCGTGACACTACCCTCGGGATAAGGGTTAGGAAAACCTCAACTAGACAAAATGAAGTTTTGATATATGTTTGATAAGCCACTTGTATAAGCTTGTTTAGCAACCATGATATATTATTTTTCACAATGTTATCTAATATTGAGATGTGAAACATGAAGTTAACATGATAGAAAACATAGTAATGATTTAATATATATCAATGGTAAATGGTTAACCACATACACGAATGACGATGACAATGTATTATAGTTGGTTAATCAGATTATGTAATCACTAACAAAGTTTGTAAGCAAATATGATAGTCATATAAAATCATATTTGTGGCCATTACATATGACATGCAAGGTGTTAATATTAGTGCTTAACAAGTATGTTGAATATTTTGTAACAAATAGCATAATATAATTATGATGGTACCTTGTTATGATCTATATGGATAAATTGAGTTAATTATAAATAACTCTTCCCAAAATTATGACATAATGTTAGAACTGTATGCTTAGGTAAAATAAGGATGTAGATCCTAAAATGTAAAAAATGCCATGTATAATATAGTATATAAATCTTATGCTTGGGTAAGTGAGCACAAAAATCCTAATTGGAAATGTGACACAATCTAAGCATCTTAATCATGTTATACGTACGTAGAGAGGTTCACCTTAGATGCTTTTAAAATATTTTAGAAGTTCTTTGGATATATGGTTCTAGGTACCCTATGTGGATATGTTGCACATAGAGTGGTTTCTTAAATATGGATGAAGTTCCTTGAAGTAAGAGGATGGATTAATTTTGATGATGAAATTTCTTTTAAGATGTATATGATGTGATACTAATTTTTTCTTTAATTTTGAGGACAAAATTGAATTTAAGGTGTGTAGGATGTGATGGACTGAACTTTTTTTAACATTGAGTACTAATGGAAAATTTTAATCCATACGTTTGATTTACTTTGAGAGTTCCAAGCATTTTGGTAAAGTTAAAGTGTTCCTTGATGTTGATCTTATGATTTATACCCCTTAATATATGCCTCTTTGGAATATTTAATTGACAAGTCAAATATCTGAGTTTTGTCACTAAATTTTGGTATAATATAGCTTGAAAGGTGGTAAATCTATGGTTAAAATTTGGGGGCAATTGGAGGATCCTAGAGGAAGTTATGTAGGTTTGAATATAGTGAAATAATTTGTATTATAAGTGTTCCATTGACCTAAGTCTAATAGTTTCAGCCTAAGTTATGTTGTGTCACGCGCCCCTTTCTAAGTGATGGGTTGTGTGGCCTCTTATGCACCCCACATCCTTAATCCAATGGTTGTGGCCGTGTGGAAGAGGAGCCATATCTAGTTTTTCTCAGATCCCATGTCAGCTACACGCGAGTTATCAACTGACAAGATTATTTCTCCTTGCTTGCTATTAGAAGATAATCAATGGGTGGTTGGAGGCCACAACCTTCCTTGGCCATGATTGTCAAGAATGTGGGATGTAAAGGGGAAACAAATGGGAGGTTGGAATTGACTCGTTGAGATGAGAAGCCTAACCCATTATATTTGGTTAGTGGGCGAGAGAATAAGGAGAACAAGCCCTCTATTTCTAGTGGCTCTCCATCACAATGAGAAGGTGATAGCTAGGAGAAGGGAGAAGGGAGAAGGGATAGGAAAGTCTTTAGAGGAAGATGAAGAGTGGAAAACACTCCAAAGCATTAGAAGAAGCTACAAACATTCTTTTACTATCCTCGCATCACAGTTACCATGGCTGATGACCTTCATCTTATTCGCAGATAAAGATAGAGCTTGGGAGATATGAGTAAGTGTCTACCATTGCTTTTGGGGGATATGGTGAAGTTTGTTGAAGGCATCTGATGCTTTACAAAGCATTTGATCCATGTTTGGATGCGTAGGAGCTTTTCCCCTCTTCTTCTCTGTCGCAGCTGCACTGGCGATGGCGAGTTTGTGGAGGGATACCTCCAAAGTCAAATCATAGGGGAGGAATAGTTGTTGGCATTCATAACATCTTGCTGAAGCTATTGGTAGCCCTAGAAGAGGACGACGAGGAGAGGAGAGATGCATGTTCATCAATGGAGGTTCTTGCCCTAGAAGAGGCCCTCACACAGTGGAAAAACGGAGTCCCTTCTCGGGACTTAGACGGTGACGTGATGAAGAAAAGAAGAGGGATCGGTCCAAACACTGAACCATCCGAATCCTAGCTCACTCAAATAGAAAGGAACCAGTAGTAAATCGGTCGGCTTGCAGTCAAACCAGCATGAATAAGCCAGATCCAAGTAAAGTA
Source organism: Alisma plantago-aquatica (assembly GCA_963693085.1). NCBI lineage: Eukaryota > Viridiplantae > Streptophyta > Magnoliopsida > Alismatales > Alismataceae > Alisma > Alisma plantago-aquatica. The sequence continues at coordinate 233,118,993 of OY856411.1, read as the reverse complement.
GTGTGCCCCCAGAAATGGACTTGTGGATACACCCGATTGGAAAGAAAAAGGTAAAACCTAGAAAATGCTCAGATTTTTGGTAATTCACAGAAATTAGATTGATTATTAGAAAATTTCAAATAAGGTACCAAAATTCTTAGAAAAATGAGTATAAACACATGGAACCATAATATCTATCTTGTGATGAATAAAATATATTGATATCATACAAGATGTATTGTACTCATTTGATGTATAATAAATACCAAATGATGGACTCAAATTATGGAAATGTTCCAATAACTCCTAAATGTGACTTAGAATCCATCCCATGTCAGTAATTGTAATGTTGATGCAAAAAATCGTGTAATCTTTTTAATGTGGCTCTCTGGGGCTAATAACCCTAATAAAATGTACAAAATACATTTATGATCAATAAATGATGTAATTCACAGAACACCCTCATATCAGTAATTGGAAGTTAATATGAAATCGTGAGACCAGTTAGATGCATAGAATTCATGTTATATGAAGATGACCCTTAATACATGTGTGTAACCCTAATTTGTCTAATGAATCTAATCCAGGGTTGATATGTGCACATAATTATATGCAATCAAATAATCAGATCATTTACCTTAACATGGAATACAAGATCAGTAACATCATTACTAGATAATTCTAAGAGATGAATACAAATAATGATGCACAAACCTAATGAGCTAAGTCAAACCTTAACATGGACATACCAGGGTTATGATGTTGAGAACCCGATGGTGATGTGCGATCTTGTCTTGATTAGGGGTTGACCAATGTGTTAGTTGACATCAGGAATATGTGGATTAGGATATCTCTTTTGAAGGTACACCCTTACCTCTTACTTGGCTTATTATACAATATGCTTGTATTATATGTGTAGTAAAATACTTGGCATATGGTATTGGATGAAATAATTGTTCTTGAATGTTATCTAGCTTGATTTCCTGTACTTATATTGCTATAAACACATGAAACATAAGAAACATGATCCATTATATGATAGCACTAAATCTCTTTGGTTGAATAGTGCATTGATGAAAGTAATGAATCTCTTTGGAAGAATAGTACATGTGATCACTAAATATCTTTGGAAGAATAGTGCATTTATGAAAGTACTAAATCTCTTTGGCAGAATAGTACATGTGAGTACTAAATCTCTTTGGTAGAATATTGCATGTGGTTTATCATCGTTACATCTAATGGAAAATGAGCTTAAAATATGTGTTTTGTTTTGTTAATGAATATCTTTGTGCAAGTATATGGTTTTTCTTATATTTATTTATTTCTGCCAAGTGCTAGTTTTATCTTATTGACAAGATTAGTAATGAGAGGTATATAAAAATAATCAGTATAATATTCTTAAATATTATGATAATGTGTACCACATGTAATCTTTCGTTTAGGTTGTGGACATATGATCTTGAAGAACCAAGATATTTGAGAGTTGTGTGGCGACCGGATTTATAGGTGGACATGTTGTCTTAAGATCATATTGTTTAGTGGTAGTACATGTAAATGTAAAAGTTTGTTGTTCAATGTGTAATATCAAATGTTGTAAGAATTCATTTTGTAATTATATGTTGAATGGTGAACATTTGTTGTATGGTTTTATTATAGCTCATGTGCATGTGCTACTTTTGTTTTCTTCTAACTTCCTCTGACTTTCTTCTTCTTATTATAGTGTGGGGTGTTTAAATCGGGTTTCTCACTGACGTGAGGTTTCAATTTGGACGTCGCACATACGATTCAGTTTTAGAAAATCTAGGGACATCACACACCATGATTCTTATGTCCCTATTGATAATCAACAATAACTTATTATCGTCCCACGGTATGGTTCGAAAGTGATAAAAGGTCACCCAAAACCTAACAACACTTTGTATAATTGAGCAGTAGAACATCTTATAACTTCAGAAGGAATATGAAGAATATGTCTAACAATTGATTTCTCGTATAGCATTATAATTCAAGAAATCAGTACAAAAGATAAGGCAAGGGGTCATCTAATGTGAATCATATTTGACCCTATGCAAATCTACTACATAGTTGTATTATGTCTTTTTTTATTCCCTAAGGATTTGAGTCATACCACCCAAATATAACTGACCACTACTAAGTTGAAAGCAGTGTTAGACAAGATCAATGCAAGAGTCAGACTCCATGATATTCTCTTGCACTACTCGACCAGTTTTTGTCTGCATCATAGTGACATATAGTCAAACTACAAAGACAACAACTTATAGTCATAGATATAGTCTTGTAGAGACAACAACTCATAATCAAGTCTATGGTACTATAAAACACCTAGGATGTCTTAGTACATGTAACGACACTAGAAACTAGGGTATATAACACAAATCACAGAGATACAACCATAATTTGTCCTCTATCACATTATACTACATGCTCATCATTCAAATGCAACCTTAGTTGTTTTCAGAATACTTGGGATCAAGATATCATGGACACATAGTAACTTGCACCCACATATTCAATGGTATGTGCTTTGGGTTTCACTTGGGAGAATTTGTTTCACCATCCAACAAAGTGATAACATTAAAGATGGTTCTATGGCACATGGAAACTAGATGATAAGGGTTTTACTTGACTAGTTAGGCCAATTATGTATCTTTTAGCATCAATCAAGTTACAACATATAAACCCTAAACAAACACTACAAAGATAAGGGGATAAAACAACTCTAGAAGATATAAAATGTTTAAGGTGCAAACTTGTCACACTTCCACTTGATACCACTTCCATTCAAAGGCCATCAACATCATCAAACTGTCGTTGGATATCAATCCCTCAACATAACATTGGAGGATAACACCTTACACTAGGCATTAAGCCTCTACCAACTCATAAGGCCCATCACATCATTATGATCTCGATATGCCTCATTAAGGCTCATAGCCATCACCCTGTATCATATGGTTATCACCATAGCATTCACATGCTATGACATTCATTCAACCTGCAAGGTTAGGATTACAATGATAGGAGAGAGAAAATATATTCACATGCTATTCATCCATGGAAGCTCAACAAGTATAACTACCCTAGAATTAGGGTTAGGTTTTCTCACACATAGCTGATTAGGGTTTTCATTTCATTACTTGTTACCAAACCCTATATACATTATCTGTCATATGTTTGGAACACATTAGGGTTAAGAAACATGATTAGGTTTAATTAAACAATCATACAAACAACACTATGTATTAACCATCAACTACTTGTATGTGAACATGTAGCGATCATACACACATGTATGTGTCAACCCAAACCATCAAGACATAGTGTTGCGACCGCAACACAAATAGGTGTAGTGACCAAAACACCCAAGGCTACTTGTAGTGACCGAAACAAACCAAAGGGTAGCGACCAACAAAGAACATATGTTTAGCGACCACAGTGAGTAGGTTAGCTTTGTCACGCCCACTTCACATTACCAGGTGCACATCAGCTAACTCAAACCAAGGTACTTTGGTCAAAGAAAAACTCATCAAAATAGTCATTCACGTAGCAACCAAAAGCCAAGAACTCTAAGATGTAATGACCACACCTAGGGTTACTATTTGTTGCGCCCGCAACAAGCTACTGATATGTAGCAACCTCAAAACACTAAGAGAAGTGTAGGGACTCAAAGATCAAGCTACTCCAAGGAACATAAAACCACCTCCAAAATAGAAGTTCCATGTTCAAAATAGAACTTTAACATCAAGGAAACTCATCATCATTAAGGTGGAAAACTCTGTACTAAGATAAACACCAAAACCCTAAAACATGTGTCATGGAAATCACCATGAAAGAATTGTGTTTGAGTGAAATAAATTTGACATTCATACATGCAAATAGAACTAAAACTTCATGCTACTCCAACATACTTGAACCATGTGCATTTTTATAGAAATCCATAATCAAGGGAAGAGTAAACCATCCATTTCATAATCACCACAAAATCAGGTACCAAGATTGGGGTTTAGGAGAAAGAGCAATCTACTTGAGAATAATACAAAATCATAAACCCTAGATCATGATAACTTCACCTAGTACATTAAGATAATGTTTTAGAGATTAAAATAGTAACATTCAAGCATGATTATGGTTCAATAAGAAAAGAGGGAAAAGAGTTATACAACCTACCTTATGAAGAGATCGAGCTCCAACCCACAAGCTCCAAGAGAGAGATAGAAACTCCAAAAAAGTTTGACTCTTCATCCACAAGATCACCTCAAAAGATGAGAACACCATGGTCAAAATATAGCTCAAGAAAGAGGGTGAAAACTCTATGCCGAACAAGCAGAAGAAACAAGAAAGTTCATCTCACACATAGGTACCACCATGGTCGAACCATAGTCTCTGACCTTTGTGAAGAAAAGATCTTCAAGTAATGACCACCATGGTTGCACCGAAGTCTCACAGCCAAGAAGGAGAAAGAGAGGTAGGGTACAAGGGAAATAAAATCAAACATTCAAAACCACGTACCAAGAGAGAGGATCACCAAGAACCACCACCAAGGAGATGATCAAGCTCAAGATCTCCACATGAAAGGATGGTTGGCAACCAAAATTTCCTAGATTAGTCCTTCTTTGCTCCACAAGGCTTCAAGAACAAGAACAAGAGAGTATGAAAAAGGGAGGGATGAAAAAGATGCTTTCATGAAGAGAGGAGAGGTCATATACATAAGGTAGGAGGGAGTTAAGGTGGGTACGAGGTGTCAACACATAGAGGCATGAAAAGGACACTTGTCCATCAAGGAAACAACTATGCAACCACTAAACACTTGCATGCATTGGAGGGTGATACAACCTAGGTGGTGTAGAGACCACTTAGGTTTGCTAGACACATTTTTGCAGTTGCAACAAACCAAGGTAGACCATATAGCAATCGCTATACTAGGTCACGCACACAACAAGGTTGAAACACTACTGCAAGAAAACCCCTTCGACCAAACCACATCTAGATCACCAAGGACAAAGAAAACAACACCTAGGGCATGTGTTGTGGTTGCAACACTCATCTAAGAGTGATGTTGTGGTCGCAACACACCAAACCCTATCAAGTTTGATACACATTAACAAGGCAAACCTTAGAAACCCCTAGCATCACCACATTATGCCACATCGCCCCCATAGAATCATTTTCTCTCTCATGATGATAAGGAACAAGAAACACACTCTACATCTAACAAATTGCAAGATAACCCATCAACATGGGTAAATTACAACTTGGTCCAAAGCAAGAAAACATAGCTCAAACATCAACCAAACTGAAGCAAACTAAAAACATACATATGGCTCATGAGATTAGATTAAGGTTTAAGTATCTTATTAAGAAAATCAAGAGCACTCAAGCACTAAGATAGGTCATGGGTGTTACATGGTTGGTATCTTATACTTTGTGTTTTGTGCTTGATTCACATTTGAAAATGGTCAACGAACTGAGACTAGTGAATTGGATGCCTAATTTCACATGTGAACTCATTATAGCCAAATAATATCATGATCATGTTTTTCTTGAATGATTTGAAAGAAACATTAAGTTGTAGAATACTTGAGGACAAGTATTTTTTAAGTTTGGGGTAGTGATGGATCCCTACTAGGGCTCCATCTTGTATCTTATTACACTTCAATCACATATGTACATATCAACTTGCAAGATATTTCTCCTAGTAAATGTTTCTCTATAAAATGCACTTATGGACACTCTTTGCATGTTTTTCAAGTACTTGTAACATGCCTTGTATGGACCGGAGAGAAGGGAAATGTTCTAGGATTCCTCCACCCATGGAGGAGTCCAAAGAAGGTACTAGAGATCCTCCAACCTACCCCTAGTGGCCAAGAGTCAATCTAAAGTAAAGAGGTCCATGGATAATTAAGTTCAAAGCCCAAAGTGCTAGAAAAAACCCCAATACATCCATGGTGACATGGAACAGTTGTTATGCACAAGCAAAAATCATAGAAAAATATCAAAGTTAACAAAGCAGCAACATCCTCAACAGAATGACCATACCATCCAACACTATTGTGCTAAGAAGACCCCAGCACGGTTGTACCAACCAGAACAATCATGTTGGCTAAAGTCTGGAACAATTGTGCTCAAGAGAAAGACCTCTAGTCCAATAACCCAACATGATAGTGCTACCCATCATGGACGTGCTACCTAGCCCACACCATGGTCATGTTGCCCAGTACAACCATGTTACCAGCCTCCATTTTCCCACTTTTAACCTGACATTTCCACCCCCAAAATGGTTTTTCCCTCTCAGCATGATCATGCTACACCGTACCCACCATGATTGCTCTTCCCAACATGACCATGTTGACCCCAAAACTCTACTAATTTCCCACGCTATTCTACCCAATCCCCCCACTTAACTTAGTGCTTCCCTACCACCTATATATACATGGGTGGAGACTGGAGCATGAGGTTAGCCACTCTTAGATACCTCTTGGCCATTCCTAGATACTTCTTACTCACTCCTTGAACTCCCACCTACCTCCACCTCATTTCCACCTTCCTCAACCTAAAAACCCTAGTTTTTTTAGGTTTTTTGCTACTTCCACCACCCATTTGTACCATCTTGCTTCCAAGTAGGGAGAAGGTACAACTCTTACTGTTGGAGGTGAAGGAGAATAGATCTTTCATGAGATCCATAGCTATTTCTTCTTCTTCTTCTTCTTCTTCTTCTTATTCTTCTTCTTCTGCTCTTTTTTTTTACTGTGAGTAGATAAGCCCCTTTAGTTGGGCTATTTGGGGCTAAAATGTGACTTTGATACCATGTTGGAGGAAAAGAACTTGTAAACTCTATATATTCATTTTATGATGAGTGTATTCTACTTTATCTTACTTCCCATATTTCTTATTGTGGTTTGCCTTGAATACATGGATTGCTTGTTATTTTGTGCTTGAATGAACCTAGGTCTAGCAGAAAAATGACATATGTGAGGCTACTTAGATACTACTATGTGTTATATCTAAGTAGCCGGTGTAGGAGATCTTAGTTTAATTGTCAATGAGATTCCTAAAAACTATATGGTGAGGGATGTGAAGTGAAAAACCCTCACCTCTATTCTCCATTCCTACCTTTTCCTCCCAATTTCCCTAAGGACACTTACAATATAAACTGATACTTGCCATGTCCTATTGAAATTTCACCTATGACCTAGTTCAGTTGAGCCTCATAAGGTAGGATAGGGTTTAAAAGGGTGTAGTTCTCCTTCACACACCTTAAACCACATCTGGTCAAATACTATCTTAGGATAATTTAATAGAATTTGACTTGTTGTTTGGTTTAACAATCTAGAATGAATGAATAGAACGTGCATGTTATGAACCCCAACTTGGATTCTAGTTATATTCCCCCAAATGTCCGACACCTCCATAACTTGCTTAAAATTGTAATTTGACTTGCTATTTCATGCTCACTTAGTTACTTGATTTAATTGCCTCCTTAACTAGTTGCTCTGCTCTTGATAGTTAGCTTTTTCTAGAGTACTTAGTGCACCTTTGTGCTTACTTGTGCTAGATCTAGTTAGTCTTTATCTAGTCTTACTCTAGGCTTCCAATTAGGACTACTTTGCTAGTGTAGTATTAGAGTTAGTGTTAGTCTCCAGCTTTCCTTAGTTGTTAATTTCTAGTTAGTGTAGTGTATCTCTTGCTTTACTTTCCCCATTCTTCATTTCTCTCTTCTTTATTATTTTCCTTTTTTGCTTCTTAGAACTAAAATTTTATAGGTTTAATTTGGGTTTTCTTCTTATTTTTGGTTAATTTCTTGATAACCTTTAGTTTAATCAAACAAACCCCCAAATAAACCATTAAACTATAGACTCCTCTTTAGGAACCTAGTTAATCTAACTTAGCTCTAGTACCCCCTCTCTCCTTGTGGATCGACACTTATCTTGATCCTATACTACAACATGACCTTGTGTGATTGTGGGTTAGTGTGTAAGTCTTTGTGAGTGTATTAGTGTAGGTCCTTATAAATATCAAAAGATCCTCTTGTTGTGTGTTTGAGTGTAGGTTGCATCCAATCAAATCTAATTGGTTGTATGTAACCCAAGCAAAAATGTATCATACACATAAATATGTAATTATATATTCATATATGTGTGTTGAATCTAGGTATACAAGTTTTCATGTTTGGGTTTATCTTTATCATGACCCATGATGTGCAAAAACCTAGGTAAAAAATGTAGTCCAACCCAGCCAAGTAAACTATTAGACTAATTTTCGGTTGCATTATAGGTGACATGCGCCAGATTGAGATAGCCCAATCTAATGCCTAATCACATTCATACCTAATGATGCCGTTCTGATAGAAGAATAAGAAAATTGTTAGTGATAATCATAAATCATTAAAGAATGTATTATGGAAAATGTTGGATGGACATGAACCTACAAAAAACTTTTCCCTTCTCTTCACATGGTGTGTAACCCTTGAGCATATGGGCGAAGTGTGTCATTCTTTGTGGTACAAATAGAACATCATTCTCTGGAGTGTAAGGAATCCAGAAAGTATGTACAAGAGATTGGTCAAGAAAGCATGTCATGATGATGTGACTTGATAAATGTGAATGATGTGACTAGAAAAACATGACAAGATGTAGTTTGATTCAAGAAAGTAGTTTTGACAACAATGTTGCTAAAGCAAGTACAAAATCATGATTAATAAATGCCTAGTTGTTCTAACATGTACAAGCAAATTTGTGAAACTTTAGATAATAAAACATTTGCTAAGAAGGCATACATGAACAAGCTAATGAAAAATTAAATCATGAATGTGTTGATAAATAGTTGAAGAAAATATAGTGTGCATGATATTTATCAAGATATAGTACAAACATGAATGATTTGAAAATTTGCACTAGATCTAGATGCCCTTTCCTCCTAGTGTATTTGATTTTCTATTTGATAAGAAGGAACTTATGGACAAATATAGGTCAGAGTTTGATCAAGATAGGATAGTATCCTTTCAATTCTAGAGAGTCAAAAGTAGAAAATCTTGATGGTAGATATGGGGGTATTTATAGTTTTGGTGAGGCTTAAAGGGTTTGGCATCAATAAGAGAGATTTTATTGGATCCCCTTCGTGTTAGGAATAGGAAACAAAAAATCATTTTCACCCTAGGGGACCCACATATTGAAATTTCTTTGGCGATGATACTTGATAGAATGATATGTTCTTACACATGTTACCCTAGCAGAATAAGGAAATCCATTATCCCCATGAAGAAAACTTGGGATTTCCTTATTCAAGGTTCAACTTTCAAGAAGGTTTTAAATTTATCTGGGAAAGGAAATTCATTTTTATTTGGATATTATGTCTTTGGTCAATAAAGTTTTCATTAAAAAAACAAAATGGAAGAGAGAGGACAAAACTTGAATGCAATTCTTCCTTTTTCTCATTTGCCTATAAAAAGGCAATTCGAGTAGGTGGAAATGGGATTTCAAATTGGATATGGAATTTTATCAAATATATTCTCCATAAATTTATAGTGTTAATTTTTAAGAAGATATGAAAAAGGAAAATGAATTGCCAATTCCGATAGGAGTATAATATTATATTCATGAGGAATCCAATTAGGCAACTAATCAAAAGAGGCTTATGTAAAGCTCAACTAAATAACAATTTTCACTCAAGTCTGAAGAAGGTTATTTTCTATCTACATACCCTTTACATGTGGCACATGGACAAATGAGGTGGACTAAATAGGTGGATATATGGAAAATTTTGGAAACAAATGGATTAATTTCATCATTAGTTGGAGCACTGATTGAACCATGATAATTGATCAAATGACAAAAAATGGGGTGTTAAGAAGTTTTTCCTTTAGTTTGAATTATTTAAATCTTGGTGAGTTTTTTTTCTATGTATTAAATTAGGTTGAGGACATTGTTGCATAAATCATTGATCACAAATTCATTTTGTAATTTGTTAAATCTAACACCTTTAACTAATTTTGACTACTAAGAGATATTTTCAATGATGGAGGGATTCATTTCATTCATTTTCTTTTTGACATTTTATTTAAGTTTTGTGGTGTGAACCATAGTGTGGAAGCTCTGTGCCAACCTAAATTAAGAGGGAAAGCTTTTCATACCATTTTGGATATCAATATTATTCTAGAGGTTATAGTGAGAAAAAGTTCAAAAAATTTGTCACTAAGGCTCAATTGGTCCTTATGGACATATTATACTTCACATAAAGAGATGATGCAACTATATTAATGATATTATATGCAAATATTTGCCAATTACCTTTGGATATGAAGCACAAAAATATTTGGGATTTGAAGATCATGGATATGGATCTATCTACAACTTCCATATGAAGAAAATTGAAAATCATTGAGATTTATGAAGTGATGCATGAGTCTTATGTCTTATGCAAGTAATATAAAGAAAGAGGGAATTTTTCAAATGAAATGTTGATAAAAAACAAGACCTTGGAGAAACGATGAGGAGTTTGGTTGTACAATTGAAAGAGGAAATTCTTTCTAGGCATTAGATCAAGATAGGATGGACCATATTAAGTGATGCATGATTACCCATCCAAACTATGATGCCACAAGTCGATAAAGAGAAAAGCATTTGTAGTGAATGGGAAATTATTAAAGTTGGATATGAAGAGTGGACCCAACAAGACAAACCAAAACTTTGATTTCATAATGCTTTAGAATACTAATGAAATTTGATGAAAACAACATTTCTTGGATGAATACATAAAATTTAATGTTCTTGCAAGGTATCCCATATGTTTGAAATCACAATTCTTTTGATATACCTCACAATTATACAATTCCACAAAGGTCCTTCACATACATACTTTTGAATGGATTTTTCTTTCAATACTTATTTTTTATTTCAATCAAGAAAATTAGTGTTGAAGGATGAAATTGGGGTTGGATTCTAGTCAAATGTAAATGTGGACCTTAGCAATTTAAAGTTAAAGTGAAAATCATGGAGAACATGCCATATTAATTTTATTTGTACCATAATGGTCATGGTAGAAAGATTAACTTTTTAATAACCAATTTTTTTTAATTAATAGAAAATTGGTCATTTTGCATCAAATGACCATGGTACCTACAATGTAAAACAAGCATGTGTTTGGATTTTGAAGCTATAGATACAAAAACCAATGCTCCATTTATAATGATTGTGGTGTACAACTACCAAAATTACAATTTTGAGACATCATGATTGTGGTGGTTATGAAGTGATTACAAATTAAGTAAGGAGGTGAGGAACACAATGTCAACCCCACTTTGTATTGAACTAAGTTTTCCATGTTGATATTTTTCTTTAGACAATCCATATCCCTCTATATAACTCATTAAATAAGTAGATAATACAGCCATATTTATTGCATACTCAATAGAGTATGCTCCATCTATCCAATGAAACTAAACTCAATATTCACATGGGTTAACTCCACATATACTTGATGATACAGATTCAGGATCCAACTTCTTTCACAATGTGTAGGGTTACCCTTAATTAAACTATAATGTTCATTTAAATGTATACAAATGACATAGTACATATTTTAGTTGGAAATACTCATTCAAGTTCCTACCTATAATGGTTCATTTTGTCAATGCCTTAATCACCATTGCAAAAGGATTGATGTATAGCACATGGTTGAGCATTATGAAATTCTAGTGTGTATAAGCTTCAATCAAATGAAAAAAATCAAATAAATTCATACACAACCAAATATATATAGCATCAACCTATATCTCTAAAAAAGGTGTATTAGACACTCAATTACAACTGAATTTGTACAAGTTACATATCACAAGTATAACTACATAATTTTGAGGCCACATTGGGCCTAATTAAGTAGCAAGAAATAATGCACGAAACTAATTTCACTTGATCCATTAGAAGGACAAGTCAGGAGTAGACTCAGCAAGGATTCATTAAGTATAAAATGCAAACACAGGAAACACAAACATGAGTAGGTCTAAGATCACCATATAAAATCTTCAGTAGGACTCCATTATTCCATGAGTTGTTTATCATCCTAATTGAATGGGACCCTTCATAAATTTTCAAATTTTCTTTTTTCTATACCACCTTTACCTTTTACCATATCCAATTGGAAATATCCACATTCATACCCAATTAGGTATATAAATATGTTGCATCTCCCACTCCCCAACATTAATATCCATCATATGCATCCATTTATGATACATACTCACTACATTTTCCTAAACTAAACCTATTTCATGCAAGATTGTATAACTTAACGTCCACATCATATAGTAGTTACTTTTTCATCTCACTACATATAAAACCCAAGGTGCTTCATACATAATGACTCAATTTTAAATTTCTAAAATTACAATAAAATCATTTTTTGTAAAGTGTATTGAAACTCAATATTTCCACAAATTTTTAAAGACACATTCCATACTTGTATTTTTAACATGAGTACAAAACTAAGGTAAATGTCATTCTTTAGAGTGAAATACAAAAAAAAGATATATATGGCCAACTACCAGGAAACTAAAATGTGATGGACTACAAGGTAAAAAACAATCACAAAAAATAACTATCCATTATAAGAATCATAAACAAAATTTACTACAATACTTCACATTATACTAACAACTAACACTTACATATTTTCATGAAAGACATCAGAAACTATTAAAACACATTTACATAGACCACCATCATACAAGCTCATATAGAATTATTATGGTCCTCTTGTTTGTGAGTAGAGTTCCATCTTGAGAACAACCCACTAATGTATGGTTATACATGACCATGCAAAAAGAAGAGAGTCATTTTTAGTATAACTAGTTAGTAATATTGAGCAAATTGTAATATAGTGTATCATACTAAATGACAAATTATATATTATTATTTAAGAGAATATATATTTTCTGAAAATATGATGAAATTGTTGACTTAATGTCTAAATTGACAAAACCTTTGTTTTTATGATGACTAAACCATTACACTTATTTGTGTCTAAAACTTCTATTTGAGTGCTTTTGGATTATTTAGACACACTCCAATTGCCTAAATTGCAAATCCTAATTTGGAGAAATCAAGTCATACACACACAAAGATCAAGATTTAAGAATAGATAGTTTTCTACTTATATATTTGATGTAAATCATTTTTAGTAATTGTATGGTTTGTATTTAAGTTTATATTCTTAAAATTATCAATTAAGATGGGTTTATATTGGACATTGGGTGTCTTAGACTCACCAAAATAGAAAGTTCAATCAATAGAGTTTCCATTAGATATAACTTGACTAAAATCAATGTTTGTGTGGCTTTCTGGAACCTCATGTCGGCCGAGTTTCTTTTTAGAATACAACTCGGTTGACCATAAAATGGCCTATACAGCAAGGTCTATCAACCAAGTTACCAACTCGATCGATTTCACTATATTAAGAAATTTTTTTAAATGCAACTTAGTTGTTGGAGAGGTGAAAAATGGTTATATATAGGGGATGCATTATTTACCTAGTTGGGTTATATATATATATATATATATATATATATAGATATAGATATACATACATACATATATATACATATATATACATACATATATACATATATATACTAAATGGGATTTACAAATTATTCAGTTGGGTAAGATAAATTAGTTATCCGATGATTCTAGTTACAATTTGAGCGTTCTGGTTACAATTTGAGCGTTCTAGTTACAATTTGGATAATCTAGTTGTAATTTTTTTATTAGTTTAGTTATGGGTGGAGATTTTTTTTCAAAAATGTCATTTTTATTATTTTTGTTGAACAAGATACAAAATTGATGCTATTTTTACAAAATGAGTCTTTTTATTACAAATGTGTCCATCTCATTATAGTTTGGTATATTCTCATTACAAAACCATGGGTAATTAACCTTACTTACCTAACTCGTGTAGTGAATATATATGTCCATATTATACATACATATATATGTTGGACTCACCCTAAAGTGGAAGAAATTCATCATCAATTATTCTAATAGCTATGAGGCATCCTGAATCATAAAAAAACCCTATGTACTTCATCCAATGGTAAGCCAAGCATTACAAATACCCATATACTATATTTGAGAGATAAAGAGCCTCAAATAGCCTCTACTCACTCTTTTGAGATTAATCACTTGCTACATCTATTTAACTGAGTAGGAATTTTATAATAGAATTAGTCTAACATGTATATCTAATGAAGATTTAATTCCTTTACATGTCAATCTCTTTTCTCTCACAAAGATGAAGATTCTCTCTCTTGGTAAGAGAGGAGAAGATAGGTTTCCCTTAGTGAAGGTGAATTCAAAGATGGAATATCCAAGTCAATAATGGGTAAGTCTTTGTGGGTTGAAGACTTGTTACAAGAGTGGTTAAGTACTTGCTAAAGGTTGAAGACTCATTGCAAGAGTAGATAAACCCACAGTAAGGGTAATGATTCTTGGTCATAGATAGGTAAGTCCTTTGTAAGGTTGTTAGGTCAATTGGCCTATAAGGGAAGCTAGTTATCCCATGATCTAGAAAAAGGTGTCCATATGGGTTATCTCTTATAATAAAATATAAGGTGGTTTTCATTGTTGAAAATCCTAGTGCTTGACCTATAGTGAAGCTTCATCCTTAAGAGGAAGAATCACTTACATACGTGTGCATAAATTTGGATTTTTAGTGTCTGTCTTTCCATAACTTTAATACTTGCATAATTATCTTGAGAAATAGTATAAATGTATATTAAATTTCATCTAAGTAGTTTTAGATCTATTCACCCTCTTTTTGAGCGCACAATAGATCTAAAAATTGGTATCAAAGTAAGGTCTTCTCTAAGTAATAATTACATAAGTAGGAGAAGATGGAAAATAGTCAAAAGGTAAATTCTTCTTCAATATTTTGGTATTTAATGGGAGTAAATTCCAATATTGGACGAGACTAATGCAATTCCACATTCAAGAATGAAGTCTTGAGTTGTAGAGAATGGTCGATCTTCCATATAAAAAACTTGCAGGGAAGTTAGAAGAATGGGATGTGTCTACTTTGAAGATAACAACCTTCCATGTAAAAGCCATAAGATCATATCTATCTATCTCTCCCACACCAATTTCAATCAGATATCTTCTAGTGACACGACCTATGAGATATGGAGAAAGCTATGTACCACTTATGAGGGGATAGAAAAAAGTGTAGGAAATAAAATTACGCATTCTTGACTACTTGAAGGCTTTAAAATGGTCAAGACTGAGTGTGTGGCTAAAATGCATAGTAATCTCAAAACTATTGTAAATTGTCTCACCATCTAGGCCATACTATGTATAATGTAAGGTGAACTCCAATATTCTTTTCTATCTTCCTCACCAATGGAAAATGAATGTGACAGACATAGAAGAGACTAAGAGGCTCTTCATCATTAAAATTTGAGGAACTTATATGCAATATTCAAGCCTATGAGGTAAGGCTCAACTAAAGAGGAGCTTGAAGAAAAGAATCAAAAGAATATGTAGAAGGTGATTGATTTCCCTGTGTCATCAGGTCACAAATCCTCTCAAGGTGAAGAAGATGTCATGTACTCCATACGGAAATCCAAAAAAGGCAAGCCTTCTTCTCCCTTCTGATGCTTCACATGTGAAAAGAGGGGTCATTAAATGGATGATTGCACCCATATAAAAATATCCATCATCACAAGGGAAACAATAAATGAGATGAGAAGCACAAGAATAACAAGAAAGACCACAAAATCTCTAGTGACTCCTCCAACTTTAGCTCAAGTGAGAGATCAAGTGAAAGTGAAGTTGGATAATGTCACTTTGCTCTTATGGAAAGCTCAATTGAAAATTCAGAGGTATATCTAAATTCTTTCTCTAATGAATCTTTAGTTGAAGTTATTCATACTATTGGTGCCTTTATTAAATACTAAGCATAAAAAGAAAAAAAAACTTTCTAAGATTTTGGATGGATGTATAAAGAAGAGCATGAATTTGAACATGTTACTATTTGATTGCTAGACAATGTTGGAAATGTACATAAGCAATATTTAGAACTTGAAATGAAATTCAATAGTGTTTAGATAAAGACAATTGCTATAGTCAAGTTAATATTCTTAAAAACGAAATCAGTAGCTTGCTTGATAAGATAACAATTTCTAGAATCTTAACCATTTATTCCTAGTTAAAATGAATAGCATTATGAGATTGTTAATTATCTCATGTTTGATATTTATGCTCAAAAAATTGAATATGATGACAAATAATTTGTTTTTCAAATGATAGAATCTTAAAATGGTTATCTTTTTCCTAAGATTATTATGTCTAAGAATGAAAATACTTTCATTCTTGCAAAAATTAATGTTCTTCAACGGGTTCTAGTTCAATAGTAGAGAGAATGATATTACTGATTTTCATATTGATTAAGATTCTTACATGACAAAATCTCCTTGTTGAGAGATCAATCTTTTGCATGTTATTCATACCATACCAGTTTGTTATGTATGGATGGTGAGACTCTATTGAGAGAGAGCCAATTACAATAGACTTATTGAACATTCCCGTTGCATCCAGCAGGAAATGAACCTATGAATTTCCCAATTATGAGTTGGGCGCTTTAATTATTTATCCATGGATGCTTAACATGGATCATCGACATCACTACTTCTCTTGTGTATCATAATCATATGTTGAGACCTTCTTTGCAAAGACTCTTGAATGGTAAAAATAATCTTGATAAAATTCTTGATCTTGCTACCAAGAAAAAGGGTAAACATGGTCTTGGAATAGATGTTAGCCAAAGAAAAAAAAAGGCAAAGAATCTCCAATTTTCAATGGAGAATCCTTTAGTTCCAAATCTAAGGGCGCTTACAACTATTGTAAGAAAAATGATCATTATTATATATATAACCTTTTAGGAAATGAACCAAATGCAACATGATTTGGATGGCCAAGCTAACCCCTACCCAAAAATATGATTGGTTTCATTTCATTTTCTTGTTGTAGGATATTGGCAAATGGATTGATATAAGCTATTTTGATATTTTACTTCATAATCCACATAAAAGAAGAAGGGTGGGTGTATGGTGGGGGAACAAGTGTAAAGAAATGGTAGAAATATAGATAGTATTCTTTCTCATATCCAATCCATTTTTTGATTACCAAGTTTGTATGCATTTTGCATATGGTTTTGAGTCAAACATTTACATAATGTGATTTTCATTGTAACCTTTCTCAAAAGCAGCCTATCATTTTTCCTAAGTGTATAAATCACTTTTTTATACATTATTGGATATTATTAATTTTTTATATTGACTCTAGAATTATTTAATTGCATATCTTTGTGATTGAACCACAATTGTTGTTGGTCAATTCTTTCATGAGGAAACTTGACCGATAGGCATCTTTGGAATTTTCCAATAGATATTATTTGTCTACAATTTCCACCAATAAAATCATATGATAGAATTGCATACTAAATGTTTAGATGGATATAGGATGAAAATTTTATCTCTATACCAGATTTTCCCAACCAATATCCTTATTCTATTAGAACTCCCCTTCGTACCTTTTCTTCATATGCATATTATCATGCTTCAAACTTTGCATACAACTTTATCTTTATAATTTCTTTAACTATTGGTATATTTGTATCTTGCTATAACTTAAGTTTATATGTTATCCATGTTTTGATAATGATCTATTTGGAACTTTTAGTGGGAATTAAGTACCTTTTTATGCTCTAACTTCCTACATCTATTTGGTTGTATATCCTATTTATTCAACATTGATTTTTTTAGTGGTAGTCACATTTTGATGGGGATGAATACTTGTTAATGAGTAATACCATCCATGCTTATATAATTGTGTTTTTCTTTGTATTGGGATTTCTCTATATCTACTTATAGATTTTTTTTTTCTTGTGTATCTTTTGTTAGATCCAAATACTAGTCCTAACTTGTGATATCGTCTACTATTATTCATTTAACATTTAGTTCTAGTAGTGTTCATTAAGTAATAATTATCTTGTTCTATGATTGTATCTTGTTTCATACATACTCAAACTTTTTCCTTTTTTTGTACATGCATTAGTTTGAGTTTCTTTAATGCACAAACCTACCTTGATTTATTCTATAATTACATCTTGGGTTGTTACCTTGTTTCATACATACTCAAACTTTCTCCTTGTTTTGTTGATCCATTAATTTGAGTTACTTACTTTCCTATACCTTCCTTATTTATTATTTAACTTCATGTAGGATTGTTCAATTGCATGTCTTGATTTATTAGACATACATGTCTTAGAAAATACCTTTGTTGTTGGATCTCCTACCCATTATTTTTTATATGACAAGGGGAAGAAGATGTGTCTTATGTAACAAGGAGAAGACGTATATGAGGAGAAGATATAATTTCTATAAATATTATGAAAGCTAACCTTATAGGAGAATATCATAAATTTATGGGGAGTATATGAACTCAATAGACCAATTGAGAGGGATCATATAAACTGAAGCTACTAAACCCTAAGTTTCTGTAGGGATATTTTTTATTTAAATGCTTTCAATGCATTTATGGAATGGTTTGTCATCTTCAGAAAAGGGAGAGTGTTGAATAAAAATCTCAATTGACCAATTCTTATTTTTATGATGACTAAATCATTCCACTAGTTTTTGTATAATGCTTCTGCTTGAATGTTTTCATATTAGATAGATATGATCCTAATGATTAAACCTACAAATCCTTATACAGATAAATCAAGTTATACAAGCATAAAGGTTGACTTTGAAGAATAAACATTTTTCTCCTTAGATCTTTGATGTATTTTACTTGTAATTATTATATAAATTAAGCTTCTATGTGTACAAGAATCAATTAGGGTGGATGAATCAGAGGATATTGGAACCCCAAAAATACCAAGTGGAATCGGCTGAGTTTACCCTAGCTATAACTCGATCAAAAATATTTTCAATGTCTTTCCAAAGCCTCATATCTATTGAGTTTATTGATAGAATATAACTTGGCCAACTAGAAATAGCCCAGAAACTAATGTCTATCGATTGAGTTACCAACTCGGTCAATTGCACTATAGCAAGCATTTTCTACAGTGCAATTTAGCCGTTGGAGGGATGAAAATGGTGAAATATATTTGTTAAACTCACCCCAAAACAACTTGAATCAATCCTAATGATTCTAATGGCAATGAGGTATCCTTAACTAAAAATAGAACATTTTTCACTTTATCCCATGGTTAACCAATTAATAAATATTCCCTTATTTTATAATTGAGAGATAAAGTTCCTGAAAGAGTCCCTACCCACTCTTGTGAGCGTAATCACTTTCTACATCCATCATAATGAGTAGGAAAATATAAAAGAGCTAGTCATGCATGTACAACTTATGAAGATTTTATTTATCTACCTTCCTATATCTCTTTCTCTCATGAAGATGATGACTCTCACTCTTGGGTAAGAGAGCAAAATAAGGAAAGGAGACCTTTAGTGAAGGTGAAGTCAAAGGTAGAAAATCCAAGTCAATAATGAGTAAGATCTTGAAGTCTGAGGACTCATTGCAAGTGTGGATAAGTCATTGGTGAAGATCAAAGACTCATTGTAAAAGTAGGTAAGTCTTTGATATGGCTAGATTACTGGTCATCGATAGGTAAGTCTTTTGTAAGGTTGTTGGCTCCCTTGGCCTAAAAGGAAATATAGTTATTGTTGGAGAAATGGACATCATTTAATCCCTTTGTTTTGATTATGACAAACATTTCATCCTTGTGGATCTAATGTGCTACTTAAGTGTTGCAGGAACTAGGTGGACAACACAAATTGGAAGATCTATATGCTCACAATATGTTAATTTCATGATTGTAATCAAATGTAAAAACTTATACAAGTATATAATGTATAAGTACTTAGACATCATGTAAATCAAGCGTTAGATCTTCCCTAGCCAATCACAACACTTAGATAGGTCATCCCCTATAATAGTGTCACAACTGCATACTCATACACACACTTAATACTTAGTTTAAAACATTAAAACAGAGTCATTCTCGGTCGACAAACTTCTCAACCGAGACACTCTCGGTCGACAATCTCCTCGACAGAGAATGACCCAAGTAGCCATTAGACAAAGTAGACAAGGTAGTTGGGAGTTGGAATAGAACGTTATACACTCTTGCTCCAGACAGTCCCTCGGTCGACAAAAACTTTGACTGATTGGGATCTCGGTCGACAATTCCTCGACCGAGACTGTCTCTGTCTGCACTTTTCAGGATTAATTAACTTGTTGTTGCTAAAGCAATTAGTGGATACCTAATGGCTAGTTAAGAACTAAGAACCCCCTAGAAAGTATCTAGAATGTCCTTAAGCACTCATAGGCCATTCCTATAAATAGGACATGCCTTAGGACACCCAACACACACTTGTGCAATACTTGAGCTTACACACTTGCAATTGGCAATCTATTCTTCAGCAATTGAGCAATTCTAGCACTTGATATTCATTTCCTTTGCTCCAAATTCGTGTCCTATAGGCTAGCATCTCCTACCCACTGCACTTACAATTCCATTCACATTGTTTAGGAGATCAAAACGCTTGATATAGGAAATCAAGCCTTGTGCTACAAGCGGTAATTGTAATTTCTATTTTCCTTCTTATTCTTTCTTATTGCTTGTACTCTCCTTCCTACTCCTAGGGTTGGAGGCTGCATATTGGAGAGGGTTTGATCTTCTTGGTGGATAAGGTGGATTTTGGACTACTTCAAGAAGGTTGTCTCAACGGGAAGCTACATCAAGAGGAAGGCTACTTCAAGGGAGAGCTTGAAGTTACTTCAAGGAAGGCTGCTTCAAGGTTGGTGAGACTACTTCAAGGTGAAGGTTGTCCAAAGGGTGATGAAAGTGTTGTAATTTTATGTAACATCCTTGTGAGGTAATAAAATTAAATACTTTCAAAATCCCAATTGGAAACAATTGGGTAGTGAACCGACTCCTTTAGTTTTTGCTTAAGGTGGAACCACTCTAAACACCTTGCCTCCTTCTTACTATCTCAATTGTGGTTGTTTGAGTTGAATTATTTTTAAAATCTCCATAAAACACTATTCACCCCCCCTCTAGTGGTTTTTCATTTGGTATCAGAGCAGGGCTTCAAGGAACTCTAATAAAGTCTTGAAGAATGGGTGACGGGGTACTCAACAACCTCAACCTAGAACGGACACTCATGGCTAGACCTCCAGCTTTTGATAGCGCTAACTACACCTAGTAGAAAAGGAGGATGCAATTCTACTTCCAAGGAATTAGCTGGGATCTATGGAGAATGGTATCAAATAGAGTATGCAACTTGGGATGCTAACACGGTAAGATCAGCCCAAATGAATGCAAAAGCTGTAAGTATACTCTAGTGTTCAATTTCCATTGGTGAATTCAATAGAATATCAAATTGTGAAATGGCATATGAAATATGGCATAGACTCTCCATAACGTATGAAGGAACTATTCAAGTTAAGAACTCTAAAATCAGAATGCTTAAGCAAAAATTTGAATAGTTTTGTATGGATCAAAATGAGTCAATTAGTGAAATGTATGCAAATTTTTCTTCTATTATGAATGGTTTAAATGCTTTAAGTAAAGTGATCAGTGAAGAAGATCAAGTATCAAAATTTCTTAGGTCTCTTGCTCCCAATTACAAGCCCAAGGTAACTGCTATTGAAGAAGCAAATGATCTCACCCGACTAAGGATGGAGCAACTCATTGGCAACTTAGAAGCACATGAGGCAACCTTGGAGGAAGAGGAATGACGAGAGTGTGAACTTCAACAAGGAAGAAATAAAGATATGGCTCTAAAAGCTTCAAAGATCATCACGCAAGAAAGTGATGAAATAAGTGATGGAGAAGGAGAAGAAGCCCTAATTGTTAATGGTAAGAAATATAGAAGATTTAGATCTAACAAAGTTGTTGGTTCTTCTTCTTCCCCTCCTAGGTGTTTTGAATGTGGAAAGAAAGGAAATCTAAAAAATGAATGTCCTAAAGAAAAGAAAGGAAAGAAAATCTCATCCAAGAAGAAGGGAGAAAAAGCTTATAAAGTTGAATGGGATGAGTCAAGTGATAGTGAAAGTGGAGAAGAGAATGTGGAGTGTCTCATGGTAAAAGATGATTTTTCTTTTAGGAAAGGTAATGTTATATATTAAAATCACATCAAGCAAGCGAAACCTGCTAATGTGGAACACCTACAGAAAGTTTGAAAAAGAAACTGCAGTGGGAAGAAAAAGCTGAAAAAAAAGAAAAAAGCAAAAGAAAAAGCATAAGAAAGCATTGTACAGCTAACTTGGGGGAGGCACCCCTTAAAACAAGCCCCTTGCGAAGTAAAAAGTTTTGCATCCTAGAGATTTTCCTGATTTGAGATGCCCTTGATTCAGAATGGTAAGTCACAGTAGTTGCTGCACTAAGCTGACTCCTGCCTCATCGTCCACCATAGCTTTAGGATCACAGAGAAAAGCGGCTTCAGATTCTCCTTCCTTTGATTCATCCAACCTCCCTTCTGCTAATGTTCCTGCAGTTTAGTAAGGATGTGAAGATCGGCCTCTGTTGAGTTATAACATTTCTTGCCAAATTTTTGTTTTTGATGAAAGTTCTATTGTTCCTTTCTTTCCAAAGGTTCCAGCAGATTGCGGTGAAGAGATCACAGCTTTTGAAATGCATGTATTGTCTTAAAGGTGTTATTTGGATGGGGAAAGTAGCTTCCTAGAGATCAGGAAAGTGATTTCTCATGAAGTGTGAAAAGATTGTTTGAGAGAAAGAGCATTTAAAGAAGATATGGCTGACCGAATCACTATTATTTTTGCAGAGGGCACATCTAAATGGGCCAATGAAACCCTTTTTTGTGATGTTATCACTTGTACGAAGTTTATTTTGTAAAAGAAGCCATAAGAAAGTTTTATACTTTTGTAGCCATTTTTGTTTCCAAATCTTTGATGATGAAGGGGAGATTCCTCTGAAAGAGAGAAAATTGTAAGCAAGTTTGACCGAATTCTCTTTCCCGCATTTCCAAGTGATGTTATTTGAGGTGTTGTTTTCCATAGAACTTGAGAGATGTCTGAATTCGTTTTGACTTACCTGGGAAAGGATACATCTTTTAAGTGTATTTGATCTGTTACTAGTGATAAGCGAAAGGGCTTTATCAATCCTTAGGTTGAGGAGATTTTTTGGAATAGACCATGATGGTTTGAGATTTAAAACTGAGCTATTTTCATACCATGGATCAGACCAGAAGGAGATGTTTTTGTGAGAATGGGGAGGAGTATTTAAGATTTATGAAATCATTTGTATATTTTTATTGATGAATTTCCAAAGTGGGGAGGCTGTTTACCGGTGGATTTGGTGCCAAGGAGGTGAGTTTTGGTAATATTTGATTTTGATGAGATTTGTCCAGATTTTCTTTTTATTTTGGATAAGACAGTCAATGATTTTGGCAATGAGGCAGAGTGAGTGCATTTCAATGTTTATTATTCCCCAGCCTCCTTGATCAAGAGGAGCAGAAATCGTTTTCCAATTAACTAGATGGTAATGTTTCCCAGGTTTATCTAGTTTTTGGAAATTGTTCCAAAGGAAATTTCTTCGAAATTTTATCTAGAATGGATTTAGTTTTAAATGGTAAGGGGATGCAGCTCAAGAAGTGGGTTGTTATAGGTGTGATGACACTATTTAGCAGGGTGAGCCTCCCCGAGAGGTTTAGGAAGTTATTTGCCCATCTGGTGAGTTTAGAGTTTATTTTTGAAATGATGGGGTTCCAAATAACATTTGTTATGTTATAAGGGGTGATGGGGAGACCCAAGTATTTGATTGGAAATTCTTCAGTTTTGCATTTTAGAAAGTCCTTGAGGTTTTCCAACGATGATTGATGAATGTTTACCCCAAAGATGGAGGATTTTTGTATGTTTACTTTTAGCCCAGAGATATAAGAGAAGATACCTATGATCCTAAAAATATTCTGAACAGAGGAAATTTCAGGAGAGGAGAAGATGATGGTGTCATCAGCGAATTGAATAATGTTCTCCTTGCAGACATCAGGAGTCGAGAAGAGCCCATTTTGATTTCCCATTTGAATCATGTGAGAGATAATAGTGGTTAAAATGATGAAGAGGTAAGGAGAGAGAGGGCCCCCTTGTCTAAGTCCATTTGAATTATGGAAATAACCAAAAGGAACACCATTGATGATTGTGGAGAAATGATTTGTAGAAATACATGCATGGATCCAAGAGATCCATTTGTCAGGAAAATCAAAGCCCTTGAGAGTCTGCAACAGGAAATTCCAGTTAACAAAGTCAAAAGCTTTTTCGAAGTCCAATTTAATGGCTAGAAGAGGGATTTTTTTGTGTGGCAGAGATGGATAGTTTCATTGACCATTAAAAAGGCATCTTGTATGCTTCTGTTCTTTAGAAAGGCAGATTGGTTAACAGGAATGATGTCGTCCATGAGAGGTTTGATCCTGTTGGCTAAAGTTTTAGCGATGATTTTGTAAGAGGTGTTTATGAGGCTGATAGGTCGAAAGTGTGAGATTAATTCAGGCTGACTATTTTTTTTATCAGAGTGATGAAGGTTTTATTGATGTATTTGATTATGTTTTGTGGGTTTGAACTGGCATGGAAGGCGGAAAGTAAAGCAAGAAAGTCATGTTTATAATGCTTCCAGTTAGCCAAATAGAATTCCGCATTTAGACCATCAGGTCCAGGAGATTTATTTTTGCCGAGGTCAGAGATAGCAGTTTGTAATTCATCAAGTGTGAAATATTTGATGAGATCTTGAGGGTTTTTTATTTTATTTTGACAAATTGAATGCTATTGAAGGTTATTTAGACAAGATGGGTTGTGATTATTATTGAATATTTTTTTGAAATGGTTTTTTATATGTGTTATGATGGATTGTTTATGAGAAGAGAGTCTTCCATTTATCATAAGATGAGTTAAGGCATTATTTCTAAATTTTTGGTTACATATTTTATGGAAGTATTTTGTATTTTTGTCACCTTCTTTGGCCCATGTGATCTTAGCCCTTTGTCTCCATCTTGTATCAATTCTGTTATTTATGTGATCAAGATCAGCTTTTATTGAAAGGACCAAAGCAGGATCAGCTGATGGGTCTTTTTCAACAAAGAGAAGCTGGTCTTTGAGATCTTTTTGAGTTTCAGTTAAGGTCGAGGGATTTTGAACCTTCCATTTTTATGTGATTTTTGATGTGTTTTGTGTTATTTAAGATGTGAAGACCCAAGTTTGTTGTTTGTGGGTTTGCAAGCATCCAGACTTCAAGACAATATTTGGAGAAATTTTCCAAGGAGAGCCAGTTGTTTTCAAATTTGAAGGGACGAGACCCCCAAGAGCAAGAAGCAGATTCGAGAATTAAGGGAAAGTGGTCAGAAATAGTTTTGTGGGAGATGTAGACAGAAGATAGTGGATGCTTGTCTTCCCAAAGGTTTGAACAAATGAAATGATCAAGTCGAGCAAAGGACTGATTTCTAGACCACGTATATAAGGCATTTGAGGGAACAAGGTCAATAAGAGAATGGTTTGTTAGCATCTGGCTAAACTTTTTATCTACAACAGACATGGAAGAAGAGGAAGGATTTGAGTTGTGCTTATCAGAGATCTGGGTGATAAGATTAAAATCGCCACCAAGGACCCAGGGTGACAGATGATAATTTGTGAAGAGGTAATTTAGATCCTCTAGGAATAGGGATTTGTCGTAGCCTAGTTCCCCATAGATACCAGAGAAAGACCAAAGATAATCATCAACAAGATTTTTAAAGTCAATAGTTATTGAAAAGTTTAGAATAGAGGAGTTTTACAAAAAGAGAGCCTGGTTGTTAAAACCCACAATGATACCACCTTTGAAGCCCTTGGGGGGTAGCTGAATCCAGTCTGTGATTCTGTTACCACCTATAGATTTGAGGGAGAAAGGGGTGAGAAAAGTTTTTGTTTCTTGGATGGAAATTAGATCTATATTGTTTTTATAAATGTGAGATCGTATTTTTTTTCTTCTTTGTAAATTTGCAGCAACACAAATATTCCAAGTTGAGATTTTCATGACAAAGGTTAAGAAAAAGCAAAAATAGAAAGACACAGATAAAGTGCTAGCATGTTAACACCTTCTCTTTGACCAACCCATGAAGGATTCTAGGTTGTTAAGAACATTGTGTGCTTCATCATCCTTTTCAAAGTGAATGCCTATCTTATTTGCAAAGGATGTGAAACTTTTTGTGTTTGACCACGAAGCTAAATCATCTATAGTATCGAACTTTTTATTTGCTTTTTTTTAATATGATAGAGTTGTAGAAAATGTTGACGCAGAGGAAACATAACTGAAAGAGCAAGGTGGGGTGTTACCTTTCTTAGGCATGTTTATGATGTTGGATCCTTTGGTGCCTGATTGATGTGGCTGTAGGATCTTTTGAAGGTAGCTTGAGTTTGGCTTCTACAGTGGGCTCTCCTATTCCGAACTCTGTAGAGAGTTTTCATTTTTTTGCTGAGATGAGTCTTGAAACACAGTAGTATGGTTGTTTTTGTTTGGTGAATGCCAACTTTCCTTTATAGAAGAAGGTGATGGGCAAGTGTTACTACTCAGTTTGATATTGATAGTAGGGAGGGGGGGCTCTGGAGATCTGGTTCTTTTCTTATTTGGAAGGAGATAGGAGTTTTCTGTATGGTTTGATGTTTTCCTGATCCAGACGTGGTTTCTAACAGATGGAACTCTGGTATGCAAGATAGGGTTTTTTACTTTGTTTGGGCTGAACCGGGATGGTGGATGAGAGGTAAGATCAGAAAAAGCAGTGCTGATTATAGTGGGGTGTTCAGCAGCAAGCTTAAGATGATAGATGGATTCACCAATCCTAATGTTGATAGATGGTGGAAGGGAGATGGCAGCTTTGACAGAGAAGAGGCAATAAGCTTTGATGTATTGGGTGGGATGGAGCGTTTCTGGGCTAATGTATTGGAGCGTAGCCCCAATAGAATGGGCAATGCCTCTAAAAATCTCAATCTCCCATAGATGGGGAGGAAGATTTGAAATGGCTACCCAGTCTGAGCCACCTGCTGGGGCAGGGACCGAACTAGAGTCAGCTGACCAATTAGATAGTCTGGCCATGATAAAGCTGGAACCACAAGGAATGGTGAGCACTTGGTTGAAGATATGATTTATCTTCGTTCCTTCAGGAACAGTGTAAATGAGTTGGGTGGGTGAGAAGATTTTGGGTTTGAGGATGGTATGGCTAGGAAGAAGAAGAGCCAAAGCTCTAGTGATGTCGAGAACGTTGATAGGGTTATTGTCCAAGTTATTTTCTATAGAAACTAGGATTCTTATGAGAGAGAAGACTTTGAGTAAGCGCATGGAGTTTGCAGGGAGATCCATGGAAATAGCGTATTCTAGGTGATCAGGTACCTTCATGGTTGGTAAGGATGGTGGATGGTATTCACTGGGGGTTTTGGCGGATGGGGTCTTTGAAGGAGGGTTTTTTTTGCTGTGTGTAGAGCTTGGAAGGGTTTCTAGGCGAGTGATAGGGTTTAGAAATAGGAGGTATCCTTGATATTGAGTTTGAGCGACTAAGGTTTGTTGCTTCTGCATGTTCGGGCGGGAAAGCAGTGAGACATGCAAAAGAGTTTTTTGAAAGGTAATGATGATGGGTGGGTGCAGCGTTTGGCCTGGAGATAGGAGAAAGCCTTTTTGGGACCACAGAAGTACTTTGGAAAGGGGGGATTTGAGTCGAACGAGAGTGCATGTAGGAGTGAAGCAGTTTTGGCTGGTATATTTTCCTGTTAGGGTGAGGACGTGCCAAATAGAACCTTTTTATGTGCCCTAGGTGACCACAACCGAAGCAAGAGTGTTGAGAGAAGCATCTGGAAGTAGAGTGGTTGTTGTCGTGGCAGAGGGAGCAGAAAAGGGCTCGAAAAGGTTTTTTTGGGGGACCGCAGTCCAGATTTGGGCGGTGGGTTTTTTTTCTAAAGTGTCGTTTATGAGAAGGGAAGATTTAGCTTTGTCCATGATGGGAAAAGAGAGGTTTAGGAAAAAAGTGTCCTTAGGGATGATGTCCCCTAGCGGGGGAGATTTAGGAAGGAGGGTTTTGTATAAGGACGATAGATTTGGTTTGTAATTTTTGTCTTTAAAGGATGGAGTAGGAAAAAGCTTATACCTTTCAGTGATGGAACTGTGTTGTTGAACCGGGGGAGAAGTGGCATCATCATCTTCATCCTATGACCCTGAAGAGATGGAGATGGGCCAGGATTTTGCACCCATAGGGGGTTGATGTTCTGCTCTGACAAGGAGTTGGTCCGCTGAGTTGGAGGATGATGAACTGTCGAGACCATGTCTTTTGTAGAGGTAGGCCAGAGCTGGGGGAGTTTCGTGGATCAAATCCCGAACCCACGCACGGAAGGTGATATCTTCGAAAGGTTGAAGGAACATCGACCACTCAGGTTGAAGATTCAGTTCCTTGCGCATCTCGCTCCATCCTTCCGAGATGAGGAGGAAGGGGGCTTTTTTACCCCAGGTTGTTTCTGAGGGGGTAGACCATGAAATCTTGACCTGGAAAGAGCGGTGCCCGATGTTAATCATACTGATGCCAGGAGAAACGTCGTATTTGTGGTAGATCCATGCTCTTGGCAGAGGGATGGTTGTTGAGAAAGTAGGGTCGGAGAGATGGATTTCGATGAAGGGAAAGCATGAGTTCATGTTCTTTGGGGAAGTTGGGGTTTCTGTGATGTTGTTGGGCACCAGGGGTTTTTGCTTCTGCAAGGCACGGCGGAAAGTAGAGATCTTGCCTGATTTTTGCATGCATGGTGCTTTTATGCATGAGGCGAGGGTGAGGACGCCTCCTGTTCTCATATTGTAATCCGATCATTTGGTGGGGCTTTAATAGCATAAGATTGGGACAAAGTAAAGCTGATGTGATTCTGGTATCCAACAAAATATAGGGAAGGGTTTGTTGCCGACAGAGAGAATAGAAAGGGGTAATCAATGAGATGTTTTCTGCATGCTTTTAAGACCGTTTGGGAAACACGAAGTGAGGTGTAACAGTTGTGGATATTCTTGAAATTTATTGCACACTGGTTTTGAAGGGGGCAGAAGATGGAGATAAGTTCCACCACGAAGAGAAAGAGGCATTCGGGGGAGATGGATCTTGATCAGCGAAGCCTGGGAGCTTAAGACCGATAAGGGCTGAGATGTTGATGCTGCTTAATTCAGATGTTGCATGCTCAATTTTTAACAACAACAAAAAAATGATGAAGCCGATTAAGGAGATGGTACCTTCAACCTGCAAAGAGAAGAAGAAGGGGGGGATTTTTACCTGGGGAAGGAAGAACTCTTATGACCCTGGAGAGGGAGAAGCTGGTTCCCGAAGAGGGGAAGAATGGGTTATGCTACCGTTGTCACGAGAGAGAAGGGGACAGCGGGACCTCATCGGGAGAGAAGGGTGAAGGCTATGTAACCTGATTTTGGTAGATGCAGATACCCGAGCAAGAAGAGGAAAGGCAACTCCGTCACTAAGAAGGTGGAGCAATCGGTAGGAGGAGCTCGCCGGGGAGGGCGCAACCGACCTAGGATGACGGCGAACCGGATGGAGAATTCTAGAGAGAAGTTGGAGCTTTCTCGCTCTAACTTACCATTTAATCAGGGATTCTCTAGATAACATGTGCTGCGAAGCCGAATCGCAAAGTGTCTTATTTTTAATGGGGGCGTCCAAAAAATATGATCCCGTGGTAAAAGATGATGATAGTGACAATTATCAAGAGGTAAGCCTTCTTGATTTGCCAAAATAAGATCTAATTGCTAGTTTACAAGATAACCATGACAAATATGTTGACTGCAAGAAGAAATTAAAGAAATCAAATAAAGTAAATGATGAGTTACATGCTAAACTTCTTACTCTCACATCTGAAAATGAAGATCTCAAAAAGGCTATTGAAGAGCATGATATTCAGCTAAAATCAGTAGAAGCAAATTGCAATCTTCTCTCCCTAAAAAAGATAAACTTGCAAACTCAAGTAACCAGTCTTTAGACCCAACCTATTCTATGTAATCATTTAGATTATGATATTTTTGTTAAGGAAAGAAACTCTTTACTATCTAATCTAGATCAAGCGAGGATAGATATCAATAAAAAGATGGATGAAATTGCAAAATTACAAAGAGAAATTAATGGTTTAAAGGGCAATAATATTCTTGATAATATTCTGAAATATTCTTCTAGTTACAATGGAAGAAGAGGTTTAGGATATGTTTCAAAAGAAAAATCCTATCAACCTAAACATAGAAGAGCTCAAGCATCCAAGACCAAGATCATGTTTTTACCCAAGAACACAATTCCAAATCCTAGAAAAAGAAATGAAATTGACTTTATTTCTTGTCATTATTGCTTGCGTCTTGGACATTACTCCTTTTCATGCCCTTATAAGAAGAAGGATTCTGAGTTAGTTCAGATTCCCAAACCTCAAAATTAGAATACTTGAATGTAATTGAGATATGATCTAATACTTGTTTTGAACATATAAATGTCTTATCTCAACTAAGCATATAGCTTCATGTATTGTGTTAAATTCAGAACTGATATAAACAAATTGCTGAAACAAATAGAAACATTGTCGGTCGACAAATAGTTCGACCGAGTCATTATTGGTCGAGAAAATTTTCAATCGAGAGAATGCCTGTGACAAATCAAAATCTACAACAAAATTTATAGTGAAAACAGAAACTATTTCAGTCGAAAAATTGTCGATCGAAGCAAAAATCGATCAAAAAATGGTCGACCAAGCGGATTTCTGTATTTGTTCAGTTTTAACCTACAAAACAGCAACTTTCTCGATCGACAAATTGTTTGACCGAAACATTTATCGGTCAAACTATTTGTTGACCGAATGAAGTTTTGTACAGATTACTTTGTTAAAACATGCTCAGTTTGTTATTAAATGTACCTAACCATAATGGACCATTACATGGGTACCAAAACCTATATTTTGTTACAGGATTGGGTAGCCGATAGTGGATGTTCCAAACATATGACCGGGAACAAGGATGCATTTCAAACTTTTGAAGAAAAGAAAAGCGGAACAGTCACTTTTGGAGACAATGGTAAAGGTAAAATTGTTGGAATAGGTAATATTGGTACAAATCTTGAAATAAAGAATGTTTTACTTGTCGATGGTTTACATCATAATTTAACAAGTGTTAGTCAATTATGTGATAGTGGATATGGTGTTTTATTCAACAAAAATTGTTGCAAGTTACTAATAGAAAATACTACAAATGTTGTTTATGAAGGAAAAAGAGTTGGAAATCTTTATATCCTTAGACCCAACTCTATGCAATCTATAGTTGGAAAATGCTTACTCGGCAAAGAAAATTCTTTACAACTATGGCATAGAAAATTAGGTCATGCTAGTTCATATGTTATCAACAAGCTAGTTAAATATGATCTTGTTCGTGGTTTGCCTAAGTTATCTTTTGATCAATATGAAAATTGTGAACCATGTACTTTGGGTAAACAAACTAAAACTTCTTTTAAACCCAAAAACATGCTTAGCACCAGTAGATCACTAGAACTTATTCATATGGATTTGTTCAGACCTATGAGGACACAATCTATTGGTGGGAAAAGATAATGTTTTGTTATTGTTGATGATTACAATAGATATACATGGGGTACATTTTCTTGCAAACAAAGATGATACTATTCAAGTTTTCATACAATTTCATTTTAAGATTGAAAATTTTCTACAAAAGAAGATATGAACAATTAGGAGTGATCATGGTGGAGAATTTGAGAATCATTTATTTGAAGAATTTTGCACATCTCAAGGCTACACTCACAATTTTTCTGCTCCACGCACTCCACAAAAAAATGGCATAGTTGAAAGGAAAAATCGATCATTGCAAGAAATGGCTAGGACTATGATGCTTGAACATATTACACCTAAAACATTTTGGGCTGAAGTGGTAAACACAACTTGCTATGTGCTAAATAGAGTAGCCATACACTCTTACTTAAAGAAAACACCATATGAAATCATGTATACTAAGAAACCAAGGGTTGACTATTTTCATACTTTTGGCTCAACTTTCTATATTTTGAACACAAAAGATGATAGAGAAAAGTTTGACTCTAAATCACAAAAAGCCTTTTTCTTGGGATATTCAACCTCTAGTAAAGCATTTCGAGTTTATAACACAATCTCTAGAAAAGTTGAAGAATCCATTCATATCACTTTTCATGAAGAACCAAAAACTAAAAATTATGGCATAGTTGATATTACTCATCAAGTAGAAAATCTAACCATATCAACTAAAGATGATCAACAAGTTGAGACACAACAACCCATTCCTAGACTCATTAAGGATCATCCTCAAGAACTAATAATTGGAAATCCAAATGATAAAGTCAAAACCTGTTCATCTTTGAGAGATGTTGCAAATATGGCATTTGTTTCTATAATTGAACCTAAGAAGGTGGTTGAGGATTTAAAAGATGACTAATGGATAATGGAAATGCAAGAAGAATTAAACCAATTCACTAAGAATGATGTATGGGACTTAGTTCCTAAATCGAAAGATAAAACCATTATTGGAACTAAGTGGGTCTTTAGGAATAAGTTAAATGAAGCTGAGGAAGTAGTAAGAAATAAAGCTAGGTTGGTAGAACAAGGATATAATCAACAAGAAGGAATAGACTTTGATGAAACTTATACACCAGTAGCAAGACTTGAAGCTATTAGAATGCTACTAGCTAGAGTTTCCCACAAAAACATTAAATTGTTCCAAATGGATGTCAAAAGTGCATTTCTAAATGGAATAATACAAGAAGAAGTATATGTTGTCCAACCACCTAGTTTTGAAATACCGGAAAAAGGTGACTATGTATACAAACTTAAGAAAGCATTTTATGGTTTAAAACAAGCACCTAGAAATTGGTATGAAAGTCTCAAGAACTATCTCTTTGATAACAATTTTTTCATTGGAAATTTAGATTCTACTTTATTTTTCAAAACATGTGAATCAGACTTTCTAGTAGTTCAAATTTATGTTTATGATATTATATTTGGTGAATCAAATGAATCTTTATGCAAACAATTTAGTGATATTATGCAAAAGGAATTTGAAATGAGTCTCATGGGAGAACTAACTTTCTTTCTTGGTTTTCAAATAAAGAAAACGCCCGTTGGGATTTTTATAGGCCAAGAGAAGTATACCAATGAAATTTTAAAACATTTTGGGATGGATCATTGCAAACATGCTACCACTCCAATGGCTACCTCTACTAAAATTGATAAGGATGAAAATGGGGAACCTATTGATGATTCCTTATATAGAGCTATAATTGGTAGCTTACTCTACTTAACCACTTCTAGACCGGACATCATGTTTTCTGTTGGTCTTTGTGCTCAATTTCAATCCCAACCTATGCAAACACATTTTCAAGCCGTCAAATGGATTTTAAGATATTTAGCCGGCACTACAAGTTATGGTCTATGGTATCCTAAAGGACAACCTTTGGACTTTAAAG
Organism: Alisma plantago-aquatica; assembly: GCA_963693085.1. Lineage (NCBI taxonomy): Eukaryota > Viridiplantae > Streptophyta > Magnoliopsida > Alismatales > Alismataceae > Alisma > Alisma plantago-aquatica. Next base: position 233,085,449 of record OY856411.1, on the reverse strand, counting down.
CTTATACCGACGCCAATTATGCTAGTTGTCGCATTGATCGAAAGAGTACAAGCGGTAGTTGTTTCTTGTTAGGAAGGGCCTTAGTATCTTGGTTTAGCATGAAACAAAACACGGTTGCCCTCTCTACAACTGAAGCTGAATATATGGCAGCCGAATCCTTTTGTGCTCAAGTGCTTTATATGCAACAAGTTTTAAATGATTATGGCTTTACTTTTTCATCTATTCCTATCTTTTGTGACAATACAAGCGCTATAAACTTAGCACATAATCCTATTTTACACAGTCGTGCCAAACATATTGAAATCTGCCATCATTTTCTAAGGGATCATATCTCTAAAAATCATGTATCCCTTCATCATGTTGATACAGAAGATCAATTGGCTGACATTTTCACAAAACCACTTCTATTAGATCAATTCAATAAAATAAGGAAGCAACTACTCATTACTCCCTTAGAAGATGTTTTCTTTGACATTTGTAAACCGGCTGGTTTTTAATTCTTCCATTTTGGCTTTAAATGGACATCGTTTCAAACGATTTGATGGTTATTTCTTTAAAGGGAGGAATCAGTTAAGGGGGAGTTTTTAACACTTGATTTTAATGGATATCTTTTTGAAATAACAAAGTGGGAGAAATAATATAAATCTTAAACAATTGTAACTCTTAAAAACTCAATCAATGGGTTTCATAATCTCTTGGCTTTACATTAAAAGTTGCTATATTCCCTAAGAATTGGATTTTATGTTCCATACTTCTTTGGGAATAATAAGCACACATTTCATAAACAGAAGAAGGAATTCACAAAGTAAATCTCAGGTACGAAACTCAACTCATTTTAAAGACTGGTTGATTTATATTCTGGAAATGTTTGTCATCTTCAAAAAGGGGGAGATTGTTGGCTAAATGGACATCATTTAATCCCTTTGTTTTGATAATGACAAACATTTCATCCTTGTGGATCTAATGTGCTACTTGAGTGTTGCAGGAACTAGGTAGATGACACAAATGGGAAGATCTATATGCTCACAATATGTTAATTTCATGATTGTAATCAAATGTAAAAACTTGTACAAGTATATAATGTACAAGTACTTAGACATCATGTAAATCAAGTGTTAGATCTTCCCTAGCCAATCACAACACTTAGATAGGTCATTGTTGGTATGTATGCCCTGAGAGACAATTATGGGATGATTGGTGGGATACATTAAGATTGATTTGATAAACATCAAAGGCAAGCTTCCAATTCTTTCTGGTTCACTCATATGAGATAGTGATAGATGATGGAGCTTCCACTTACGTGGAATTGCGTGCACCACTAAAAATCCTAAAGATGGTAAGTCTTTAAGTTTAGCCTTGCTTATACTAGATAGAGAACTCCACCCACGTATGCTAAGATATGTGGAAGTCTTATCGTAGTATAGTTAAGGGTCGAATCCTCGAGACAACGGTCTTGTTGTTGCCAACAAGATGGAAAACGTAATAATTTCACTTAATCTCTTTAGTAGTTGGTATTTAGATCAAAAGGTTGATTTGGTTGTTTTTAAGCTAAATGCAAGTAAAGTAAAGGCAATAAAGTAAACTTAGGTTGTTAACAATGACTAATGAATCACTAGAGTGTGATCGGTTTTCACCACCACTACACATGGATCAACACATGCAACATAAAAGCATAACCTACAATAAGAGTTAGATCAGTTAGTATCTTTGTAGACTTAGCTTCCTTTCGGATGACTAACTATGAGGAGTGTGGGAATGTTGTAACGCCAGCCATCCATGTAGGTATGGTTACTTACTTTACAACATTCCCTCCGTAAAGTGTGTTCCTCGACTCATCAAGGTTGTACTTTCATACGTTAACTGATTCCATTTCATAGCATGAAAGTACAACGATGGGAGTGAGTATACTCCACTTATAGGAAGGCACTCCTAGATACCGAAACAGATGCATGGTGGATACATGAACCTAAAACCAACATGCAAATGAGTTTCAGATCTAATAGCACAAACGTAGACAATTCATACTAAAAGATAAAGGATAACACAAGTTGGCGATCAAGCAACAAGCATTCATTAAACGTTTGATGTTGAACTGAAAAGATATGAACTCTATATTACAACTTATGGATTACATCTTCATGATATGAAAACATGGGTAGCGGGGCTACTCCCCGCACCCTAGTGAGAGAGACTACTCGCTCATGACTAGGACAAAGAAGGAGGCAAGAAGAGAGAGAGAGAGCGTCATCCCCACAAAGGAGAGAGGAAGGTCAACCCCTTGGAGAGAGAGAAACGATCCACCATCTTCATAGGTTGCTTGATGACGAGATCTCCCTCTTCCCACCTTCGTTGGTGGAGAGAGAGAAAGCAGCTTCGAGATGGAGTATGGGTCTCAGACCGGCAGCCCCTGGGCGGAGGATGGAAGTCGGATTTGCTCTGGAGTGATTGAGGCAGCCTTTGGACGTCTGAACACTTTTTTCTGTGGAGGACCCTTGAGATCTTATTTATAGGCCTTAAGTGAGGTCCAAACGGTCTTGAACCCGTTTGGGCCCTGAACCCGTTTGCCCTTGCCTCCATGCGGTCTTCCGGATCATTTGAGTTTTTTGCAGTCTCGAGACCGTTTGACCTTATGCGGTCTTGAGACCGTTTAGCCTTCATGCGGTCTCGGGACCGTTTAGCCTTCATGCGGTCTCGGGACCGTTTGGCCTTCATGCGGTCTTGGGACCGTTTAGCCTTCATGCGGTCTCGGTACGTTTAGCCTTCATGTGGTATCGGGACCGTTTAGCCTTCATGCGGTCTCGGGACCGTTTGGCCTCAAACGGTCTTGGGACCGTTTGGCCTCAAATGGTCTTGGGATCATTTGGGGCTTTTGTAAATTTTTTTTGTTTTTTCTACAAGGATAAAGAAGACAAAAGTTAATCTATTGATGTGTCAGCAATAAGGTAAAAAGTTAATGCTTCTATCTAATTTATGTAAGAAAGAGTATGGAAAACTGAGGAAAACTAATAAGATAGCATCACAAAATGGGAGGTTATCACCCCCCTAACTTAGAGTCTAGCTTGTCCTCAAGTTACATAGAGCTGAGGCATGTAATGGAGAGGCGATTTTATTTAATTAGGATTTCCATACTTTTACTTCAATTCTCAACCTGAGTTCTCCTAAGGTCATATCAGGTCTTATTGCTTGCCTTGACTCTTTCAGGTTTCGAGAGTTGCTTGGGTCTCAAGTTTCTTCCGTATCTCGTAGCTCGCATCGGGACCACCTTTATTTTGTGCATGTTGTTGACTCTAATCAGCTTTATACCTCTCTGAAGGACCTACTAGAAGTTAGAGAGGGTATGAGGGTTGGCTAAAGGCTTGAAGTGTAACTCCCCCTTCAAGTGGGGGAGGGGTTGTCTATGCTTTTAGGATCTCACTACCGGGCACGACACATCTGCCTTTGTGAGGGCAGCTGAATGTACCGGCCGGGTGAGTCCTTTATAAGCCTTTCATATATTTAGATACCTTAGGATTTCACTACCGGGCATGACACATCTGCCTTTATGAGGGCAGCTGAATGTGCCGGCCGGGTGAGATCTTCATTGGTTCTTTATATAGATCCTTATTTATGGCACAACTCTCATAATTTTATTCGACTCTCTGGCTTTTATTCGAAGACTCGCAGGCTTGGGATTTGGGGTTTTGTTCGGGAAATTATTTTGGGCGGCCAAGCCTCTTTTGTTTTGAAGAGAGGAAAGTTGTTCTTAGAGTTTTTCAAACATGCACTTTTTTTTTGTGGTCCACTTACGGAACTTCTTGATTTGGAAGTTGCCTGATGCCCCTCTCATCCTTGAGAGCTTGGATTATTTCTGCCTTGATATTGACCTGTGAAGAGACCAAAGTAAAATTGAAATAAAAGCATAAAAAACCAAAAGTGAATGTAAATTATTAATTTGCCATTATATGCCTATAAGCTAATCTTGTTATTGCTTTTGAGGAAAAATTGGATTCTAAGCTAGCAGGGGATGTCATTTCCAAAAGGGGTGTTACTTATTATGCACATGATTTATTTTAATGTGAAATGCAAGTTTTATGCAGGGGAAAAAAATGAGTAAAAGGAGAGAGTAGAGTTGGAGAAGGATTGAAGAATGATACCTCACCCTTGTCGAATGTACTCCCCCCCTAACTTATCATTCACTCTGTCCTCAGAGTGCCAAAGTGATAGGTTGAGAAGCGCATTGACAAGGGCATTAGGCTTCTGTGAGTCCTTTGTTTGCTCCATGAGTTAATAGAAGAGTTGCTGCAAACTTTCCACGGAGGGTGTGGTAATCCACATATGTCATGTCCTCTACTGGTTTCTGGAGGACCAAAATGGTGTACATCCAGTAGAGGACGTGGAAGCCACAGTCATTGGATTGGCGAATTTGCTGGGGGCACTTGTGGCTGAAGGCTGGGGGTTTGAAGTGTTCTTTATCATACGCCCGTGTGTGCCGACTCAAAATATCGTGTAATTTGTCAGCACACTCCTTTGCCACCTCCTCCGTTGGCGTCCTTGGTGTCGTAGTGTATACTCTTTTCTCTGGATCATACTGGCTGTCGGAACTGTTGTAAATTATTATTGTTCCTTCATGTAGGTTAGTTGTCAGTAGCATCCAGTGTTCTTGATGAAGGAAAGGAAGCATGATGAACTTTGGAGTTGTATGTTGGAGATAGGAGATGAGTGTCTCTGTGGTTCTGAAGTTCTTCAACCCTAAGAGATCATCCTTCAGGTAAGCTGACACCATGTATACTGTGGGATGCCTCCTTCCGAGTAAGTATTGATAAGCATTCATCAAACTTACTGAAAGAGAACCTTTAAATTGCACTGTTTCTCGGAGGCAATCTTCCATAACTATGATATCTGCATCTATAAAGACAAGATCTTCATTTTCGACATAGAGCCTTGACATAATAAGTCGAAGTTCATTGTCTGAAAGACTCTTGCAGGCTTCTAGATCAAAATTTGGAAATGATGGTTCGATGGCAGATAGGGGCACCATTTGTGATGGGGATCTCTTGATGGCTGCCCCCGTTATCAAATCTATTTGTCCTTTATCTTGGGCCAGATCGAAGTTGTAAGGATGCCATCTACTTTTCTCGGGGACCTTGGCCGACTGCTTGTCTCTTTCCAACTCCTGTAGTGTTTGTCTGAAGGGTCTCCTTTTCGGACGTTGGATTGTTGAAAAGAGGTAGCGAGGGACGTCATCTGTCGCCATAGTAGGGTCGTTGAAGAACCTTCTATCGCAGATAAGTTCCATGGTGTAATGCCCTAGCAGGGAGTGAAAATCTTCATTCATGAGCTCTGTGAAGGGAGCTTGTTGATTTAGCGCTAGTATGTGTCGAATGACGTAAAAAGGGATGTCCCCAGAGCCTTCGGCAGCTTGGGCAAGTGGGTTAATTATTTGGAACCAGGGTTGGCTCCAACCCTGGCGGAGAGACGGGCATGCGGCCCAGATGAGTTTAAGAAGCCGGAAAGGGATGCATCTTGCTTCCCCGGCTTCAATTGCAGTAAAGTTAATTATACTGGCCTGTAGATCACTGGCACATAAATTGTACACTTTGGCATCGCGGGCGACAGTGTCCACAATCATTAGCAACCAGTGACTAGAAATGTGGAATGGCACAGTTATATATCTAGCTTTTCTTGCGATCCCCATGTGCAACCTCTCAATGGATTTGTGATGTAGTTCTTTGTACAATAAGCACAAACCTAGAGCGGGTGAGGCATTGAGAACTAGTTGATGTCGCTTGGAGCTTATGTAGATCTCAATAGAATTTGAAAGGAGAGCACGGAAGATCGCCATCTTCACCGTAGATTGAGGTTGGAGAATTGAGCAGAAATCTTCACGTGTCAACTTGCATTGAGTCTTTGTGTTGATGTAGATAACATCTCCCCCTTCTTTCGCATCATCTACTATAGTGTTTAGGATGAAGATATCATGTGCATCTAAGGTGGAGATGGCCGCCATATCTAAGTTGTGCATCTTATGAGGTAGAGGTGGCGGTGGGGGTAGCTCTTGAGGAGGAGGTGAAGAAGGCTGCTCTGAATCATCCCTATATTGTTGCAGAGCTTCATCTTTGTCAGAATCGGAAGGAGTATCTAGGTCTTCATCTGTATCTAGTTGTACTCGTTTGGATTCTTCTTGATCTAGGGGAAAGGGCACCGAGGGTTCAGGTGCAAAAACTTGTTGAGCTGTTGTTGGTGGTAGACTGGTGCTGGTTCCCATTAGACACTGGTGGAAATTAGAAAAAGCTACTTCTTTTGCAGCCTCTGAGGGTCCCTAAAGATCCCATATCGGAGTAGTCTAGGAATTGGTCCCCATAAGATATGTTTACGTGCTCATTGTGAGCAGGGGATTTGGGATATGTATCACCTTCTTGGTGATCTTTCTGTTGTTCTTGTTGTGCTCCTCGGCTGGGGCCCTCCCCAGCATTGTCTGGGCCATCAGAATCATCATCTGAGGAGGTACTGTTGTTGGAGTCAGCCGAGGAATTAGAATCATCATCCGGATCTTCATCGCCTTCTTCTTCATCTGCCACTAATTTGTCTGTTGTTTTCTTGCGTGCTGCCTTTTTGCACAGACGATGGATGGATTGTAGTTCGTCATATGCCACTTGCACATGCTCGTGTGTCTCGAGCAGTGCGTCGTGGGTTTCCTTCAGATCGGAGTAGCGTCCTTCAGCACAGAGGAGTCGTGTTGTAAGGTCAGTCACCTGAGCTCTTAGATGATTGAGTTAAGTATTGGATGACTCCTCTTGGCGATTATTGAGCTGTGTGAGGGTTGTGATGATGTCATCCAAGCACGTGCTGAAGACTTTTTGTTGCTTCTTGAGCTCACGGAGGGTCTCTGGCAGAGGTTGAGTCTGCGTAGAGATCCTATCGACCTGCTTCGCCAACACTTCATGCTGGCATTTTACTCCATGGACCAGCTCAGAGAAGGGTGTGCAGTGGTCGTTGATATGATCGACTTGCTTGGCCACTATGTCCTGTCATTGCTGGATTCCTTGGAGGATGCTTGGCATGACACAGTTCTGCTCGTCAATCTTGGTGACTTGTTTTGTTAAACCATGCACACAAGAAAAAATAGAATTTAATATGTTAGAAGGGTCGGTGAGGAGGTTTCAGATGGTGTCGAATTGACATCCGAATTCCTCGCCGATGTTAGCAGAAGGGGCCCCAGTTATTTAAGGGTGGGGCGGCTAGGGTCGGGGTGGAATGGTGGTGGTAGTGTCGTGCGGAAAAGACACTGTTGGCGGTCCCGCGAACTGCGTGGTGACTGTGGAAGGGGTCACCAGCGGTGTCGGGGTGGTGGCGGATGAGAAGGGAGGTGACATACCCGGAGAGAAGAGCGTGTCTGGGAATGTTGATGGAAAGACGATGGAGGTGAAGGAGGTGGATTCGGGCATTGTAGTAGATAATGAGGTGCCCGAAGTGAAGAAGTGTGGGGGTGATGGTATAGTTGTGGATAAGGGTGATGTGGAAAATGGTGTAAGAGTGGTTGATTGTTGAAAAATGGAGGATGGTGGGGTGGTGGATGGTTGGGTGGTGGGTGGTGGAATGAGGGGTGGTGGGATGGCGAATGGTGGGGTGGTGGTGGAAGTAAGTTCAACATTTAGACTCATTATGAAAGAGTCTAGTGATGAGGTGGTGATTTGTTCCTCTGGGGGTGGGTTCTGATTCTGGGTGGGGTTTTGATGTTGGCATCCCCGACAGCTCTTGTGCCTGCAAAAGCCTTCTGGAAGGTCGTTTGGCAGGAATTTTTGTTGGTTTTGCTGTCGGGGTTGTTATGCTGAGCTCCGTCTGTCCCACTGTTGCTTTCTTTTTGGCAATTTTGACCGAAGATATGAGTTTTGCAAGCTTGTCATCTGAGAATAGGAGCTTGTTCTTGTCATAATCGGCAAGTTCTGGTAATGGGATCAGCGTTCTGAAAGATTTTACCTCAGGGCAGAAGACATAATGTAGCTTGCCATCCTTTTCTTTTATGATGTAGGAGTTCTTTAAAGTTTGTTCGTTGGTAAGGATGTCGCCCTTTGTTTGTGTGCATCTAGGTAGAAATCTATCCATCTTAAGGTATTTGATAATAGATGTGATATGACCACCCATGCAAATTTCTTTCCCCAGGGCGAAAGCTGATAGCTTTTGGATCATAAGACATCCAATGTTGATTGGCATCCCATTTAGGATGGACCAGATAACAAAGAGATCTGATATGATTACATTTCCTCCTTCTGACCTGGGGAAAAGTGCACCAGCAAGGATTTTGTGAAGTGTGCGCACAAAACCCGATTGAATGTTTGAGGCTTTACATGTTTTTGCCTCATAAATTGGTATCCCCGTTAAAGATTTCCAAAAGTTATGTTTGTTGAACTGGGGGTTGTCTATGGCAATAGCCGTGGCTTTCTTTAGTTTCTCCTGGTTATCAATGAAGATTTAATTCAGCATGTGTTCTGTGATGACAACTCTGTTGCCAAAAAGCTTGGTGACCAGCCTACGGTCGCCTCCATCCTGTGTTCTATCCATAGCATTTACTGCTTCTTTTTCTAGGAATGTGAAGAATTCCGTTGTAGGTTCAACATAGGAGGTTTCAGCGACAAAGCAGAGTCGGGATAGATTTGAGTTATCAAGTAGTGTGAGGATTCTATTGTAAATCCCCATCTTCATAAGTATGCTGGGGCATATATATTTTGTTGTTTTCAGAGTTTGTTTGATGGATGGAAGGGTATGGATGTGAAGGTTTTCTAGTGGTGGTGCTGTGGTGGTGATGGGAGGAAAGATAGGGATGGTGATGGTGGCCGGAGTGGTGGTGGTGGTTGATGGAATCAAACCTACTAGGGTTTGCTCCCTAGTGGTGGTTGGGTGAACTTGCTTTAGCGCCCTCTTCTTAGGTTGTGGTGCGGAGGTGGTTGCCTGAGCCTTTCGCTTTCCCTTTGATTTTGTTGTAGGGGATTCTGTCTCAGGTGTAGGTTCGTATTCTGAGCCTTCATCATCTTCGGAAGATATTTCTTCCACTTCCTCTTCAGGTGCCTCTGCTAGGCATTTGTTGATCCGGTCAAGGTCGCAAAGGACTTGCATCATCTTGACATTTGGTGGCGCCTTTCCGGTCCTGTTGAAGTCATCTCTGATCTTCTGGAGCTTAGATTGTTCTATCATCAGTTGCTCCGTTGTCCAGATTGCAGTGTCTTAAAAGTTGGTGGCCTCCTTTGCTGGTGATGCCATGGCTGAAAAATGGGAGATCAAGAGTTAGAAAATCATATTAGAAAGAAAAAAAAAGATTTTATTTGTATTTATGTGTTTTTGTGATTTTATGAAAGTTAAATGAGATTTAAAGGCCAAATGGTTTGAAAACTAATTGGTTCCAAATAGTTTTAGGACCGTTTGGTCCCAAACAGTTTCAAGACCGTTTGATCCCAAATGATTTCAAGACCGTTTGATCCCAAACGGTTTCAAGACCGTTTGGTCCCAAACGGTTTCAAGACCGTTTGGAAAGCGAAGTGTCGTGCAACCGCCGGCTAAGACAAAATGGCGAGTGGAGGGCGGAAGCGCTGGCGACGAAGGTGAAGGCGGTGGCGAAGGCGCCAGCGATGATGGTGACGATGGAGGAGGCCGACGGCGATAAAGACGTAGGAAAAGAAGATTGCGGTGAGGATAGCGGTGGTAAAGACGAAGGCGGCGATGGAAAAGGCAGAGACGGCAGCGGTAGAGGCGAAGTTGACGGTGGAAACGGTGGAGTTGCCGGCGAAGAAAGCGACTGCTGCGGCCGGACTACCTTGCTGCTGTGAGCAGGGGAGACGACAGCGAGGGCGCTGGAGATGGAGGTCATGCGGGAGTAGGGGAAGCAGAGGTCGACGGAGGTGAGAGCAATGGAATAGCACTTCGAGAATTTCAGATGGCTCGGGAGTCGAAAGAAAGAAAAATGAGGGGGGAGGGTTTATATTTATAGGAAACGCGGGGTTGACCTAACAAAAACCCTAAGTCAAATGGTTTAGCGACCGTTTGGACTCCAAACGGTTTCGAGACCGTTTGGCTCCAAACGGTTTCGAGACCGTTTGGTCCCAAACGGTTTCGAGACCGTTTGGTCCCAAACGGTTTCAATACCGTTTGGTCCCAAACGGTTTGAAGACCGTTTGGTCCCAAACGGTTTGAAGACTGTTTGGCTTCAAACGGTTTCAGGACCGTTTGGATCCAAACGGTTTCAGGACCGTTTGGGAGGGTTAAGGTCGAACGGATTTTTATATTTTTATGTATATTTTTATTTTGTTATTTTTATGTTTGTTTTGGTTGTATAGAATTTTTTTGTATTTTCATAAGATAAACCTAAGGTAAAGAGAATGGGAAATAAAGGAAGAAATTGAAATCTTGGGTTGCCTCCCAAGTAGCGCCTGGGTTTTACGTCGCTGGCTCGATGAAGCTGTAATATAGTTATGCTGTTGGTATAACATCTTTGATTTTGATGGTTTGTCTTGGCATTTTGTCTTCCAGAGTGTAGTATTTTTTTAAACGATGATTGTTGACCGTCCTTTCTCCTCCGTTGTTGTCTATGATAATGGCAGCTTCAGTTGGGTAAATATGTTTTATAGTGAAGGGCCCGGACCATTTTGTTCTAAGTTTTCCGGGAAACAACTTGAGCTTGGAATTGAAAAGGAGCACATTGTCGCCAACGGCGATGTCTTTCCTTTTAAGATGACCGTCGTGCCATATTTTTGTCTGCTCCTTATAGATTCTGGCACTCTGATAGGCGGTCATACGGAGCTCCTCTAGCTCCTGTAGCTGAAGTTGCCTATTCTCTCCCGCACTTTTGAGATCGAAATTTAGTTGTTTGATGGCCCACCAGGCTTTATGTTCCAGCTCTACTGGAAGATGACAAGACTTCCCGTACACCAAACAGAACGGGGTTGTTCCGATTGATGTTTTATAAGCTGTTCGATATGCCCAAAGGGCATCAGGAAGTTTGGTGGACCAATTAGAGCTATTTATGTTTACCGTTTTTTCAAGAATCGCCTTCAATTGTCTATTTGATACCTCCACCTGACCACTAGTCTGTGGATGGTAGGGTGTGGCGACTTTGTGACTGACTCTGTACTTTTTTAGTAAGGCTTCAAAACTTCGTTCCAAGAAATGGGTCCTGCCATATGATATGACAGTTCTTGGAACTCCAAATCTTGGGAAAATAATATCTTTGAACAATTTAATAACAGGCTTGGAATCGCTGGATACGGTAGGTATAGCTTCAACCCACTTTGAGACGTAGTCCACTGCGACCAAGATGTAAGAGAAGCAATAGGATGAAGGGAAAGGGCCCATGTAGTCTACCCCCCACAGATCGAAAAGCTCAATTTCCTGCCACATAGTGAGGGGCATTTCATCTCTTTTTAATATGTTGCCAGAAAATTGGCATTTGTTACAAGCTTTCACAAAATCTTATGAATCCTTTGATATGGTGGGCCAGAAGAAACCAGATTGTAAAACCTTTATAGCTGTTTTCTTAGCACTCATGTATCCCCCCGTGGGTCCTAAATGGCAGTGCTCTAAGACCGGGGTTATTTCTTCTTCAAGCAAGCAGCGACGGAAAAGTCTGTCAGCACAAAGGCGGAATAGGTAGGGTTCATCCCAATGATATTGTTTTATGTCATGAAGGAACTTCCTTTTGTCATGATAGGAAGCAGAGGGGTGGATAATCCCTGTGGCTAGATAATTGACGATATTCGCGTACCAAGGGAATCCATGGGTGGCCTTCATAAGTTGGTCATCTGGAAGAGAATCCCGGATAGGGACTTTATCCTCTTCTTCAACCTCGATACGGCTGAGATGATCAGCTACAACGTTCTCCACTCCACTTTTATCCTTAATTTCCAAGTCGAATTTGTAACATCCCTGACCTGGGTTATGAGTTAACCCTATATGTTTTGCCTAATAAGGTTGATTAGATGCTTAATCTTATCTTTTGAAAAATAATTAGGGCTCATGAGGAACCTATGTTTCAATTTTGGTCCTGTTTGGACAATGTTGAAGCAATGTTTGCTTATTTTGGACTAAAGTGCAAATTACCCAAGTTGAGGGGTTAAATTGCAAATGTTGCATGATAAGATGTTCCTCTGATGTTGAGACATCATAAGAATGAATTTGATGAAGTGGTAAGGTTTCTACAATCCTGGACACCAAGATAGAGCTTGATTGACAATGTTGTGCATTAAAACCTTGTTTTGGTATAAAGTGCAATTTACCCAAAACCTAGGGTTCAATATGCAAATTACCACTTCAATAAGGTATCTAATAATCTTTGGCATCATGTAGAGAAAAGAAAATGAGAAGGGCACCTCATTTGAATTATCTTGGAGGAGAGAGAATCTTGATATTAAAATAATCAAGATTTAAGCCCAATTGAAACCCTAATTCAAATTAATGCAAAAATAAATAAAATAATTGAAGGGGCCTTCAACCAAAATTAATTTGGTTGGATTCAGATGTGTGTGTGGACGTCCTTGAGCTTGCAAGGATCAAAAATATCCTAAGGAGGTGAAATTCCACTCACCTTATTATAAGGAAAAGAATTCCCACTCAAAAAGATATATTATTATTATAATGGATTAAGGTGCTTAATTTCTTTTCCATTAATTCTTGGATAATGAAGAGCTTTTACGAAAGTTTGAAGGTGGTTTCGTGATCAATTAATGGAGTAGGATTAGTGGGAAATTAGTATGGAATTTATTTAAGGAAAATGATTTCATTTTCTCTTTCATTAAAGACCCATATACATATTCTTTATATATACCTTATTTCAATAACACATAAGGAACGAACCCTTAGTCTTTTCCTCCTCATTCTTGCTTTGGCCGACCTAGGGAGAGTCCAGGAGCAGGAGAAGGACGAACACCACCTGTAGGTAAGGTTTGATCATCTTCAACCTTGGATTCATGGTGAAAACCCTAAATCAATGCTTGATTCTAGGTTATCTTCACTCGATTTCCATTTCTAGCCATCCATTTCATCCTAAAGCTCAAGAACGAACCTTGGATAGCTTCTGGAGCTTCATCAACCATTAAATCCACGGAGATTGAAGCTTGGAGATCAAATTTGAGGCGGGTTTTATAACTTAAACCCTCAAACATTGCTATTGCATCAATCTTCTATGCTTTGTTGATTGATTTCTTCAATTTGATAAACTTTTGCTTCTTTGCTGCAAATTCCATCAAGAACGGTTGTTGTTCTTTGGTGCACGAAGTAAGATGATGATGACATCATCATAAGCAAGCACCTCACCAAATATCTTGGGAGCAAATGATCTCATTGGTTGGGACCAAACGGTTTCACCAAAACCGTTTGGTGACCAAACGGTTTGCAAACCGTTTGGTGGAAAATGGTTTCAAAACCGTATGAAAGAGTTGACCAAGCGTAGACCGTTTGGGAATCTCGTTCCTAACTATGTAGGCTAATGACACTCCAAATTTGAGAGGTTAAATCCAAAGGAATCATAGGTTGAAGGCCAATCAATTAGGCAAATCGAACTGAATTAAGTGCTGATTTTCAACCTGATTAACTTGACCTGTTTGGGCAAACGGTTTCAAGACCATTTGAGTGCGTTGACCAAGCATTGACCGTTTGGGATTATCGATCCCTATTATGTTGGCTAATGACTCACCAAATTTTATGGGTTAACTCCCAAGGAATCGTGAGTTGAAGCCTAATCAATTAGGCAAACCCTAATTGAAAACAGTGCTGAAATTCCAATGAGTTAAGTTGAGATTTTGGGTTGATTAGCCCAAACGGTCTCAAGACCGTTTGGGGATCACCCCAAGACCATTTGGAGGTCTGGGTTCAAGTATAGTTGACCAATTGAAGGTCCAAAGGTACCAAATCATACTGCAACTAAATGCTGATTTGTTGATCAACTCGATAGACCAATCCATGATGATTTTTCACTAAAGTCCAAAGGATGGATGGGCCAAACGGTCTCAAGACCGTTTGGAGCTCATCCAAACGGTATCAAGACCGTTTGGTGGTCACCCAAGACCGTTTTTAGGTCTAGGGTTGAGTATAGTTTAGTGGTTGAAGGTCTAAAGATATCAAGTTGATCTGCAATAGATTGCTGATTTGGTGAGCACTTCAATGAACCAAACCCTAATTAGATTGCTTGGATTTGAGTGATATGATGGGCAAACGGTCTCAAGACCGTTTGGAGGTCATCCAAACGACCTCAAGACCGTTTGGTGGTCACCCAAGACCGTTTGGAGGTCTAGGGTGGAGTATAGTTCAGTGGTTGAAGGTCTAAAGATATCAAGTTGATCTGCAATAGATTGCTGATTTGGTGAGCACTTCAATGAGCCAAACCCTAATTGGATTGCTTGGTTTTGAGTGATATGATGGGCAAACGGTCTCAATACCGTTTGGAGGTCATCCAAACGACCTCAAGACCGTTTGGGGTCAGGTCATACCCCATTTGAATGGTGGTTCAATAGTTATGAAGTAACTAGTCACACATTGATGAATATTGAAGGTTCATTGATTCTAAACCCTAATTCAATTGATTCCAACCCTAATTAAGGATCAATTGAGGGTCAATTGAGTGTCAAATCAGTTGAGGGTTGATCTAATTAACTCAATTGATTAGTGTCTAACATGTGCAAGATCGATTGAAGTGTTCAACATTGAAAACCCTAATTCAATGTGATTGATGGAAACCATATTTGGTCCTTTCGGTTTTGAGGTGGTTTGGACCAAACGGTCTCAGGACCATTTGAGTCCAAACGGTCTCAAGACCATTTGGGACCAAACGATCCCAAATCAGTTGAGGCTTAAACAGTTTCAAAAGTTCAATTTTGTTAAGTAGTTTCAATTGCTATTCTACTAAATGGTTTCACTTATTCCAAGATCACTTGAAAGGTAAACAACCAAATAGTATGAACTCTCAAAGTGGGTGAGGGTCAATGGTTTAAGTAATCAATCACATGATGTAATCCAAGGTAAGTTAAGTTCTAATGATCTTGGTATAATGACATATCTTATGATGTCAATTCTTATTTCAAGTTGAGTTGACTTAGCTTAATCAAGGTTGAAGTAAACTCCATCTTATAGAAGATGAGAGATAGGATGTCTTTCATGAATGAATGTCTAGTTAGGGCATGATTCTTAATAGTGATATCATGAAACCCTAGTTATAAAGGTTAATGAATCATAACCCTAGCAAGGGCATGGTGGGGTAATCCTTGATTAGTGATGTTATCATTATCTTGCATTATGCTGATATGAAATAGATGTGTTTTTATCATCTGTACTAATCATGCAGGTTTATTGAGATATTGAACATAGCCAGGTATGAGCTATGATGCCTTGTGTATTGAAAACACTTTATAAGTTTTATAAGCAATGATATGCTATGTTGACTCATATGTATCAACCCTTCACACTCTATAAAGATGAGGATATGAAACTCTTAGGAATGATGTATGCTACCCTCATAATGATATGGATAACATGCTACGAGTTGAAATATTTAAAGTGATGGATAATGGGTTATCCTATATTCAACAATGTCTTATCATTGAATAAGTCCATATCATTAAAGATAGTTGGACAATTCTAATGTGTAACCTATGCACCATATGATGTAAGTAACATGTTAGTGGATAAAGTATTAAGAGGGAAGATACCTTAATACAAGGTTAGTTGATTAACCTAAATAAGATAGAAATGAGAAGAGAGTAATACACCAGGACATGATAGATATCACATCCAGCATTTCATGGTTGAAATGCCTTGATGCATCTCAATCCAACATACTTGGATGAGAAATACATGAAGTGTGTGTGTGTTGTAGATATTACAATGAAATTGTAATGAGTTGATATACTTTGATGAGTATAAGCTAATATACATTGTTTAAAGGGATGAGCCACTCTAATGGGTATGAGGTAACCATACCATAATAAGAAAGAGAAGTGGACTTGTACCTTGTATTGATGATCATTAATGATATATGATGAGAATGGTGATTATAAGCATACACTTATGATATATTTGAATGCACCTAGAGGTGTGGAGCAATACATTAGGGTTGATCTAACTACATGAGCATAAAACCCTAATTTATGTCAGTTGGGGAACCCTAACCCTAATTTGGGTAAAGGGAGTGAAAAGCCCTAATGAGTAATAAACCATAACCCTGATAAAGGAATTGTGGTGTTACTAAGGTATCACATGATGTGGTCAATGACTTGTATGGTTGTTATCATGTCCATTAATCATGTAGACATCATGAGATGAAAAGCATAGCTAGACCTGAGCTATGACATTCATATAACAAATATGTTGAATGGCCTTATGTGCCTAATGTTGTTGTTGCTTAGCAAAAGTAACAAAAGGTATAGGGACCTTATGAGTTCCATGAATAAGTTGTTGTTACCCAGTGAAAGGTGACAAAATATTTAATAGGCTTTAAAAGCCATGTGAGATACTTGTGTAACAAGTATCATGCTTACCTCAGTCTAAGGATCTGAAGGTAATAGTTACCTAGCAAGTGGTAACAATGACAATGATGAATTGAGGGTATGAATACCCAGATTTGATAAGCATGATAATGATGTGGTTGAGGGATGAGAAATCCCAGTATTGTAATGAGGGACTGAGATCCCAATGTCTCATAAAGAATGAGAAGTGAATGATGAAAATAGTACATGTTTCTTTATAGCATTTGTCTGAATAAAATATGTTTGAGAACTTGACTGATGCTAAAAGAATATGATAATGTACTTAATTAATCAAGTGAAATCATATCATGTAGAGCCCTGACCATAGATCCATCATCGTCAGCAAATTGGTGATGGTGAAATGGGTGCTCCGTGGCAAAACCCGGAGGGCATACTTTTGAGTATGTGGGGGTAAATGGGCAAAAATATCCTTACGTCCTAATGAGGGAATTGGGGAAAGGTAAACACTAAACCTCTCAATCCTTCATTACTTGCACCGGGATAGATGTATCACGAATCTCCCGAAGATTGGGACAGATGCAGTACACATCTCCCAATAATATGCCGGATCGATGGAGATAAACACAAGATCTCACGATCGCGAAGAGAGTGCAGCACGCCACTGTAACTCTGATAGCGAAGTTGCCAGTATACCCTGGAAAGCTATAATATAGCAGAGACACAAGATGTCATGCATGTAATCTCGCACTGACCGAGATATGGGAGGTCTTGGTAGCCGGCTCTACCTTTGACCTTGTATGGTACCGATTTCGACTTCGCAATGGTCGGTTGGAGCATGAGCGGTATATCTCATCTCCTCAGGGCATGACGTGTATTTTACTACGCGCTAAAACGCAAGTATACGCGTCGAGTAATATAGGCCTTGTGAGGCCCGAGTCGAACTCAGGGATACGTGAATTATTGGAGACTTCTACTAACTAATCGCAATCAGCTAGACCGATTAACAAAATAGGGTTTTGTGTTCAAATTAAAAAGAAAATAAAAATCAAACAAAGAAAACAATCGATTAAAGGTTAATTTAATCAATTCAAAGGGATATATTTAGGATGGCGGTTTCACCACGGGTCAACATTGTATTAGGTTTTATATAATTCCTCACACTTCTCTCTCTATCCGGGTAATGGCCTGAAATGAGAATTACCCACTGTCGTGGTGTAATTCACTACTTAGGTTTAGGTTGATTCCACCGTCGTAGTAATCATTCCCCTAAACTAAGTGCATTATAAACGGTCTCTCAGTTCCCACCATTAATTTTACAACTCCTTTGTCAAGGGTTTTATTGATTAATGTAGAATTCGTCTCTTTTCAACAGTTAATCCTTCTGTCGAAGTGATTGAGGGTGTTAAATTATTATTATGGTGATCAAGCATAACAATAGAAATGGAGAAAACGAATCTATACCACAGATTTGAGAGAAAAATATGAATTATTGATATAAAAATGTCATACAATGCATTCCCGGGCTACTCCCGGTCCTAAAGATTGAGGGTTTTAGCCTCTCATGTTCATCTCACACGAATACATGGTAGAAATTGGGGAATTCATAAGAAAAACGGGAAATAAATGGGAAAACCCCTGAACGGAGAAGAACCGGTGGATCCTTGGCGTAGAACACGAGCTTCCCCGCCTGTCGGTGGTGGAAATCATCTTCGGCAACGTCCGAATCACCCGGGATGAGCTTCTCGGCCTCCGTTCTCCTTTCTCTCCTCCTCGGCACTCGTGCAATCCAAAATGAGATGATCCTCCCGTGTGGGCGGCCGTCATTAGGTATAAGTCCCTAATTAGGTCGTCAAATAACAACAGCCGTCCGATCGAGATCAAAACAGATCCAACGCATATTTGCCGGCGTCGATACCATCGACCTGCGTCGATGGTATCGACGCAGCGGATTAGCGGCAGCTTTCCTTTCTTTTATTCTGAGCGCCTGTGGTGATCTCGATACCATCGACTTGGGCGTCGATGGTATCGACTCCTGTAGCATCGGTTTTGTCTTCTAGCGACGATGTAACTCTCCTTGTGTCGATGGCATCAACTTACGTCGATGGTATCGACTGCATCCTCGCCAGCAACCTTAAGTGATCTCGATGCCATCGACTTAGGTGTCGCTGGTATCGACTCTGTATTGCTCTTCTCGGCTGACAACCTGTGGCTTGGTCGATGGTATCGACTTCCGTCGATGGTATCGACGGAAGCAGATACTTGTTTTTCCTGAAATTTCACAACAAGACCAAGTAAATCCACACAATTTATAATAAGATGATAAATAATGCTCAAAATAGTAAAACAAAGGGGATTTGATATAATATGATGGCAAAGACCAAATTAAGTGAATTATGCAATATTATCCATAAAAATGAGTAATTAGAGCAAAAAACACATATGAAATAGGTCTATAAATGCGACTCAAAATCATCGCATCAAACTCCCCTAAGCTTAAACATTGCTCGCCCTCGAGCAACTAATCCTTAGAATAGGATTGCAGATGTCAACTAAAAATCAACACATCACCCCACATTCCACATGACTCCCACTGGACGTTCTCAAACCGGCCTTTCCTAATCACAGAACAGTAATTACCCTACAGGCGACAATAATCATCAATAAGAAAAATTATCCTTCAAACCGATGAACACTATCACATAAGGCAGTTAACATAATAAGGTTCGCCGATTCAGCATTGGTGCATCTTGTGATCACCTACACTACGTTGCTCGCCCTAACTACCATCTACATGGAAGCTGTTCTCCTGATAAACATGAGTGAGGAGAAAATCACGGTGGCCTACCAATCCGAGCAACGGGTGGATGGAATGGGTGGTTCATGGAAGAATTTGGAAGTATTACACAGTTTCAAAATGCATACAACAAAATGCCCTAATTGATGCAAATGCACATTGAAAATGCCCTAATGCTTAAAATTGGGTGGAATGATGCATGCACTAACCTTCCACCTCAAAAAGAGATAGAAATCTAATTAAGCCACGTCATGTACTCAGTTTCCTTGTTATGCAAGTGATATCATGTTCCTTGCTCCCTCTTATTCCATTTCCTTCTAAATTCTCTTTTTTTTTTTCTTTTTTTTCAATTTTTTTTCTTTCAGATTTTTTCTTTTCCTCTTAGCCCACATATCCATAATTGCTTAGAGATACATGTGTTAGGCTATTTTCTTCATGATTGGAAATCTTTTACTATTGCGAGGGTATGGGACAATTTAGATCACTTTGTAAGACAACCTGAGGTACATGGTGTACTTATGCGTGAAAATCATGAAAGTTATGAGTGCAACTACATGACATGCACCTAAAGGTAATGTGCATGAATCACTATACATTTTTTTCTCGTTTTATGCAAAAGTATGAAAATAACAATGCAAATCCTATCTACATGCTATGCACGCAAAAGAAGTTAAAACTGTACTTTACTTCCAATTCTTGGGTGGATTATGGAAAAATGAGGTGGAATGATCACAAGATTAAGTGACTGAACCTTAGAAGAATATTATGTGTCCCTCCTTACTGACATGTGTAGTAGTTCAAAGGGTTTTTTTCTCTTATATCCAATTAAGGTCTCATTACCATTTGATTAGGTTAGGCTCAAACAACCGTTACTATCCACTTTTCATGAGTCAATGGGGGTGTGGGTGTGACATATTGCTTCAAAGTTGACATAATCAATCATTTTCATAGGACAAGTTCCCCAAGGACAACCAAGTTAAGCTATCCAAAAGACACATAAATTTTTAAATTCCCTTAAATTTCCCATGAAAATAGCGAGATGACAATTTTTAAGACATCCACGATTACACTAGATAGATGTGGATCCTAAACAAACTAAAATTGCAAGAACAGATAACAAAGCAAAAAGCAAAAACAACTAAAGACAAGATAAAAGATAGAGTTGTTCCAGCCACCCCCCTAAGCTTGAAATCGACTATGGCCTCATAGTCAAAAACCAACTTAAGGGTGGAACAGTGATACCATGATCATTCTTGTGGAGGCGGAGGTGGGTACTGCCAGGGTCGTGGGGTCCGGATTTGCTCTGGATGATGTGACTTCATTTGGCCAATAATTCCGTCTTCAATAACTGACACCGACACTGCTGTGTGCCCGTCGATACCATCGACGAAAGTCGATGGTATCGACTCGCTGATTAGGGCAACTGCCTCGCGAGTCCGGCTGCCGCCTTTTTCACTTGTAAATGTCGATACCATCGACCTGTGTGTCGATGGTATCGACTCTACTGAGTCGATTTCTTATGAAAATCTCCATAGATCTCGATGGTATCGACTGGCATGTCGATACCATCGACCTTTATTGCGCAGCCTGCCTATAGGTATGTCGATACCATCGACGAGACCGTCGATAGTATCGACTCAGTGTGATTTTTGCAGCTGTCAACCTGAACCCATGCCGATACCATCGACCAGTGTGTCGATGGTATCGACCCTGCCTGTGCCTGCACATTGAACAAAAAGGATCAAGGTATCTTCTTTACTCTAAAATTTAAATGAAATAAAAGCAATCTACAACTATATCTAAACTATCCTAATGTACCAATGGTTGGGTTGCCTCCCAACAAGCGCCCTTCTTTAGCGTCTTAGGCTAGACGGTGTGACAATCATCATCTTTTCACCTTGGGAACTAGGCTTAGAGGATCATTCGGTAATTTGAATTCAACACGATCTCCTCCAATGCCCAAAGACAGAGTACCTCTCCCTAAGGCAGTCACGACATCTGCCGTTGCTTGAAACGGTCTTCCTAGAAGAATTTCACAGCTTTGGAGTGGTGGCATATCCATGACGACAAAATCCACCGGAAATATGAATCTATCCACTTTGACTAGAACATCTTCACATACTCCATAGGGTCTCACTGTAGACCCATCCGCCAATTCAATTGTTGCAGCCAACTTCTTTATCTCTTTTAACCCCAGCTTTTGAAATGTCGCCAAAGGCATAAGATTTATGCTAGCGCCAGAATCACATTGCGCTTTAGGGAAATGTTGACCACCTATTGAGCACGGTATGTAAAAACCTCTTGGGTCCTTTCTCTTCTTTGGTGAACTCCCTTGGATCATAGAGCTCACCGTCTCATTCATCCAATAAATTTCATCGTCTTTTATCCGCCTCTTCTTATTGATGATTTCCTTGATAAACCTCCCATAGGCGGGTACTTTCTCGATCATCTCCACTAATGGAATATTGATGTGGAGTTTTCGGAATATCTCCAGAAATTTCTTAAAGTGACGATGCTCTTTCTTTGACTTCGGATTTACCGGATCTAAAACATCAGCTGCATCAACACGCCTGTGAGGTGGCACATAAGAGCTTTTCGGGGGTACCTCCCCTAAGCTTGCTTCAATCATTCCCTCGGACGTGGGCTTTGGCGAGACATCATCAATAGTAGCAGCTTGTTGTGGTTCCTCTCTCGCCTCAGATGTCTCCACATGTGCACAAACAACCTGCACCTGCTCCTCTTGCCTAGATGGAGATACCATACTCACAACTCTCTCTGATTTTCTGAAGAAATGGTTTCCGCCCGGCAATCTATAGTAAGTGCGTGGATACGGTATCACCGGTGTTGCATTCACATTGAAAGTCATTTTTCTTTCTTCTACAGCTTCTCGCACCTGAGATTCCTCATTTCTTACCACCGACATGTACTTAACCTGATGATGTGCTTGGGCCACGTTCGCATTCTCAGCTGGTTTCTGTTGATTGGCGTGCTTGATGGCCGCCACTTCACT
Source organism: Alisma plantago-aquatica (assembly GCA_963693085.1). Lineage (NCBI taxonomy): Eukaryota > Viridiplantae > Streptophyta > Magnoliopsida > Alismatales > Alismataceae > Alisma > Alisma plantago-aquatica. Next base: position 233,063,206 of record OY856411.1, on the reverse strand, counting down.
TGAAATCTGAGCCACGGTGGTCTCTAATGCCCGCATTTGCGCTCCATGGCTTTGCAGCGTCTGCCCAAACTTGGTTAGAATATCACCTTGAGATTGCAATTGTTTTCCAAACATGGCCATCATCTCTTGGTTGTGCTGGACCATTTGAGTTAGTAATTCAGTGTTCTTATCCTCGGTTCTTTGCTGTGGTTTGGCATCCGGATCCTGCAGAAAATTATTCGGATCCTTCCATGAAAACTTTTTATCCTTTCTCCATGCATAGTCATTGTTTCTATAGCCCTGTTGTTGCATGAACTTCACTTGGGCTTCCTCATCCTCAGATGCATCTTCCTTAGTTCGCAGCTTCTTGGCTAGAAGATCTAACTTGTCGTTCAGCTCCCTAACTGTTCTGGATTCGCCGGCAGCCTTGACATGTTCCATTGCACCTCTGTCGCCCCATGACTGTTTCCTAGCCATGTTCTTTAATATCTCCCAGCATCTTGTATCAGTGTTGTTCAAGAAAAATCCGGAGCCAGCCGAGTCCAAATTGCTTCTATCATGCTCGGAGAGAGCAAAGTAGAAGATTTTCACTTGGGTTTCCTTGTCCAGTCCATGGTGTGGACATCTCCTCAACATGACTTGGAATCGCTCCCAAGTCTCAGAATAAGTTTCACCCGCCTGTTGGGTGAAATTGTGGATCTTCCGGATCATATCATTGGTCTTCTCAGGAGGGAAGAACCTCTCGAAGAAAACCTCCACCATGTGATCCCATGATTCAACAAACTCGTCATCAAGGTTATGAAGCCACTCTCTTGCTACTCCAGCCAAGGAACTTGGGAACAACTTGAGATACAACACATCTTGCGGGAACCTTTCGATCTTCACCATATCGCAATTTTCAACAAACTGACTAATGTGTGCCACTGGATCTTCATTTTTCAGCCCGTGAAATGCGTTAGATTTGACCAAGTTAATCAGTGCCGGGTCGATCTTGTATGTCGGTATGTTGATCGCCTGCTTCTTTATGGGCCCCTTTGATGCTGAGGAAGAAGACGCCTTGATCTTCTCCCAAATTGTATGTGCTTCAGCCATTTCTTCTGCTTGTTCTTGCTCAGATTCAGAATTTATATCACTTTGGTGTTCCTCCTCGTAGTAATCCTCGTCCTCTGGTCCCGCAGATGGAACCTCAGGTGTGCGATTCACGTAGTCCCGACTACGTGTGTGCACCATGCAAAGTACCTGAAAAATGGAAATAGGGGTTCAATACAATGCTTTGAACGAGTCAACACAATTATAGAGAAATAAAGGAATTTTTGAAATTGTTTTAAAATAAATAAAAAAAATGTGGCCTAGAATGGCCGCTCTTAGCACTCAAAGTGCCAATAATTCGCCGTATCCCCGGCAACGGCGCCAAAAACTTGACGTGTATTTTACTACGCGCTAAAACGCAAGTATACGCGTCGAGTAATATAGGCCTTGTGAGGCCCGAGTCGAACTCAGGGATACGTGAATTATTGGAGACTTCTACTAACTAATCGCAATCAGCTAGACCGATTAACAAAATAGGGTTTTGTGTTCAAATTAAAAAGAAAATAAAAATCAAACAAAGAAAACAATCGATTAAAGGTTAATTTAATCAATTCAAAGGGATATCTTTAGGATGGCGGTTTCACCGCGGGTCAACATTGTATTAGGTTTTATATAATTCCTCACACTTCTCTCTCTATCCGGGTAATGGCCTGAAATGAGAATTACCCACTGTCGTGGTGTAATTCACTACTTAGGTTTAGGTTGATTCCACCGTCGTAGTAATCATTCCCCTAAACTAAGTGCATTATAAACGGTCTCTCAGTTCCCACCATTAATTTTACAACTCCTTTGTCAAGGGTTTTATTGATTAATGTAGAATTCGTCTCTTTTCAACCGTTAATCCTTCTGTCGAAGTGAATAAGGGTGTTAAATTATTATTATGGTGATCAAGCATAACAATAGAAATGGAGAAAACGAATCTATACCACAGATTTGAGAGAAAAATATGAATTGTTGATATAAAAATGTCATACAATGCATTCCCGGGCTACTCCCGGTCCTAAAGATTGAGGGTTTTAGCCTCTCATGTTCATCTCACACGAATACATGGTAGAAATTGGGGAATTCATAAGAAAAACGGGAAATAAATGGGAAAACCCCTGAACGGAGAAGAACCGGTGGATCCTTGGCGTAGAACACGAGCTTCCCCGCCTGTCGGTGGTGGAAATCGTCTTCGGCAACGTCCGAATCACCCGGGATGAGCTTCTCGGCCTCCGTTCTACTTTCTCTCCTCCTCGGCACTCATGCAATCCAAAATGAGATGATCCTCCCGTGTGGGCGGCCGTCATTAGGTATAAGTCCCTAATTAGGTCGTCAAATAACAACAGTCGTCCGATCGAGATCAAAACAGATCCAACACATATCTGCCGGCGTCGATACCATCGACCCACGTCGATGGTATCGACGCAGCGGATTAGCGGCAACTTTCCTTTCTTTTATTCTGAGCGCCTGTGGTGATCTCGATACCATCGACTTGGGCGTCAATGGTATCGACTCCTGTAGCATCGGTTTTGTCTTCTAGCGACGTTGTAACTCTCCTTGTGTCGATGGCATCGACTTACGTCGATGGTATCGACTGCATCCTCGCCAGCAACCTTAAGTGATCTCGATGCCATCGACTTAGGTGTCGCTGGTATCGACTCTGTATTGCTCTTCTCGGCTGACAACCTGTGGCTTGGTCGATGGTATCGACTTCCGTCGATGGTATCGACGGAAGCAGATACTTGTTTTTCCTGAAATTTCACAACAAGACCAAGTAAATCCACACAATTTATAATAAGATGATAAATAATGCTCAAAATAGTAAAACAAAGGGGATTTGATATAATATGATGGCAAAGACCAAATTAAGTGAATTATGCAATATTATCCATAAAAATGAGTAATTAGAGCACAAAACACATATGAAATAGGTCTATAAATGCGACTCAAAATCATCGCATCAGGGCATAAGTGTGATTGTAAAATGTAATCAGCCGTCTAGCATGTTTGCTATAGGATTGAATACGGAAATTCATTGGCTGATGTTATACTTCTGATATGCAATGTTAGTTGATAAATGTTATTCATGTCTCTTTACATTCCTTGCAATTAGATGTATGTATTATGAATCTACCATGAGTAGATACAATGTTCTCCTTAAGAAAGGAGATTACCTTTCTCTATTCATACAATGAATAATGTTGTTGTTCATATGTAAGTACTCCTGTTCAATTCTAATATAATAATCTGCAATAACAATGTTTTGGCGGAGAGTTATATCTCCCGCTGGGGCAATTTACAATTGTCTCACCCCCGTGGGATCCAACATTTTTAGGTGGACGCGGACAAAGAAGCAGAGATTCTTTTGTAGGAAAAGGAAAGCAGCAGCAATATCAGATACCGTAGTGATGACTCAGGTGGAGGCGCTGGCTGACAAGTTTTGTATAGTTAGTAGTCCTATGTGTCGTCTCTGTACTCTCAGGTCCTCGAAGTTAGTAGATAGTGCTTTTATCTTTGACTTGAGATTTTGACTTGAATGCCTCGAGGTTTTATGTTGCTTATGTATAGTAGAGTAAAGCAATTGTTATGTGTAATCCTCGAGAAGAGATGTTACATGGTGTGTAACTACAAACAAGGATGTTTATGTAATGCTATGGTTTTTGTTATAAGAGTTTCCTATGTTTGGATCTCTTTGCAAAAAGTTTTAATTTTTAGTGATTTTCAGTAATCCGCTGCTAATGATTCGCTTCCGCATTAGTTAATCTGGTGTTTTATAAGTTGGATGCCACAATTTAGTGGTATCAGAGCTCTAGGTTCGCTGAGTCTACAGAGACATAGGACTAAGGTAGTAGAGTTTGTGTTAGTGTCCTCCAGTATACCCTATAATGATTTCTGCTTGTACAGAGAAAGGGTAAAGTCTAAAATGACTGGAGAACACAAGGAACACATTGCTAAGGGCAATGTTGTTGCACCAAGAAGAGGTGCAAGGGATCATACAAGTATAGAATGATTGCCTGAGAATCGCCATTAAGACCTGATCAGGATAGAGAATCCTATGATCATGCTCTTGTTGGGCTGATTTGGGCAACAATAATGCATATAAGGGACTGGATACTAGTCTTACAACCTAGGTTATCAGTCCTTAATACAGAAAGCTTGAGTTTTAAAAGAGTTCCTAAATGGCTTAGTCATGTTGGAACAAGGGAAAATATGAAAAAGATTAACTTATGGCAAGAAAGTAGACTCTTCCATGAGTTTAGACAGATAATAAATCTATGATGGCAAGTGCTCAAAGAAGGGCAATAAGCTGAGAAGTAGGGAATGGTCTCTATAATTTTAGAGACATTTGCCTAATGGTTTTAAAAAGCCAAAGTTTTTGGTACTAATAGTGCAATAAATGCCTAGTGTACCAGGGCAGTAGCCACTAAGTAAGTGCAAAGGACTTAACCTTTCACCTGTAACATTTCATGGCTTAGTTCTTGCTTTAGTAATAAGACTAATAAGACCATGATATGAAGAAAATATATGTTATAAATGTGTACATGTTGAGTACACTAAACCCTTTTTGTTATAAAAAGGAGGATTATTGATTTTGTTTTCCCTATTGGTTGTTATATAGGAAAAGAAATGATGAGAACTAGAATTTGAATTATGTTCAATGCTCTATATCATTCTTACCTCTATGAAAGAGGAAGAGGTATAGAAGAGATGTTTGGATAAAATCCAAGGATGTTAAATCTTGTGTTTATGCTTATGATAAAAGCAAGGAATATAATAGCATGTAAGTGCATACTACTTGATCTCAGTACTTGTAAACCCTGGCAAGGTATACAACTATTGATGATAAAGTGAGTATGGAAACTCTTAGATTATAATCTCTCTGATTGCCCTGATCAAGCAGTCATTCTGATACAATCTAATGAGTCTCATGAAAACAGAAATATGGAATGAATAAATGTGTCATATCCTAAGTATAAGAAAGAGAAACATGAGATAATATCAAAAGAGCATGTGTATATGAGGAATTAAAAGTATATTCCCCATAAGACAAGAATGGGATCAAGGGAGACGAACCCTGCTCAATAATGCTTCAAGCATAATAAAGATCATTTTCGTAATGTGGAAATGGAAAATGTGATGAGATCTTGAGATAATCATAAACATGTTAAGATAATAATAAAGAAGGGAATAATGTTATGTAATCATCCTTATAAGTCCTATGCTAAGGCAAGGAACCTTGGATGAGATAAAGAGTAATTGTTTCATAAATAGTTGAAAATACATGAATTAATAAGAGGAATGTGAATCCTTGTTTTCTTTCCTTTCAGGGACATGGAAATCAAGTGGGTCTTAGGACACTTGATGTGCATAAGATAAAAATTTTCAAGTGATGGATACTTAGAAAAGTATCAGTTTATCTTGGACTTTGGTTCCAAGATGAAGAGATATGTAACAAGTGATGTCCCAAGAGGAAAGGAAGATAAAGATGTTATGTGTTGTTAACACATGAAATAGATACCAAGGTAAGGGATCCTGGTATCTAAAAGAAATATCAGATGGTTTATGTTGTCTACCTAGAGTGGTCAACCATGAATTACTCTGATTATATAAAATAATATGAACATCACATGTTAGGGGTTTATGCTCTGCATAAACATGATATTAATAAAGAATGCATGATGTTTCTCTGAATAAGAAAAATGTTCCTTGATACAAAATTGAGTCCACAGTCAATAATTAAGGACAGTGGAGCATGTGTCTTGTATGTTGATTCTATGAGAATCTTGTATGGAAACACCTTGTGCTGACCAAAAGTTTTATGGTGTCTCCATAATAAGGAGATGATATGTGAATATTATATGGTATGATGAATAAAATACATCTGTCTTCCTTTATCTGGATTTCGGGGACGAAATCCTTGTTAGGGGTTTATAATTTGTAACATCCCTGACCTGGGTTATGAGTTAACCCTAGATGTTTTTCCTAATAAGGTTGATTATATGCTTAATCTTATCTTTTGAAAAATAATTAGGGCTCATGAGGAACCTATGTTTCAATTTTGGTCCTGTTTGGACAATGTTGAAGCAATGTTTGCTTATTTTGGACTAAAGTGCAAATTACCCAAGTTGAGGGGTTAAATTGCAAATGTTGCATGATAAGATGTTCCTCTGATGTTGAGACATCATAAGAATGAATTTGATGAAGTGGTAAGGTTTCTACAATCCTGGACACCAAGATAGAGCTTGATTGACAATGTTGTGCATTAAAACCTTGTTTTGGTATAAAGTGCAATTTACCCAAAACCTAGGGTTCAATATGCAAATTACCACTTCAATAAGGTCTCTAATAATCTTTGGCATCATGTAGAGCAAAGAAAATGAGAAGTGCACCTCATTTGAATTATCTTGGAGGAGAGAGAATCTTGATATTAAAATAATCAAGATTTAAGCCCAATTGAAACCCTAATTCAAATTAATGCAAAAATAAATAAAATAATTGAAGGGGCCTTCAACCAAAATTAATTTGGTTGGATTCAGATGTGTGTGTGGACGTCCTTGAGCTTGCAAGGATCAAAAATATCCTAAGGAGGTGAAATTCCACTCACCTTATTATAAGGAAAAGAATTCCCACTCAAAAAGATATATTATTATTATAATGGATTAAGGTGCTTAATTTCTTTTCCATTAATTCTTGGATAATGAAGAGCTTTTACGAAAGTTTGAAGGTTGTTTCATGATCAAGTAATGGAGGAGTATTAGGGGGGAATTAGTATGGAATTTATTTAAGGAAAATGATTTCATTTTCTCTTTCATTAAAGACCCATATACATATTCTTTATATATACCTTATTTCAATAACACATAAGGAACGAACCCTTAGTCTTTTCCTCCTCATTCTTGCTTTGTCCGACCTAGGGAGAGTCCAGGAGCAGGAGAAGGACGAACACCACCTGTAGGTAAGGTTTGATCATCTTCAACCTTGGATTCATGGTGAAAACCCTAAATCAATGCTTGATTCTAGGTTATCTTCACTCGATTTCCATTTCTAGCCATCCATTTCATCCTAAAGCTCAAGAACGAACCTTGGATAGCTTCTGGAGCTTCATCCACCATTAAATACACGGATCTTTAAGCTTGGAGATCAAATTTGAGGCGGGTTTTATAACTTAAACCCTCAAACATTGCTATTGCATCAATCTTCTATGCTTTGTTGATTGATTTCTTCAATTTGATAAACTTTTGCTTCTTTGCTGCAAATTCCATCAAGAACGGTTGTTGTTCTTGGGTGCACGAAGATGATGATGACATCATCATAAGCAAGCACCTCACCAAATATCTTGGGAGCAAATGATCTCATTGGTTGGGACCAAACGGTTTCACCAAAACCGTTTGGTGACCAAACGGTTTGCAAACCGTTTGGTGGCAAACGGTTTCAAAACCATATGAAAGAGTTGACCAAGCGTGGACCGTTTGGGAATCTCGTTCCTAATTATGTAGGATAATGACCCTCCAAATTTGAGAGGTTAAATCCAAATGAATCATAGGTTGAAGGCCAATCAATTAGGCAAATCGAACTGAATTAAGTGCTGATTTTCAACCTGATTAACTTGACCTGTTTGGGAAAACGGTTTCAAGACCGTTTGAGTTCGTTGACCAAGCGTTGACCGTTTGGGATTATTGATCCCTATTATGTTGGCTAATGACTCACCAAATTTTATGGGTTAACTCCCAAGGAATCGTGAGTTGGAGCCTAATCAATTAGGCAAACCCTAATTGAAAATAGTGCTGAAATTCCAATGAGTTAAGTTGAGATTTTGGGTTGATTAGCCCAAACGGTCTCAAGACCGTTTGGGGATCACCCCAAGACCGTTTGGAGGTCTGGGTTCAAGTATAGTTGACCAATTGAAGGTCCAAAGGTACCAAATCATACTGCAACTAAATGCTGATTTGTTGATCAACTCGATAGACCAATCCATGATGATTTTTCACTAAAGTCCAAAGGTTGGATGGGCCAAACGGTCTCAAGACCGTTTGGAGCTCATCCAAACGGTCGCAAGACCGTTTGGTGGTCACCCAAGACCGTTTGGAGGTCTAGGGTTGAGTATAGTTCAGTGGTTGAAGGTCTAAAGATATCAAGTTGATCTGCAATAGATTGCTGATTTGGTGAGCACTTCAATGAACCAAACCCTAATTAGATTGCTTGGATTTGAGTGATATGATGGGCAAACGGTTTCAAGACCGTTTGGTGGTCACCCAAGACCGTTTGGAGGTCTAGGGTTGAGTATAGTTCAGTGGTTGAAGGTCTAAAGATATCAAGTTGATCTGCAATAGATTGCTGATTTGGTGAGCACTTCAATGAACCAAACCCTAATTGAATTGCTTGGTTTTGAGTGATATGATGGGAAAACGGTCTCAAGACCGTTTGGAGGTCATCCAAATGACCTCAAGACCGTTTGGGGTCAGGTCATACCCCATTTGAATGGTGGTTCAATAGTTATGAAGTAACTAGTCACACATTGATGAATATTGAAGGTTCATTGATTCTAAACCCTAATTCAATTGATTCCAACCCTAATTAAGGATCAATTGAGGGTCAATTGAGTGTCAAATCAGTTGAGGGTTGATCTAATTAACTCAATTGATTAGTGTCTAACATGTGCAAGATCGATTGAAGGGTTCAACATTGAAAACCCTAATTCAATGTGATTGATGGAAACCATATTTGGTCCTTTCGGTTTTGAGGTGGTTTGGACCAAACGGTCTCAGGACCGTTTGAGTCCAAACGGTCTCAAGACCGTTTGGGACCAAACGATCCCAAATCAGTTGAGGCTTAAAAAGTTTCAAAAGTTCAATTTTGTTAAGTAGTTTCAATTGCTATTCTACTAAATGGTTTCACTTATTCCAAGATCACTTGAAAGGTAATCAACCAAATAGTATGAACTCTCAAAGTGGGTGAGGGTCAATGGTTTATGTAATCAATCACATGATGTAATCCAAGGGAAGTTAAGTTCTAATGATCTTGGTATAATGACATATCTTATGATGTCAATTCTTATTTCAAGTTGAGTTGACTTAGCTTAATCAAGGTTGAAGTAAACTCCATCTTATAGAAGATGAGAGATAGGATGTCTTTCATGAATGAATGTCTAGTTAGGGCATGATTCTTAATAGTGATATCATGAAACCCTAGTTATAAAGGTTAATTAATCATAACCATAGCAAGGGCATGGTGGGGTAATCCTTGATTAGTGATGTTATCATTATCTTGCATTATGATGATATGAAATAGATGTGTTTTTATCATCTGTACTAATCATGCAGGTTTATTGAGATATTGAACATAGCCAGGTATGAGCTATGATGCCTTGTGTATTGAAAACACTTTATAAGTTTTATAAGCAATGATATGCTATGTTGACTCATATGTATCAACCCTTCACACTCTATAAAGATGAGGATATGAAACTCTTAGGAATGATGTATGCTACCCTCATAATGATATGGATAACATGCTACGAGTTGAAATATTTAAAGTGATGGATAATGGGTTATCCTATATTCAACAATGTCTTATCATTGAATAAGTCCATATCATTAAAGATAGTTGGACAATTCTAATGTGTAACCTATGCACCATATGATGGAAGTAACATGTTAGTGGATAAAGTATTAAGAGGGAAGATACCTTAATACAAGGTTAGTTGATTAACCTAAATAAGATAGAAATGAGAAGAGAGTAATACACCAGGACATGATAGATATCACATCCAGCATTTCATGGTTGAAATGCCTTGATGCATCTCAATCCAACATACTTGGATGAGAAATACATGAAGTGTGTGTGTGTTGTAGATATTACAATGAAATTGTAATGAGTTGATATACTTTGATGAGTATAAGCTAATATACATTTTTTAAAGGGATGAGCCACTCTAATGGGTATGAGGTAACCATACCATAATAAGAAAGAGAAGTGGACTTGTACCTTGTATTGATGATCATTAATGATATATGATGAGAATGGTGATTATAAGCATACACTTATGATATCTTTGAATGCACCTAGAGGTGTGGAGCAATACATTAGGGTTGATCTAACTACATGAGCATAAAACCCTAATTGATGTCAGTTGGGGAACCCTAACCCTAATTTGGGTAAAGGGAGTGAAAAGCCCTAATGAGTAATAAACCATAACCCTGATACAGGAATTGTGGTGTTACTAAGGTATCACATGATGTGGTCAATGACTTGTATGGTTGTTATCATGTCCATTAATCATGTAGACATCATGAGATGAAAAGCATAGCTAGACCTGAGCTATGACATTCATATAACAAATATGTTGAATGGCCTTATGTGCCTAATGTTGTTGTTGCTTAGCAAAAGTAACAAAAGGTATAGGGACCTTATGAGTTCCATGAATAAGTTGTTGTTACCCAGTGAAAGGTGAAAAAATATTTAATAGGCTTTAAAAGCCATGTGAGATACTTGTGTAACAAGTATCATGCTTACCTCGGTCTAAGGACCTGAAGGTAATAGTTACCTAGCAAGTGGTAACAATGACAATGATGAATTGAGGGTATGAATACCCAGATTCGATAAGCATGATAATGATGTGGTTGAGGGATGAGAAATCCCAGTATTGTAATGAGGGACTGAGATCCCAATGTCTCATAAAGAATGAGAAGTGAATGATGAAAATAGTACATGTTTCTTTATAGCATTTGTCTGAATAAAATATGTTTGAGAACTTGACTGGTGCTAAAAGAATATGATAATGTACTTAATTAATCAAGTGAAATCATATCATGTAGAGCCCTGACCATAGATCCATCATCGTCAGCAAATTGGTGATGGTGAAACGGGTGCTCCGTGGAAAAACCCGGAGGGCATACTTTTGAGTATGTGGGGGTAAATGGGAGAAAATATCCTTACGTCCTAATGAGGGAATTGGGGAAAGGTAAACACTAAACCTCTCAATCCTTCATTACTTGCACCGGGATAGATGTATCACAAATCTCCCGAAGATTGGGACAGATGCAGTACACATCTCCCAATAATATGCCAGATCGATGGAGATAAACACAAGATCTCACGATCGCGAAGAGAGTGCAGCACGCCACTGTAACTCTGATAGCGAAGTTGCCAGTATACCCTGGAAAGCTATAATATAGCAGAGACACAAGATGTCATGCATGTAATCTCGCGCTGACCGAGATATGGGAGGTCTTGGTAGCTGGCTCTACCTTTGACCTTGTATGGTACCGATTTCGACTTCACAATGGTCGGTGGGAGCATGAGCGGTATATCTCATCTCCTCAGGGCATAAGTGTGATTGTAAAATGTAATCAGCCGTCTAGCATGTTTGCTATAGGATTGAATACGGAAATTCATTGGCTGATGTTATACTTTTGATATGCAATGTTAGTTGATAAATGTTATTCATGTCTCTTTACATTCCTTGCAATTAGATGTATGGATTATGAATCTACCATGAGTAGATACAATGTTCTCCTTAAGAAAGGAGATTACCTTTCTCTGTTCATACAATGAATAATGTTGTTGTTCATATGTAAGTACTCCTATTCAATTCTAATATAATAATCTGCAATAACAATGTTTTGGCGGAGAGTTATATCTCCCGCTGGGACAATTTACAATTGTCTCACCCCCGTGGGATCCAACATTTTTAGGTGGACGCGGACAAAGAAGCAGAGATTCTTTTGCAGGAAAAGGAAAGCAGCAGCAATATCAGATACCGTAGTGATGACTCAGGTGGAGGCACTGGCTGTCAAGTTTTGTATAGTTAGTAGTCCTATGTGTCGTCTCTGTACTCTCAGGTCCTCGAAGTTAGTAGATAATGCTTTTATCTTCGACTTGAGATTTTGACTTGAATGTCTCGAGGTTTTATGTTGCTTATGTATAGTAGAGTAAAGCAACTGTTATGTGTAATCCTCGAGAAGAGATGTTACATGGTGTGTAACTACAAACAAGGATGTTTATGTAATGCTATGGTTTTTGTTATAAGAGTTTCCTATGTTTGGATATCTTTGCAAAAAGTTTTAATTTTTGTGATTTTCAGTAATCCGCTGCTAATGATTCGCTTCCGCATTAGTTAATCTGGTGTTTTATAAGTTGGATGCCACAGAATTCCTGAAGCATCAGCACCCAGCGGATGAGCCTGGGTTTGGCATCTTGCTTTTGAATCAGGTATCGAATGGCAGAGTGGTCGGTATAAACGATGACCTTAGAACCAATCAAATATGAGCGGAATTTTTCAAACGTGTAGATGACAGCCAAAAACTCTTTCTCCGTGGTAGTGTAGTTTTTCTGTGCTTCGTCTAGAATTTTGGATGCGTAGTAGATAACATAAGGTTTTTTATCAATCAGCTGTCCTAAAACAGCCCCTATGGCGTAATCACTTGCGTCGCACATGATTTCAAAAGGCTGCGACCAATCTGGGGCTCTCAGGATGGGTGTGAAAATTAAAGCGTTCTTGAGGGTAGAGAAACTTTGCATACATTCTTGATTGAATATGAACTCGGTATCTTTAGTCAGGAGTTGTTTCATGGGTTTAGCTTTCTTTGAGAAATCTTTTATGAATCTTCTGTAAAATCCTGCATGACCCAGGAAAGCTCGAACTCCTCTTATGTCCTTTGGAGGTGACAGTTTTGAGATAACATCAATTTTTGCTTTATCAACCTCTATTCCTCTGTCACTTACCCTGTGTCCGAGGACGACACCTTCTGTTACCATGAAATGGCATTTCTCCCAATTCAGGATAAGGTTTGTTTCCTTGCAGCGTTGTAGAACTTGTCCGAGATTGATTAAGCAGCTATCGAAGGAGTCTCTATAAACTGAGAAATCATCCATAAACACTTCCATAATGGTTTCAGTTAGTCTGGAGAAGATGGCGGACATACACCATTGGAACGTAGCGGGTGCGTTACACAACCCGAACGGCATTCTTCTAAAGGCGTATGTCCCAAAAGGACAGGTGAAGGTAGTTTTTTCCTGGTCCTCCGGGTGTATGGGTATTTGATAGAACCCGGAGTAACCGTCAAGATAGCAAAAATATTTCTGATGAGCTAAACACTCCAGGACTTCATCGAGGAAGGGTAGATGGTAGTGGTCCTTCCTCGTGGCTTTGTTCAGGTTCCTATAGTCAATACACATCTGCCACCCTGTCACAGTCCTGGTGGGCACTAACTCATTTTTGTCATTGAGCACTACAGTGGTGCCTCCCTTTTTTGGAACAACCTGGACAGGGCTGACCCACTGGGAGTCAGAGATAGGGTAGATTATGCCAGCTTTGAGTAATTTGAGGACCTCTAGGAGAACTACCTCCTTAAGATTAGGATTCATTTTTCTTTGATGTTCATGGGATGGCTTGAATTCTTCAACCATAGGAAGTATGTGCATACACAGGGCTGGATTTATGCCTGTTAGGTCAGTTATCTTATATCCAATGACCTTTTTATGCTTCTTCAGCTCGTGCAGAAGTTTTTCTTCCTGATCTTCTGTAAGGGTAGAGCTGATGATGACCGAGCATAGCTTTTCCTTATCTAAGAAAATATGTTTAAGCCATGTGGGTAAAGTCTTCATTTCGGGGGCTTTTGGTGGCTCAGCTGCTTCTATAATGGTAATAGCTTTAAGTTCTTCAAAAGAAGCCGTTGATGCTTCCTCGGCCTTTTCTAAATGTTGCAGACACTGTTGAACTAGTTCGTTTGTAGAGAATTCAACATCCGGGTTGATTAGGACATTCTCTAATTCGTCAGCTGGATCGGATATTTCTAACTGAGACATTTGTTGTATTGCGTCAAGAAGGAAAACCTCCTCTTGAATATTGGAGCCTTTCATGCTATTAAGGACTCGGAATTGAATTGCTTCTTTTCCGAGCCTAAGAATGATGGTACCAGCTTCGACGTCAATAAGCGCCCTTACAGTAGCGAGGAAAGGTCTGCTGAAGATAATCGGGTATCTCAAATCTTCTTTAATATCCATGATAACAAAGTCACATGGGACGTAGGCATCCTTGCCTATCCTTACTGGGATATCTTCAATGATCCCCAGAGGTGCGGTTATGGTGGAATCAGCTAATTGAATAGTCATTGCTGTAGGTAGCAATTCGGTGAAACCCAGACGTTTGCACATGGAATAAGGCATGATGGATATACTGGCTCCTAGGTCAGCTAATCCTTTTTTAGTAGATGCATTTCCAATGCAACATTGGATTCTGAAGGAGCCTGGGTCCTTCTTCTTTTTGGGCATCTTGTTTAAGATGATGTCAGAGGTGGTCTGAGAAAGCTTAACAGTTTCTTACTCCTCGGTGATATACTTTCTTGAAAGTAAGGTCTTGAGGTATTTTGTCCAGGTCGGCACTTCAGAAAGAGCATCAAAGAGCGGGATATCAATGTATAGTTTCTTCATTGCCTCCTTGAACTTTTGAAACCTGGTGTCCATCTTTGTTTCCCGCAGTCTTCCTGGATACGGGATTCTTGGTTTATATTGCAGGACTTCAGGTTCTGCGGACACTTGGTCTTTATCTTTGCCCTTTGTGCCCTCTGAGGGCTTTTCTATTCCTTGTTGCGGGCTCTCATTCGTCATAAAAACAGGGGTATCATCATTATCCGGGGTGATCTTGGTAGTCTCATGAAGAGTGCATCCCGATCTCGTGGTGACAGCATTCAATTGTTCATGCATGTTCTGTCCATGCTTAGGATTTGATTCGGGCTGCCCTGCAAAAGTGGCTGCCGGAGGCTTCAATTGTGCAGTAATTTGGGCAAGCTGGGCTTCTACTGGCTTTTGCTGTGCTTGCTGATTAGAGAGCATAGTCTCTTGAGATTGCAGCATCTGCCTTATCAATGATATTTCATCTTCCGGTTGAGGAGGAGTGGTTTTCTGGGGGATTTGTTGTTGGGCTTGCTGAGATTGTTGTGGTGGTAGTGCCAGTTGAGGTTGCTGAGTGTGCAGCTGTGGATGGAGCAGAGGGTGAGTGTACTGATAGTAGGCTGATTGATTCCTGGGGTAGTTAGCCCTAGGGAAGTTATTCCTGGAGTTCCCTTGATTTTGGTTGAAATTGTTTGGGAATCCAGGTGGTAACCTACTAGAGGATCCCCCCTACGTCTGATGCTATGGATTAGCGGTCCCAGCATGGTTTCCATACTGAAATCCTGGATGGTTCCTTGGCTGATTCGGATTGTAATAGACTTGTCCAGGGATAGAGTGGATAGAGTTGACTTGTTCAGGTATTTGTTCTTCAGATTGATCAGTAATAGGTTCATATTGTTGTGGTGGTGGATGCAGATCCATCATCACATTATAAAGCATACCGCAAGAAAGGGTCGGATGGTTTGAAGCGTGACAGGCCTCACAGGTTCCTATGGCAGCCTTGACTTGTTGAACTAGAGGATTTTTCTTCTTATCAAACTCTCCGAGAGAAGTCTCGAGAACTTATTGTTTATGAACTATGGTTTTCAGGGCTTCAACTATTGCCTTCATCTCTATTGATTCTTCAGCTTTGTAGACCTTGAGGACACCTTTATCGGTTGATCGTCCCCAGTTGGACTGATTTTCGACTCCGAGTGTAACAATTTTCCAGGCGTCTTCATAATTCTTTCTCATGAAATTTCCTCCAGATGAGGAATCCAAAAACTATTTAATATTGTCGCTTACTCCCCGATAGAAGGTTTCTATCAATTGGTTCTGGGTGATTCCATGATGGGGGCACTTCCGCAAAAGTTCTTTAAACCTTTCCCATGCTTCAGCAAGGGATTCTCTAGGAAGTTGAGAGAAGTGATTGATCTGCCCTCTGATCTCATAAGTCAATGAGGGGGGAAAGAACTTCTCTAAGAACTTTTCCTCTAGGGGAGCCCAGGTGGTTATTATGGGTTCCCTATCAAGTGAGTTATACCAACTCAGGGCCTTCTCAGACAGAGTGAAATGGAACAGATGAAGCATTATCACATCAAAAGCGACTCCGGCTTGCGGAACCAGGAGGCACCGTGCCTTAAACCTTTTCAGATGATCCATGCAATCATCTCCAGAACCTCTAGAGAAAGAGATGCCTTGCATGATCTGGATCCACTGGGTCCGAATCTCGAAGTTGGGGATATTAATAATCGGAGGTCGGATCGGGTGGTTATCCTCATAGTTCTTTGGGACAGCGTAGTCCCTCAGTTGTTTGTTCCTTAACTCCAACTGAGCATCTTTGGTTGCTACCTCAGTTTCAGCTCTGATGCGAGCTTGTTCTTCCGCACGAATCTCTGCTTGGATTTGGGCACGAGTGTCTGCGATGAGTTGTGCCCGTTGAGCGGCGATGGCGGCGTTTACCCTCTCCATCACCAAAGCAGCCTGGCATTGATCTTCAGCCATCTGCCTAGCTCTTTGGAGATTAAGTCGGATGCGGCGGTGGAAGCTTCTCTCTACCTCAGAGTCAAACTCTGGATCAGGGGAGAATCCGAGGTTATGCGCAGGTTGCATACACGTTTTCTACCTGAGTAGAGAGAACAAAACACCTTTTAGATGATGATAAAGATATAATCAATTCAAGAAGATATGGATTAATGATTAAAGGAAAATGTAAAACCCTAACCAACTAGCAGGATACTAAATGAAATTAAAACATTCCGTTCTCCCAGGAAACGGCGCCAATTTTTGATGGAGCTTCCACTTACGTAGAATTGCGTGCACCACTAAAAATCCTAAAGATGGTAAGTCTTTAAGTTTAGCCTTGCTTATACTAGATAGAGAACTCCACCACGTATGCTAAGATACATGGAAGTCTTATCGTAGTATAGTTAAGGGTCGAATCCTCGAGACAACGGTCTTGTTGTTGCCAACAAGATGGAAAACGTAATAATTTCACTTAATCTCTTTAGGAGTTGGTATTTAGATCAAAAGGTTGATTTGGTTGTTTTTAAGCTAAATGCAAGTAAAGTAAAGGCAAGAAAGTAAACTTAGGTTGTTAACAATGATTAATGAATCACTAGAGTGTGATCGGTTTTCACCACCACTACACATGGATCAACACATGCAACATAAAAGCATAACCTACAATAAGAGTTAGATCAGTTAGTATCTTTGTAGACTTAGCTTCCTTTCGGATGACTAACTATGAGGAGTGTGGGAATGTTGTAACGCCAGCCATCCATGTAGGTATGGTCACTTACTTTACAACATTCCCTTCGTAAAGTGTGTTCCTCGACTCATCAAGGTTGTACTTTCATACGTCAACTGATTCCATTTCATAGCATGAAAGTACAACGATGGGAGTGAGTATACTCCACTTCTAGGAAGGCACTCCTAGATACCAAAATAGATGCACGGTGGATACATGCACCTAAAACCAACATGCAAATGAGTTTCAGATCTAATAGCACAAACGTAGACAATTCATACTAAAAGATAAAGGATAACACAAGTTGGTGATCAAGCAACAAACATTCATTAAACGTTTGATGTTGAACTGAAAAGATATGAACTCTATATTACAACTTATGGATTACATCTGCATGATATGAAAACATGGGTAGCGAAGCTACACCCCGCACCCTAGTGAGAGAGACTACTCGCTTATGACTAGGACAAAGAAGGAGGCAAGAAGAGAGAGAGAGAGCGTCATCCCCACAAAGGAGAGCGGAAGTTCAACCCCTTGGAGAGAGAGAAACGATCCACCAGCTTCACAAGTTGCTTGATGACGCGATCTCCCTCTTCCCACCTTCTTTGGTGGAGAGCGAGAAAGCAGCTTCGAGATGGAGTATGGGTCTCAGACCGGCAGCCCCTGGGCGGAGGATGGAAGTCGGATTTGCTCTGGAGTGATTGAGGCAGCCTTTGGACGTCTGAACACTTTTTTCTGTGGAGGACCCTTGAGATCTTATTTATAGGCCTTAAGTGAGGTCCAAACGGTCTTGAACCCGTTTGGGCCCTGAACCCATTTGCCCTTGCCTCCATGCGGTCTTCCGGATCGTTTGGGTTTTTTGCGGTCTCGAGACCATTTGACCTTATGCGGTCTTGAGACCGTTTATCCTTCACGCGGTCTCGGGACCGTTTAGCCTTCATGAGGTCTCGGGACCGTTTGGCCTTCATGCAGTCTCGGGACCGTTTAGCCTTCATGCGGTCTCGGGACCGTTTAGCCTTCATGCGGTCTCGGGACCGTTTAGCCTTCATGCGGTCTCGGGACCGTTTGGTCTCAAACGGTCTCGGGACCGTTTGGCCTTAAACGGTCTTGGGACCATTTGGCCTCAAACGGTCTTGGGATCGTTTGGGGCTTTTGTAAATTTTTTGTGTTTTTTTTGCAAGGATAAAGAAGAGAAAAGTTAATCTATTGATGTGTCAGCAATAAGGTAAAAAGTTAATGCTTCTATCTAATTTATGTAAGAAAGAGTATGGAAAATTGAGGAAAACTAATCAGATAACATCAAAAAATGGGAGGTTATCAATAGAACAGATTGAATGTCTAGAGAATGACAGTACTCAATGATGTATGCTTTCAGGTTGAGGACCTGAACGATGAGATCATATGGATGCTAAGAGTTTGGACATTCTTGTTATGTTCCTAGTCAGATGTCATGTGGAAGGTAGATAGATAGCAATGACACACAAGACTAGATTGTGGTGTTTGTTTATGACAGAATCTCATTAGTCATGATATAGAGATATCAAACCAAACACATAGGTACTTGTTAGAGAACAAGTGTACCGAACAGACCCACCGTGAGTTTGACACATGGAACCATGACATGGTAGTCACAGTCAGTACTCACAGTGATGGTGGTGAGTGTGATTCTTTGACCTAAAATCACTACACTCAACACATGTCGTTGGGCACACTTTGACATCATCAAACGCAGTCCTGAAACATGGGTTGTTATAAAGGTGATGATTGGGTGGCTTTGACACATGGGGCTTTTGAGGGGTGAGTGATAGATATGGGATTTGTCCCTCTTGAGTGAGTTTGATATCCAAGGCCACTTGATGAGTAGGATTGAAATAGGCGTGCGCACACATGTGTGAATCAATATGTGATATTGATGTCATACATATCTCTCCCAATCTGCTCTGAGATCAAGAAAGTGAATGAACGTTGACAGGATGACTGTTCCATGCCTCGAGTTCATTTGGGATATCAGTGACAAAGGAATTATACATTCACTGTAACACCATTCACGGATTGTAGGATTGAAAGTTGTTCTTCAACTTTCTATTTCACTTGGGTAGCACTAATGTGTTACTAGGCACCGCTCTTTGCTTGTGAAGTCATAAGTGTCACTGCCAACGTGAAATGGACCTACAGGGTCACACACATAGGATTTAACTTGGAAGAGGAGTTTTGTCCACAAACAATGTTTAGATTGATTACTAAAGGAGTTTAGTAGTTCAATTAAACACTCAATTAATAGATAGCTCAATTTTGATAATGTTCAAGGTGTTGGACACATTGATTGGAGTATCGGATTGATTGAAACTGCAATTGATTGATTCTACACAATCTGCACTCCCAACCAATCGGCTCATGTGATGAACCGATTGGCTCATCTTGGTGAACTGATCGGCTCAGGTTGTGATTCGATCGACTCATGGTCAGGGTGAAATGATTGCTTCAACTGTTGAAATGATCAGTTCAACTGATGCAACTGAGCAAGTTGGGAAAGTAGGATTGATGAGAAATTTCCTTTCGTTTCACTTGCCCAATTTTATTGGAACAAGGATTGGTATTTGATACCAACTAGAAATAAAAGATGGAAAGTCAATCGGGAACTGATCAGGACCACGAACTGATCGGTTCACATGTGAACCGACCGTTTCATGGGTCCCAACTGATCGGTTGAGGTGTCAACCGACTGGTTCAGGTCCCCAATTGACTGTTTCAGTTGTGAAACGATCAGTTCAGGTTGCGAGTTGGTTTCTTTGTGGAAAATCTAGAACCCTTCTACTCCTGATTTTAGTCCCGCATTGCCCGAGATGGAGAACCCTGTCCCATGACCCTCCTATATATAGGGGCATTGGGGGCTTCTCAAAGAACAACTCAGTGCAACCAGTTGCTCTATGAAGTTGTCTCTCTCTCTGGTTTTGGTAACCGAGAGAGAGCCCGAGCAAGTGCTACCTGATAAGGGAGGCACAGCAAGGGAAAGACAACTGCAGAAAGCAATTGGTGACAGGAGAGTGTGTTGGAGACTAGTACGCTGACAGGAGGGTGTGACTCCTTCCAATTCCTTGTGGGATAAGGAGATTGGAGTTCCAGGTGGTCTGTGTGGACTACTTTAGAGGTGAGAGGTTTCTGCCGCTCGGAGGACAGCTGTCAATCCTGACAGTCTCAATGAGACCAGGAGTCGACAATCCCGGTGCGACCAGGAGCTACACAGACACCGTCCAAGACCAAAGGTGAAGACCGTGCAAGGTGTGAGGTATTGTCACTGAGCAAGCCTCGGGACAACGTATGATTCCACAAACCATCCTTTCCTATTGTTTAGACGTTGATGTGTTTCCTTATTCTGGGTTTGGGGGAGAAAATTTTTTGTTTCCGCTTCCTTCTCTACCTCCCCTAAAACCCAACAGTGGTATCAGAGCCACGTCAACTGCTCTATACTTTAGGGATTATCGATATGATCAATTTTGGTTTGTCGCCTTTATTTATTGCATACGATGCGAATAAAATTGTCTTTATGCATGTCCAATCCTAAATCCACAAATCCCAATTTACATATATGATATGTATTATGAATTCACTCGATACGCGTCGCCCTTAAACGAGTTTTGTGGTGGATGTATAGCATGGTTATGGCCAATAAACCCTATCTGTGTATGGTTGTATGTGGTTGCTTGCATCTCGGTCTGCACACCGATCTTCCTTCTCCTATTCCTGATGTAACTCAAAACTAATTCAAGATATCTTTCCTACCTTTTCTCCCCTCGAATGTAACTCGAGGTTTCTCTTTTTACAATGTAAAACAGGATAGAATTTTATTTCTTGTTATGTCGAAGAACGGAGGACATCCTGACGACGACTGAGATGATCGGTTCAAGGAGTGAACCGATCGGTTGACATTCCAGATGATCGGTTCAAGGAGTGAGCCGAGCGGTTGATGACTGGTTCGAGGAGCGAGATGAGCGTGTGGCGGCCATGAAGAGATGCATGACGACCAGGTGAACCGATCGGTTAGAGGAGCCAACCGATCATCTGGTGGCACCCAGTCAACCGGCCTGATGGCGAGCCAATCAGTCATGTGATGAGTTGATCAAACCCAGAAAGGCAAAGCACAGAGTTCATCTTGTACAAGTTGCATGTGATGTAGACCTAGATGACTGTGATTCCTCTTGGCTCGAGGAATCACATTAGGATGGCCATAATCATCGCTTTTATCATTTCACATGTTTTCTGTGGGATATAACATGTATATGATACGTACTATATATTGTGGTGATTGGATATGTATATGTATATAAAAACCAAATCCCTCATTAAATATTAAGTTTTAGATGCCTTCCAAATGCGACACATGTGAAAAGCTTGATCGACCAAGTGTGGGCATGCCCTAGCGTGGTGCACCGTCTATCTCGTGGAAGCGTGAAGGATGAATGTGTGGGTCTGCCCTAGGAAGGTGCATGTTCATCGTGTTTGCTTTGGGTCGGACTTAACAAGGTGATCTAGATGGGATCTAGTACCTTGAGGCATGGAGATGATCATGGCAAGGAGTTGCATATGACATCTTATCAAGAGTTGCATATGATGCAATTGGCAAGAGTTGCCTACCTGAGAGATCTAAGTTGTGGGTGACAGCCCTAGGTGGTCCATGACTTAGAGGATTTCAGGATCTTTCCCACTAGAAGGTTGTACGCTGCAATCTTCCAAATTGATGGTGAGGGCTATCAATTTGAAGTAAAATAGTGTGAGCGATAATTAATTAAAGGCCTAATTATATCGTCAACTTTTCAAATCAATCAAATAAGTCAAAAATGAGTTTTTGGACTAAAATTGCATATTTTCCTTTTGTAGTACAAATGGCAAAAAACAACAATCACTTTTCTTTGCGATCGGTCCTTGAAAAGGACAAGCTAAATGGGACAAACTTCCACGACTGGTATAGGACATTGAGAATTGTTCTCACTCAAGAGCGTAATCTCTATGTCCGAGATACTCCAATTCCAGAGGAACCTGCTCCTAATGCACCAAAGGCAGAAAGGGATGCTTACCAGAAGCATTCTGATGATGCCATTAATGCAAAGTGCTTGATGTTGTGCTCTATGAACCACGAGTTGCAGAGACAACATGAGAACATGGGTGTCATTGAGATGATTTAGCATCTTAGAAACATGTATGAAGATCAAGCACAACAAGAGAGATATAATGTCTCAAGGGCACTATTCAAGTGTGTCATGGTAGAAGGAGATCCAGTTTGTCCTCACACACTCAAGATGATTGGGTATGTGGAGAACCTGACAAGACTGGGATTTCCACTGAGCCAAGAGTTGGCTACTGACATGATACTGTAATCGTTGCCAGAATCCTACAGTCAGTTTGTGATGAACTACAACATGAACAACTTTGATAGGCCATTGTTAGAGTTGTTGGGCATGTTGAGGACAGCCGAGATACAGATGAAGAAGGATAAGCCTAAGTCTGTGATGGTGATCACGATCAAGAAATGCAAGTCCAAGTGCAAGGGCAAGGGCAAAGATAAGAAAGGTTCTGATGCTAGCCAGGAGCCCAAGTCGTCTTCAGCTCTCAAGGCCAAGGGAGGCGTGACCAAGAAAGGAAATTGCCACCATTGTCAAAAGCCAGGACATTGGAAAAGGAATTGTCCTCTCTATCTGGAAGAATAAAAGAAGAAGGAGGCGACAAACGTCTCTACTTAAAGGTGTCATGAAAGTAAACTTGTAACACTTTTGAGGTATATGATACCAAGATGTAAAGTGTAAAGCACTCATAATTGGGGCAAATGTTGCCGTCGTATATAGGAGTACTTTAGTTTATTTTCAGCCTAAAAGGCATGTAATACAGTTATGAACTGCTATTTCATATTTGCCAATAGATAGAAACACTTTATTTTTGCATATTGTATGACAATGATGGCAATCAATAAAGAGATGTTTCAATTTCTAAAGATATGATCTTTGTGGCAATGCCTTGTTTATCTTTTGGTATTTGATATGCATAAGATAAAATGATACCTAAAATTTATAGATAACTCAAACAATCAAATTATCATCAATCATGAGAAATTCATTTCTATTTTCCATGTGATGGATAAATCTAGACTCTTTTGGTTAGAGAACCAGTAAGAGACATGAATATCTTGGACATGATTAATCAGTCTTCACTAATGGTAGTGGGAGATGATTATCCTATTAGGTATAATACATGTGATGTATTTATATACCTATTGGAGCAAATGCTAATACTTCAAATGGTGTTTAGAGAAATACCAATATGAATATCTTGAAGTGTTCAGGATTATTATAGATGAAGTACAAATTTGGTAAAGTGTTAATTCTTGATGAGATCAATGAATGAAATACTTGGACCAAATGTTTGAGATCCTTTTGAGTGATTATGATAGTGTATCATAGTGAACTCATGATTAAGGCATGGTGATGTCTAAATCAAGAAGGAATCATACTCTAAGGAGTTAGAGAATGATTATCAAATAATTGAATTCTTCTTAATAAAAGAATACCCCACACTAATAAAGGACATTGAGAATCACAAGAAGTTGTGAGTTCTTATATCCTTGACAGACACACCTCAATTATCTATGTGATGAATTGTTCATGTGATGAATCAACTATCTAGATGAATACGAGGAACCAAATTTTGAGTTATGGTTTATGACCATTACATCCTAAATGACATCCATGTGAACCACAAGGTATGACCTTGATGGTAGCACTCATTGGATGAAATCCATAAGTGCAAATGAGTCTTAAGTATTAAGACACATGGATAACATTTTGAGATGGATGATGCTTGTTGATTGCAACTTAATGACTAAGAATTTGACATATGGATACTAAAACTGCTTTCCTATGAGCAATAAAACAAGGATGTGTACGTGACACAACCTGTAAGGTTTACGAATCAACTAATGCAAATGAAGTCTATAAGTTACAATGGACTAATCAATATGATTGATTGAGTACAAGCAACTTAGAATTGGATCTTTACTTTGATGATATCGTCAAAGGGTTTGACTGATATGTCAAAGATAAAGAAGGGATCTTTGATTTAGTGGTAGTGTATTCACATTCCACATGTTGATGTGAAATGAAAATGTTCTAGAATGGAAATCCAAAAGTGGAAATTATCGTTAAAGGAAGATAAAGATGTTTCCTATGTGATAGGAATAGAGATCTATAGAGATAGTTCTCAAAAACCTCTTGACCTGAAAAGAGAAAGCATACATTGGCAATCTATACTGAAGGGTTCAGTATACACAGATTCAGTTGGAGAAAAGCTATCCATGTTATATGGAATTAGTATCCCAAGGCCAAGTGTCCAATTCTTATGAGGGAACAATAAGAATAGATATGTATCTATCATGTATGTAATCATCCCATCATCTTGCATGTATCGAGAGGGCAAGAACAAAATGCATTCATCATCTTGTATGTAGGACATGACAATATGATGTGATCATCCTGATAACTCGTATGTGGGACATGACGAGTGGATGTCTGTCTACTTCCAGTAAGGGTTACTAGAAACCATAAGAACTTGATAAAGTACTTGAGAAGTACTAGTTCTATGGACATAAGGAAGAGTTCAATGTAAAGAGTTTCATTGATGTGAACTTCTGAAAGGATAGAAAATTAATCGCAAAATATATATAGGACATATAAAAGTGAAAGTTTGTTGATAATTGGAAGTGTTCCAATAAAACCATTTAAAAGGAAATGTCGAGTATCTATGTGATAGAGAATAGCAGTGGATACTATATGGATCTGGAAGTTCATGAGATGAACTTATAGATATTTCGGTCATTAATGACAAGTATGGAATCCCTGATCATGCAATGTGGCTAAAGGTTAGCAAAGGAATACCAGATCACATATTACGGCAACTCCATCTCATATGTGTGACGTACAGCGAAGAGATGTGAGACATGAAATTTAAAACTGACTTTGGCAAGGTGTTGACATAACTCACTATGTTCACACTAGAGCACAGTAACATGTGGGACATGTCTAAAGATCACTATGAATATGATACAAGGGTGATTGGCTCGCAGTGCAAGTGGGAGTCTGTTGGTATGTATGCCCTGAGAGCCAATTATGGGATGATTGGTGGGATACATTAAGATTGATTTGATAAACATCAAAGGCAAGCTTCCAATTCTTTCTGGTTCAGTCATATGAGATAGTGATAGAACAGATTGAATGTCTAGAGAATGACAGTACTCAATGACGTATGCTTTCAGGTTGAGGACTTGAACGATGAGATCATACGGATGCTAAGAGTTTGTAAATTCTTGTTATGTCCCTAGTCGGATGTCATTGTAGAAGGTAGATAGACAGAAATGACACACAAGACTAGATTGTGGTGTTGGTTGATGACAGAATCTCATTAGTCATGATATAGAGATATCAAACCAAACACATAGGTACTTGTTAGAGAACAAGTGTACCGAACAGACCCACCGTGAGTTTGACACATGGAACCATGACATGGTAGTCACAGTCAGTACTCACAGTGATGGTGGTGAGTGTGATTCTTTGACCTGAAATCACTACACTCAACACATGTCGTTGGGCACACTTTGACATCATCAAACGCAGTCCTGAAACATGGGTTGTTATAAAGGTGATGATTGGGTGGCTTTGACACATGGGGCTTTTGAGGGGTGAGTGATAGATATGGGATTTGTTCCTCCTGAGTGAGTTTGATATCCAAGGCCACTTGATGAGTAGGATTGAAATAGGCGTGCACACGCATGTATGAATTAGTATGTGATATTGATGTCATACATATCTCTTCTAATTTGCTCTGAGATCAAGAAAGTGAATGAACGTTGACAGGATGACTATTCCATGCCTCGAGTTCATTTGGGATATCAGTGACAAAGGAATTATATATTCACTATAACACCATTCACAGATTGTAGGATTGAAAGTTGTTCTCCAACTTTCTATTTCACTTGGGTAGGACTGATGTGTGACTAGGCACCGCTCTTTGCTTGTGAAGTCATAAGTTTTATGGACTTTCACTGCCAATGTGAAATGGACCTGCAGGGTCACACACATAGGATTTAACCTGGAAGAGGAGTTTTTTCCACAAACAATGTTTAGATTGATTACTAAAGGAGTTTATGATAACACCTTTTTTGTGATGTTTTTGTCCTGTATTTTGTTATCAAAACTGCCCTTTTCTACTATTTTTCTCTCTTTTATTAACACTTTCGCAATAATTGGCCAAGCAATGCTCTTAATCTAATTTTTCCACCTTTTTCAGAATGTTTCCTCAATTTGGTGCAATAAGGCCGTCCCGGCCCACAAATAAGTCCAACTCTGCTTCGGCCTTCCTGACGCCCGATACAACCCCTGCTCAACATGGGTGGAGCAACACAATGACGCACGAAAAAGGGATTCTGCACAAGAAGAAGCTGACGGACAACACGCCTTCTACCCGACAGGGAGCCAAGCTCGCCCGACAACCCAGCTTGTCAGGCGACACGGCCACCCACCGGCAGGCACGCCACCCGTCACGTGACCGATAGCCGACATCCCTGTGCCGAGCGATACCCGTATTGGCCGTCCACCAACCCGTGAATAAGGAGGACATGTGGCGCTTTGAGCACGATAACTTCCCCCAATCACTGCCTATAAATAGCAGCTACAGGAAGTCAAAAAGACGAGTTTGGACAGTTGCGAGCTTCAAGCGATCTTCAGAGGAAACTGCGAGAGCAAGAGTATCGTGCCCCAGTCCTCGTGCCAGGCAACTCTAGGTGAGCTCTTCCTCATCCCGAGAGGGAGGGGATGATTCACCTAGGACCATCCCGGGCGACACTGCGGCCGATATCGGCCGATGTAGATGAGCGACACAAGTGCCCGATAGTAGGACGCGTCGCTCCATGCCCGACATGATATCGAACCCGATATGCTTCGCCTGTCATGCGTGCCGCCCGAGAGGGTGCGCCGCCCGACATGAGCGTATCGGCCAGGGCACTTGAGCGATACAGTCGACATTCGATGTGTGCCACCTGAGAGGGTGTGCTGCCCGATGTCACTATATCGGTCTAGGCTCCTGACCGGTATCGGGCTGGAGAGCCGATGTAGTCTATCGTCCTTCTACATCAAGAAGGCGATACATATCTTTCCTTTTATTATTTAATTCTTTAATTCCTGCATTGTAATCAAGCCTTTATACATTTATAGAAATGGAAAAGCTTAATTACTTGCTGCTCTATGCTTAGTGCAAAATGTTGGATGACTGCTATGTTTGATATCTGAACTCTATCTTGCATGTTAGGATCGCGTTTCTCTTAGCTACCGAATCGTGTTTTTCCCGTCACAACAACTTCGAGAGTTGTGTTGTGGCTCTAGTGTTTGATCCGATTCTGGAGTACGAGAGTGCCTGGAACGGAGTTGTTTCAGTAACATTCCACTCTAACTTAAGTCCAGCAACCTCGAGAGGGGTGTTGACGCTTGGTTAGAGGTACCCGCTCTAAGAGGAGGGGTGCAGGATGTTACTGTTTCCGCTTGTTTTACTGTAGTCTTATCCTTCGTACCTTGCTCTGGCTTTAGTTTTTATCTTTCTGTTTCTGTTGCCTAAAAACCCCTAAAAACTGCTAGATGACTAAAACCTTAAATCTCTCTAGTAGCTCCAGTTGGAGATAGTTTTCTCTGTTTTGTTTGTGACATCATGTTGTTTCCCTTTTGGGAATTTATATCTCTATACCTGCCAGAGTGTAATGTGTCGATTATGGGTTCTCAAAACTACCACCCTTGTCCCTGTGTTCAACCCCGTATGTCTACTTCGACCCCGTTAGAAAAGTTGTGGGGGCCTAGAAGGATTCAGGTTTATAAATGTAAAAGCTCGACTACCTCAAATCCGCCTCCAATTTTTGGACGTACGATTTAGGCCGGTCAACTTTTTGGCATCGTTGTCGGGGATAAGGCAAAAATAGTACTGTAGACGAATCTGAATCCACTAACTACACTCCCGTGCCTCAAGCTCAGAAATGAGCTTGACAGCACTCTTTTTCTTTTTCTTATTGTTTTTCTTTGCCTAAAAGTAAAAAAATTCAATTTTCTAAACTTGATTTTTCGTGCCATTTCAGGAACTCTAAAGAGTTGTGACATGTTCCACCGAGATTTAATAACCATGTCTCGTTGTGAGAAGTCTCTTTCTAAGGGTGAATGTTAGGGCCAAGGCGAGAGGTCGAGCCAGCCTAACTTGGTTGGTCAGCTTTCCGCCTACATAAAGACACAGGATACCATCATCAGCCAATTGGTGCAGGGCATGCTCCCTAGCCCTGGAGCTCTAAATTCAATGCAACGCCAGATGGCCAGCTTGCAGATGCGCCAGTGTGAGGTTGATCAGCGGTTGACATAGATGACTGCTCTGATGAAGAATCCTGCAATAAAGACACCCCCATACCCAGAAACTGCTGGAATGGCAGTCCTGAGGTCTGGAAGAACACTGGAGCATCCTGATGAAGCCAGGCCTGAGGAAGAAGCCCCAACAGAGGAGGAAGAAAGACGGGTAGACGTTCAAGAGTCT